>CAUJNA010002803.1:0-19953 GCA_963377175.1 Effrenium voratum | reverse complement strand
CCCAAACGCATCTTGTCCGCCGTGTTCTTCGTCCTGCCGTTCTTGTTTTCGCTTTGATTGTGCAGTGAAGGTCGGCTTGTACTCAAATTTCACCTTCGACTCCTCCATGTTCTTCGGAATGTTGAATCGAAGGTCGGGCTCGTTTATGCACGTCTCCTCAAGCTCACGCACAAACGCGTTGCTTGGTGCGATCACATCGATGGATTTCTCCACCAACAATCGCTTCAGGAGGAAATGTTGCAGGTTCGAGCTCCCAGGGATCTTGTAGTTCTTACCTGTGAGCGCGTGGACCACGCGCCACAGGCGATCGTTCTCGGTCACCAGCGCGCCTGCCGCCTTGCAGATCTCGCTGACCTTGTTGGCGATCGTCCCCAAGTCCCCTCTTCCTCCATGGAAAGCAACATCGCGATTCACGCACACCACGACCAGGCCCTTGCATGTGTTGACGAGGTCAGATATCGCCTTTTGCAGGGAGTCAATTATGGGATTGGCAGTGCCACCCACATCCTCTCATGCACACCCAATCATAGAGCGACATCCAAATGTGCACCGACACAGGTGAGTCATCCATGTCTCGCCTCCGTCGTTCGATGATGAGCTTATCCAGTTTCTGCAATCGGGAGATAATACTCATTGTGTCATTGGGCGAGGAGACTTGCTCACTCGACCCATAGTATGATCTCTCTTCGATATTTGTCCATCCCTGTTCCTTGACCATCATTTGGAAGGTCTTCGTGCTCCCTTTCGAGTTGACGGCCCTCAGGGGCCAGTCCAGGACCAAGAAGCTCTTCTTCTGGATCATCATATCGCGAATCGTTGCCTCACCAATGGGGCCCCTTTTCTGCTTCTTGATAATCCGGTTCAACTGTCCAGGTGCGTTGTCCGGGTTCATCTCCGCCTGGATCAACGCGTTGATGGCTTTGGCGCCCGGAAGGCGCCCAGTAATCAAACATCCTGTTTGGGCACACAAGAAAGCATATAGCTGAAGCCATGCCGCATTCCCCTTCCCAACGTAGGATAGAATTATCTTCTCCGCGCTGGTCTTCTCCTCAAAATGCAATAGCGAAGAGGTCAGGCATCTCAGCATACACTCCCAATACGTCGCGTTCTTGCCTTCTGCAAGACACGGCCCAAATACAGTTTGTATGATTGGGTACCCTGTATTGTTGTCTATGTTGAACTTCACATTGACAGTCGCGCCGCTCAAAGTAATACCCCCTTCGAATGAAGTGTAGGTATCATGTCCAGCAGTTGGGTTGATGATTACCCATCTGTCGTCATCACCACCGGAGTTCATGCGGAAAATGGAGTTGATGATCTCGTTGTCGATCTTGACAGCATCGCTAGCATGCGACCCCCCACTTGAAGCTCCCTGCTGGGGGACTGGCCCACCAGAGGTTTGGCTCCTTTGCCCGGAGCTTGACGCTGACTTCTGCTGTCGCTCCGTCTTCCGCGGCGGCTCCGTCTTCGATGAGCCCATCACCCACCATGTCGGCTCTTCCCCAACCACGAAATCTTCGGGGTACTTCTCCAGTTCCCTCTCGACTTCATGAATCGTGCAGTATTTATTCTGGAAGAAACCGAACATGACGTCTTTCTCGGCCTTCTTCTCGATCTCCTTCATCCAGCTTACCCACTTGCGCCGATCTTGGTTCTCAGCGGCCCTGTCAGCCGCGTGCGGTGCCAAACTGATGGAGTTGATGTTCATCGCAGGCAGCTTCGACTCATAGATCATGTCGATGCACCATAGGAAATCCCTGGCGTACTCAATCTCCCGGTAGAGATCGTTCAGCTCCCTTTTGTCTGGACGGAAATAAGCTGTATACGACTGATCTTTGGAGTCCTTCTCACCGAGCAATGGCTGCAATCTCCTCATGATGAAAGAGACGCACATGAGCGAATTGACCGCTCCGATGCACGCGTCAGAGATGTCACTGCGGGTTGACCCACAGATCATCCAGCGCAATAGGTTGTTCTGGCTGGCATTCCCATCCCTCCTCAGTGCATATGCGAGGTTCTTCATCGATGCCTGCAGCTCATTCTGGTAGATCAACCCAAGGTCCCAATTCTTCTGGTAGTCGTCCTTGGAACCACGACCGTAGGAGTCGATCTTGGGAGCCTTGATCACGCTCAACGTGAACACTTTCCCCCAGTTTCGATCTCTGTACTTTGCAATTCTCCGATCGTGCCTCTCAAACTCTGCAGTTGTCTGGAACTCCTCGGAGCTCCTCCACCTTCTCGACGACGAGGCTCTAGTTGGCTCATCGCTGATGAACTCTTTGTATACCTCCCCGACCTGGGTGTCCTGGTGGAATGCTGCTTTGAACGACCGTTCCTCGTTGTCTTCGGCCACACCTGATGCGAGATCCCAGATGTCCGTGATTGATCTCAGCATATCTGTCCCTTCTATGCAATACTTGGTGACGTTGAGCAATTCAGGGTTCTTCTCTAGCAGCGATGCCTCACCGCAAAGTTGGTTCAGCGCCGCCACGATCTTCTTCCCCTTGCTACAGAATTCCCTCCAACCAAGCATACATTCGTCAGCAGACAGTTGTCCGAAAACTTTGCTGATAAATTCTAACGCAACCCTCATGGATTGCCCTTCTCCTTTCATCATTCCGCGGCACTTGGCAGAATAATACGCTGAGTAGGCATAGATAGCAGGGACGCCAATGTCCTCGATCCACTTTACGCACATGCCCAGGTCGCTGCCCATCTCCATCCTCTTGGGGATTCTTCTGCCCTCCTCGATGGCGTTCTTCACGAGGTTCCCCAAGAATATTGCCGCTTGTCTGGATTTCCCAACAGGCACGCAGAAGAACTCATTCGCATTGACGACGGTCGGATTGGCAGTCATCTTGATGATGTTCTCCAGAACCAGGAAAGCCCAAAATAAGCAGCTGCAAATAAAGCCACGGAATTGTCCCAATACGATCCCAGTTTCTGATTGAGGTGATGAACTGGCCCAACTCCTCTTTGAAACTTGGGGTTCGGGACTGTTGGCATCAGAGGTTCGGGACTAACCCAGCTCCTCGGTGGTACAGTCGGGGTGGTGCAAATTTCACACGCAGTAGCTTGATGCTTCCGCGATCTCCCTCGCGTAATGCAAGCAAGAGCGAGTTTCAATGGTGCCGGCTGGAGGCACTTTGCTCGAGCACGAAAACGGCGGAGGATCACACCCACAATTAACGACGTGTACAACTGGGTTTCTTTGGTTTCACGACCAGCACAAGGCCCATGCTCATGATTTCCATTGCATTTCTTAGACAACGAGCTGCCAAGGTCAAAGTTCCATGAAACGACTCTCCATGGTTTCTTGATCGGCATGGGTTTCTTGGCATACCTTTGCTTCAAGCCATAGCGACACCCATCAAACTCATGACTAATCCCATCATGAACAACCTCATGCAGTCTCTCATCCTTCCAGTAATCACAACTTCCAGGCAACTCAAACAAAATCGCAGCTCGTTTCGTCATGGCATGCCGTTTGATTTCAACGAACCGTTCAAACAATCTCCAAAATTCCCGTTGTTTGGCCTCGATTTTCTCTGCGGTGTCAATTCCGCGAGTCTTGTTGAGGCGTGCCCATGATGATCCCCCCGTGCAAGGCCCGGCGAAGAACAACAAATCGGAAAGTTTAGTAAGCACATGTCTGGCGATTCTCCCCCCGTACTCGCTCAGTAAGTCATCGACCAAAGTTATGGTGACGACCTGCGGCCCGTTATAGCGGGCAAGGGCAGTGAACCAGTTACGCGGTTCGGAACATGCCATCAGCACAATGGGCCGAGCCAAGTCAACACTGTCTAAAATGACGACTGTGCGAGTTCTCATACCAGGAAGCGAGACACGCACAGGAGCGCGAAGCACACCACCGTCATGTTTAACCATCGCGAGTTCAATACCCGGCGCTAACTGTGGTTTGTGCTTCACCGCAACGCGATACGGAACAAGACAACGACCAGGGACAAGTTGCTCGTGATTGATATGCAGACAACGCATAAGCAGCTTCAACCGGAGCAAAGTTTCCAAAGCAAGGTCGTTGACACATTTTAATTCTATGCGCTCGTTCGACAGTTCTTCAACGAATGCGGCCAGCACGGACTGCATGTCAACATCCCCGGACCCGACGTGAATTGGTCGTGGTCGTGGAGATCGTTCCCGCGCCGGTACAGCAACCGGCACGGGATGAAACTGCCAAACTGCGCGTTCAACCCATCCATCAATCCGCGCACACTGCAACCCAGGGTCAACCCTATCCTCGACCTTGAGCCATGATCCTCAGAAACCAAGTGGAACGAAGCCACTTGCTCCCGAACGGTGTCATAACCGCGAGTGGAGGTTTCACGCGCATCAATCTGGGCCCCTTGGCAACCACAACCGGATCATGTCCTTCATGCTCATGCAATCCCTCCTTGGATGTCAAGCCGGACCACCACAGGTCCGGGGGCATGATCGGAATGTGTGTGTACGGAAACGTGGGAACTCCGTCGACCGTTCCCGAAGCGGTCTGCATGGTCCCTTTTATGGGATCACACGTGGGTGTGAGCGCCTTGAGGGTATCCGGGTCAGACAGCAAGCTCGGGTCAAGTAGACCAATCTGCAAACATGCATGTTTCCACTTGCGTCCATCATTGAACGCCTTGGTGTAGATGTCAGCCGACGAAATGCTAACACCATGGCTTCTCTCTAGGTGGCGCATCGTGGGGTTTCTCCCCGATCGCACGACACCGATCATAGCCTTGTTATCGTCATAGAACACAAAGTTCGGTGACTTCTTGAGAATCCGCTCTAACAACTTTAGAGCAGGCATACCCATCGATCTCATGGCAACATCGGCCGCAACTATTTCGGCCTCAGGAGTGGAATGACTCACACAACCCTGTCTTTTGGAGCTGCCAGACAACGGAAACCGGGTATTAGGTCCTTGTATATTCAAGTGTCCACCAGAGGTGGAACGTAGCGAGTCAACGCATCCTGCAAAGTCAGCGTCCGCATACAAGGCCAAGTGCACATCATCCATGGAGTCTCCGACCCAACCGACCATGCGCCAATGTTTAGTATGATGCACATAGCGCATCAAATGATGCAAACCCCGATCATCGGAGTCGGTCCACCTGTGCACATTCCGTGCTAGGCGATTCACTTGCCGCAACAAATCGAAGCGAGCAATCCGCGCACCGTACAGCAACTTCATTAGTACGCTAGCGGCATGCGGTCGCCCGCCACCTCAAGATAGCGGTCGACACAGGAACGTAGGAACTGTTCCATGTCATAGGTCACCGTTGTTACGCGGTGTCCGTTCCCGAGAGTGACGTTTCCCTTGCTTTGGTTACAACCAAGGTACATGTCAAGTCCAGTCTCGGGTTCGATCTTCAAACGTGTACGCAACATGCTCCATCCCTGGGCAAGGTTCTTTTGCGGCCCCGCCATTTTGAAGTCGTCGACATACACAACCAGAACAAGCTGGAGCTTTTCATGAATGTACACTGACGGCCATTCTTCGCCGATGGGTTCAAAACCAACGGCACGCACCGATTCATCGCAGTGCTGCTCCCAGAATGTTCCCGCATCTGGGTGTCCGTACAGCGCCTTCCTCAACGGGACGACTGGTCTCCTGTACTTATCCCATTTGCATTCATTCGGCACTGCCTCCGGTGGCAATTCAATCCAACACGGCGTGCCTCTCAAGGTGGCCTGAATGTACGCCTGAACAGCGTCGGCCATCTGCACATCCCAACCGTCATGACAACCCAAAAAATCCGCCCAAGGCGTCAAACGAAGCAGGAGAGTTCCCCAAGTCTTGAAACATCGCAGCTTCAAAGCTTTGATTCTTCACTTGGTTCCCCAGCAACACGCCTCTACCCTTGAACTTCCTCTTAGGATCACCAACAGGCAACTGTGAGTGCTTTTCAACGCAAATGCCATGTGCGCGAGCCATGTGTATCTCTTCCCCTTTCGCTATTGCCTCCTTGGCTACAGCGTCATATTCACGCACCGCGCCAAGATCGAAGACGCCCTGGTCGATTAATCCCGACCATTCTTTCTTCATCGATGCCAACGCATCAGGGTTGGTCAGCATCTCTTTCCGGCCAACCGGTCTGGACACTAAAGCGTCGAAGAATCGTACAACTTTCACTGCCTTCTCTCTGTGCTGTATTCGCTCAGAAGTCACGCACGGCATCGATGGGTATTTCTTGGCTTCACCGTCTTCGCCTATCGCAGGCATCGCGAGTGGCACTTTTCCAGATACTACCTCAGCAGACTCCTCCCATTCATACCAGGTAAGATCCGTCGATTCGTCGACCGTTGGATCTGTCCCCGATGTCGTCTCAGCTTCGTCTTTCTGACGCTCCATGACTGATGCAACTGCCTTCGTCCAATTTGGAGTCGACTTTGATCGCTCCTCTGACTTGAACTTCCAGGCATAAATTACTACCAGACACTCAAATTCTTTCTCAAGCTGAACGTTTCGCCTCAAGACGTCCTGAGATTGCTTGGAGTCCATGAGAACAACCACTCCGTCAACAGGATTCACAACTATCCTGACCCAATCAAGTTCAGCCAAGTGTTTCCCATCCATTGGGTTCTTGATCTTTGATATGTTCTTCCGCAATCCCCAATTGTACTGCCATTCAACTCCACCCCAGCGGTTTCGAAGCATCGCTCGAATTCTCTTACCACCGGGCATCTGCAATGTCTGTGCCTCTGCCGGCGCAGAAATCTCAGATTCTTTACTCTTGGGATCTTCTTTCTTCTTCTTGCCACCACCCTTCACCTCGGCCTTTTCTTCCTCAGAGTAGTACTTTCTCATCATTGCCCATTCATCGGGAGTGTATTCTGGAGGTCTCGTTGTCTTCATTAGCCTGAATCCATTTTCCCGACAGGATATGGTCTCCCGGCCTTATCGATCTTTACCTCCTTACCAGCATCGTTGACGTACGTGATGCCATCCCCAGGTAGTCCAGCTGACACATGTGGAAGGTCGGGCCTCTTAACTTCTTCATCGCCCTTGGCATGTCCATCTCCTTTCCCTTTTGATGCGTCCTTTTCTTCTACATGGTCCCCCCGATCTCCGACAAGTACTTCCGGACCATCGTCAAGCAGCAGACCAGCGATCTGATCGACCTCATCGTCGAGCAGTCGCTTCTCGTCACTCTGCAATAACTCAGGCTCATCTTCGATCAGGCGGTCACGCGCATCCAGACCGATTGCATCGACGGACATCTCAATCCCTTCCAAAGTCTCGTTGGCAGCCTTGTACTTCTGTTGTATTGGGAATATCAGAGGAGACTTTAGAATCATCCTCTCCGTCTGATGTGGCATTCTCAATCGAGGGCAGCGCGTTTTGTCATGGCATGCCGTTTGATTTCAACGAACCGTTCAAACAGTTTCCAAAATTCCTTCTGTTTGGCCTTGATTGTCAACTCCGCGAGTCTTGTTGAGGCGTGCCCATGATGATCCCCCCGCGCAAGGCCCGGCGAAGAACAACAAATCGGAAGGTTTAGTAAGCACATGTCTAGCGATTCTCCCCCCGTACTCGCTCAGTAAGTCATCGACCAAAGTGACGGTCACGACCTGCGGCCCGTTATGTCGGGCAAGGGCAGTGAACCAGTTACGCGGTTCGGAACATGCAATCAGCGCAATAGGCCCAAGTCAACACTGTACAATGCGACGACTGTGCAAGTTCTCATACCAGGAAGCGAGACATGCGCCGGAGCGCGAAGCACACCGCCGTCATGTTTAACCATCGCGAGCTCAATACCCGGCGCTAACTGTGGTTTGCGCTTCACCGATATGGAACAAAACAACGACCAGGAACAAGTTGCTCATGACTGGTATGCAGACAACGCATAAGCAGCTTCAACCGGAGCAAAGTTTCCAAAGCAAGGTCATTGACACGTTTTAATTCAATGCGCTCGTTCGACAGCTCTTCAACGCATGCGGCCAGCACGGACTGCATGTCAACATCCCCGCATGAATTGGTCGTGGTCGTGGAGATTGCTCCCGCGCCGGTGCAGCAACCGGTACGGGATGAAACTGCCAAACTGCGCGTTCAACCCACCCATCAATCCGCTCACACTGTAACCCAGGGTCAACCCTGTCCTCAACCTTGAGCCGTGACCCGTTCCTCAGAAACCAAGTGGAACGAAGCCACTTGCTCCCAAATGGGTGTCACAACCGCGAGTGGAGGTTTCACACGCATCAATCTGGGTCCTTTAGCAACGACAACCGGATCATGCCCTTCGTGCTCATGCAATCCTTCTTTGGATGTCAATCCGGACCACCACAGGTCCGGGGGCATGATCGGAATGTGTGTGTACGGAAATGTGGGAACTCCGTCAACCGTTCCCGAAGCAGTCTGCATGGTCCCTTTTATGGGCTCACACGTAGGTGTGAGCGCCTTGTATCCGGGTCAGACAGCAAGCTCGGCTCGAGTAGACCAATCACCCAGAGTTGCGGCAATCAGGGGTGCAAAATTGGAGTGTCCGGTGACGCTTTGTTAATTTCCAGGTCACCTTGTCCCACAGCCATATATACTGCAAACTGGTCGTGACGCCTGAAATCTAAAATGGCGCTCAAAATCCGACTGGCAGCAACCAGCAAGTGACGACTAAAATCCGACTGACTTTTAAAATGGCGCTCAAAATCCGACTGCAGGGCAATATAGCGGGCAATGTGCAAATGTGCGAATTGCACTAGTAATAAAAGCGTTATTCAAACTCTGATGACGGCGGGCTGACTCCTAAAAAGCCGCTGACATTTAAAGTGGCGCTCTAATTCCGACCCAGCCACGTCCTGGATGACGTCTAAAATGCGACTGACGTTTAAAACGGCGCTGCAATTCTGACCCAGGCACGTCCTGGATGACGTCTAAAATGCAGCTGACATCTAAAAAGGCGCTTTAATTGCGACCCAGACATGTCCCGGACGACGTCTAAAATGCCTCTGACAGTTTAAATGGCGCTTCAATTCCGACCCAGGCATGTCCTGGATGACGCCTAAAATGCCTCTGACATTTCAAATGGCGCTCAAAATCACACACAGGCAGGTCTGCGCTGCCACCTAAAATGCCAGTGACGTTTTAAATAGCGCTCGAATTCTAAAGCTTCGGGACATATCGTCATCCCCGGCAGCCGGGAAACGGCTGTCTGGACCAAGAAGGGGGGGGGGGGGTTGGCAGCTATCCATGGAGCGGCCGAAAGCGGAAATCGCGGATGACCTTTTACCTTTCTGGACCAAGACTAGGGGGGGGGGCGCTCTCCACAAAATGTAGATCCTTAAAAAGGCGGGGCTAAGGTCCGCCTACTGGCGGTCATTCTTGGCTTCTGCTGGACCGAGTGATAGAATATTTTATCTCACTGCCAGCGTCAACTAGCATCCGTTGGTGCCACCGTCAGAGGAAAGAGGTGCATTTAAGCGATGATCAGCGGATGATCATATTCGGGCTGAAGCTTAACACCATTTTGTTGTTCTGTAGCGACGCGAGAAGGAGCCGAACTTTGCCGGCCCTGGCACCATCAAGCGCCTGGCCGGGCCAAAAGCCTGAGACCATTTCCACATGCCCATTTTGGGTTGTAGAAGTGGCTCTGTTTCCAGGCTCGCTGAATCTCACCTGAGACAGAGGTCCAAGTTGCCGTCAGGGTGAACAACCTCTTCAGAGATTCCACCTCGGGAGTCGCCAGCAGCCTCTTGCGTTTAGGTTTAGGTTCTTGCGCGCAAGGGGTATGTATCGAAAAGGATAGATCAGATTCCCCCTATTTGGCGGTTTGGAGGTTAAGGGGCAGCTCTCCATTTACCCTGTACAAGAATCAAATCCAAGCCAACATTCTAAACCATTAATTGAGGGTTACCTGACCTTCGGTTTCTCTTCAGACCAGCCCCAGGAGAGGTACCCTTACTTCCCCCCCTCCTTTTAGGGGATGCCATGTCTTGCTCGACAGGAAGACAAAAAGGAAAAACATGTTTTTCAGATCTTTTGTTCGGGGGGGCTTCCTTAAAAGGACACACCCGTGTCGTCCTTATTCTATATAGCCAGCATGAAACTGGGTTTAGGACGTACAAAAATTGAACCTTTAGCTGGGTGTTTTTGGCGGCAGTCACCTGGGCGATGCGGCTTGGCGCCTCTTTTTGTCATTGATGCAATAGAATGCGACAGGTGCATGGAATCTGCATTTTTATGTATAAACCAACCCCGAATAAGCACCGTCGAAAAAGACATACCCATCTGCGCCAACGAGCGTTGAGTCCACGTGGCTCAGCCATGCAGTATCTATCACGCAGTCTCGCGTCCTCACTAGAAACTGTCTGAGCCAAAGCTTATGGACCTAGAGCCCTCCACCTCTTTCGCACGCCTCCTGGCTCAGGATCGCAGCAAGCAGGGAGACCAAAGTACCCCCAACCCGCGCGGCGACATCCCAGCTCCAAGCTGAAACTTGGCCACCGCAAACGCTCGCGCCTGCTTTCTTAATGGGGCGAGCATAAGAGTACCCCTTTATCGTCTCAGCGAAGTGTAAAGAGCACGTCAGGGCCAAAACTTGCCAAGCCAAGTCTCTTCATGCCATTGAAGCATGAAGTGGAGCAAGGCGTCGCCTGCAAACAGGCTTCAGTTGTCAAACTCCTCTTGCGCTACACGTGAGAATTCAAGGCACTTGGTCACATGATACTATCTAGGCACGGCGCCTTTTCTCGTCGTCCTGAAATATATCAATGAAGCAGCATGGCTGGCATCTCTATGTGTGACTGGAAGGTGTTGCACAGCCATCACCCCGTGAGAACACGTCAAAGTCTGCCCACACCCTTTCTGGCGTGTGTCACTGGAAACTAGAAAGACCTACTCGCAAGCGCTTCCGCTCAGTCTCGGCAACATCATCCGCCTGGACGGTCGCCAAAGACCGCTTTCGCACCACTGCTGCTGGCCGCCCCCGGCTTCCAGCTCCTCGCATGGCGCTCTTCGTCCCTGCCGGCTCACCACCGCCCTCAACTGTTTGCAAGAGGCCCGCATTCACTAAGGACGAGCATGCCGAGGAAATCTTGGATGCCAAGTTGGCGCGATACCAGCGGTGACGGTTGTTCTTGAACCAGTCCCGGATATCTTTGGCAGTGAAAGGCTCATGGCTGGGTGCCTTCGACAGGATCTGCTGCTTCAGCACGTCGTCCTGCTCCAGAGGCTCCAGGTCATCTTCCGGCGGCGCGAACACCACCTCGCCCGGCTGCTCCACACACTTGTCACCCTGCTTGAGCTTGGAATCCTGCCGAGAAGCCCAGTACACAAAAAGTGCAACTACCAAAGTTTGCAGCTGAAACACGAACAGAGCAACAACAGGAAGCCACACAGTCCTCCATGAAGGCTTGCGCAAATCGATAGAAAGCGAAATGGACTTCTATCTGCCGACGCCACTTTCGCAGAGCCACACTAAACTCATCCATGCTGATAAACCTCCTTTCTTGTCTGGCCCTTGGAAACGGACTGACAAAGGAATTGGTGAACGCGCATAGGTTTGTGTGCATCACAAGGATGTCAGAATGGAAAAACTGCAGTTTTGTCTTGTAGACAGCCGGCAGAGGCAAAGACGACACAGCGTCGTCAATGGCTTGCTTGGCAGCCCTATACATGGAAAGTGCGTAGCCGTCCAACACAATCTTCTGGGCTCGGCCTGGGGTTGTGAAATTCTTGTGGAAATCGTGCAAGCGTTGAATCGCAGCCTTGCTGGACGCTGAGCGCTGCAGGTCTTGGATCTCGTGGTCAGTGAAGACCCAGACTTGTCGTATCCTCTTCTGGAAGCCGTGCACCTTGGGCAGGAGAATCTGCTCCGCAAACTTGCCACCTTGAGGAGGAAGTTGTACTGAGACAAGGTCATCTTGCCTTGGCCCGTGGCCGGACCATCGTGTTCACATTGAGTCCAGGTGTTTAACTTCGCGGCTTCTCGGCATGTCGCTAGCTTCTCGGCTTCTCGGCTTCTCGGCTTCTCGACTTGTCGCTGGCTTCTCGGCTTCTCGGCTTCTCGGCTTCTCGGCTTCTCGGCTTGTCACTGGTTTCTCGGCTTCTCGGCTTCTTGGCTTCACGTTGTTCGCGCGGGCCCCCTTTACCCCTGCATTGGTGCACTTCATGCCACTTCTCACTGCCGATCAGTTCTCACAGCGCCAGCTCGACCAGGAAGAGCCACCTCATCCGAGTCTCAGATGATTGGATGCTGACCTCGCCTGAGGCGACCGAGATCTTTGCCTCTGCCCAAGTCATGAACACAGACTGTGCAACAAAAGGTGTGCGTCTGTCCTTGCAAGAGCACGGAAGATGCGCCATCAGCTCCGACGAGGCCGCGAACACCTTCCTAACCAAATACTCGGATAAGGACTGTGGCCTTCATTTCTTGGCGCCTGAGAAGCCGAGAAGCCGAGAAGCCGAGAAGCCGAGAAGCCGAGAAGCTAGCAACAAGCCGAGAGAGAAGCCGAGAAGCCGAGAAGCCGAGAGGCCGAGAAGCCAGCGACAAGCCGAGAAGCCGAGAAGCTCAGAAGCCGAAGAGCGGAGCGATCCTGCGTGGCCCAGCAAAACGATTCGAGTTAAACCGGAAAACACGATTGGAAACGAAAAGGCCGAGGCCGAGGCCTGGCATCAGCGATAAGACTGCGATCCGAGGCGAAGAAATGACACTGTTTGAGTCGGGAGGGATGGTCGGACACCGACCGGGCTGCCTCGAAACGAGACGGCGATGACCTGAAACGAAAAGGAGCAACAACTTGAAACGACGAGAAGGCGCTGTAAGAGGGAGGCGGTGATAGGCAAACTTAGATTCCCACACCTGCCCCAGACGGAGAGGAGACAGAAGAAGAGGAGAGAAGATGAGAAGAGAAGACGAGGAGACAAGACGAGGAGAGAACACGAGGGGAGAAGTCGAGGAGAGACGACGAGGGCGGAAGACGAGAAGGGAAGACGAGGAGGAGAAGACGAGAAGGGAAGACGACGAGGGCGGAAGACGAGAAGGGAAGACGAGGAGAGAAGACGAGGGGAGAAGACGAGAAGGGAAGACGAGGAGAGAATCAGTGAAGACGAGGAGAGAACACGAGGAGAGAAGACGAGGAAAGAAGACGAGATGAGAATCAGTGAAGACGAGGGGAGAAGACGAGAAGGGAAGACGAGAAAAGAAGACGAGATGAGAAGACAAGGAGAGAAGACGAGAAGAAGACGAGAGGGGAAGACGAGCAGAGAAGACGAGATGAGAAGACGAGGAGAGAAGACAAGGAGAGAAGACGAGGAGAGAATCAGTGAAGACGAGGAGAGAAGACGAGGAGAGAAGACGAGGAGATAAGACGAGGAGGAGAGAAGACGAGGGGAGAAGACGAGAAGGGAAGACGAGGACAGAAGACGAGGAGAGAATCAGTGAAGACGAGGGGAGAACACGAGGAGAGAAGGCGAGGAGAGAAGACGAGGGGAAAAGACGAGAAGGGAAAACGAGGAGAGAAGACGAGGAAAGAAGACGAGGAGGAGAGAAGACGAGGGGAGAAGAAGAGAAGGGAAGACGAGGAGATAAGACGAGGAGAGAAGACGAGGGGAGAAGACGAGAAGGGAAGACGAGGAGAGAAGACAAGATGAGAAGACGAGGATAGAAGACGAGAAGGGAAGACGAGGAGAGAAGACGAGATGAGAAGACGAGGACAGAAGACGAGGAGGAGAGAAGACGAGGAGGAGAGAAGACGAGAAGGGAAGACGACGAGGAGAGAAGACGCTGAGAGAATCAGTGAAGACGAGGAGAGAACACGAGGAGAGTCGAGGAGAGAAGACGAGGAGAGAAGACGAGGGGAGAAGACGAGGAGAGAAGACGAGGAGAGAATCAGTGAAGACGAGGAGAGAACACGAGGAGAGAAGACGAGGAGAGAAGACGAGGGGAGAAGACGAGAAGGGAAGACGAGGAGAGAAGACGAGATGAGAAGACGAGCAGAGAAGACGAGGAGAGAAGACGAGGAAAGAAGACGAGGAGAGAAGACGAGGAGAGAAGACGAGGAGAGAAGACGAGGAGACAAGACGAGGAGGAGAGAAAACGAAAGGGGAAGACGAGGACAGAAGACGAGGAGAGAAGACGGGGAGAGAATCAGTGAAGACGAGGAGAGAAGACGAGGAGAGAAGAGCAGGAGAGAAGACGAGGGGGAGAAGTCGAGGAGAGAAGACGAGGGGAGAAGACGAGGAGAGAAGACGAGGAGAGAATCAGTGAAGACGAGGAGAGAACACAAGGAGAGAAGACGAGGAGAGAAGACGAGGGGAGAAGACGAGAAGGGAAGACGAGGAGAGAAGACGAGATGAGAAGACGAGCAGAGAAGACGAGGAGAGAAGACGAGGAAAGAAGACGAGGAGAGAAGACGAGGAGAGAAGACGAGGAGAGAAGACCAGGAGATAAGACGAGGAGGAGAGAAGACGAGGGGAGAAGACGAGAAGGGAAGACGAGGGCAGAAGACGAGGAGAGCGAGGAGAGAATCAGTGAAGACGAGGAGAGAACACGAGAAGAGAAGAGGAGGAGAGAAGACGAGGGGAGAAGCCGAGGAGAGAAGAGTTCGCCTGCTAATGACTTCTCAGCGGCTCAGTCCAACAGGAGCTGCACGGCGGGGTGCCTGCAGATGCCATTGTCTCTTCCTTGTTAGGAGAGATCACGTCTTCAACGTTCCCTCGAGAATCGGTGTAGGCGTTAAGCATCACAGCGTTTGCAGTGCTTGTCAGCGCCGCAGCGCGCAGCCATGGCCTAAGCGCTTGCCAGGGACTGGTCGGCCGGTCAGGGTGCCAACAGGTGAGACGAGGAGAGAAGACAGGGAAAGAAGACGAGGAGAGAAGACGAGGAGATAAGAAGGAGATAAGACGAGGAGAGAAAACGAGGAGAGAATCAGTGAGGACGAGGAGAGAAGACGAGGAGAGAAGACGAGGAGAGAAGACGAGGAGAGAAGACGAGAAGGGAAGACGAGGAGAGAAGACGAGATGAGAAGACGAGGAGAGAAGACGAGAAGGGAAGACGAGGAGAGAAGACGAGATGAGAAGACGAGGACAGAAGACGAGGGGAGAAGAGAAGACGAGAAGGGAAGACGAGGAGATAATCAGGAAAGACGAGGGGAGAAGAGGGGAGAAGAGGAGAGAAGACGAGGAGACCATTTCCGGCTCCAGCTGCTACAGTTCGCGAGGAAAAAGGCCCGACCTGTTCCGGCAAGATATGATTTCCAGACACTCGATTCTGGTACTGTGCAACCAGGTGTGATTTCTGCGGACGCACCTGCTGGGGAGGTGGCAGTTCTATCGCCAGGAGCGTAAAGAGCGATGCTGGTGATAGAGTCATAGAGGGGAACGGTGTTAGCCGGACCCTGGAGTAACGTGCGCAGTGTTTTACTTCCTTGCGTTACAGTTTCCTCTTTCCGCATTGATATGACATTTCCAGATTTGAGTGGATTTTTTGAGCTGAGTGCCTTCAGGCCATCGGCCAGTGGTGCAGCGCATTTTTCCATCCTTGCGTTGCTCAAGGGTTACCAGCCATATTGTAAGGGTGGGTTCTGCGGAGGTAAGCGTGTGTGCCGGTTTGGCGCTTGTTTTGAAAAAGGCAGACCCCGAGTATTTGTTGTGGCAGCTTGCAATTTTTGCTCTTAAGCGGGTGCCGAGTGAAGTGGTTTCTGCGTGCGGTTGAGTGTTCGCCTGCTAATGACTTCTCAGCGGCTCAGTCCAACAGGAGCTGCACGGCGGGGTGCCTGCAGATGCTATTGTCATTAGCTTGCCTTTCTCACTCAAAGATTGTAGGAGAGATCACGTCTTCAGCGTTCCCTCAAGACTCGGTGTAGGCGTCAAGCGTCACAGCGTTTGCAGTGCTTGTCAGCGCCTGCCGCAGCATGCAGCCATGGCCTAAGCGCTTGCCAGGGACTGGTCGGCCGGTCAGGGCGCCGACAGGTGAAGCCTTGCCATCCGCGTCTTCTGCGGCAGTCCAGCGGGCCACTGCGCGCGCAGAAGCGACAGCCAAGAGCCGCAGCAGAAAGAGAAAGGCCGCTGCGGCGGCGCCAGACAGTTCAAAGTCGCAGGCGATGAAGAGGGTACGTTCGAGTTTTGGCGCTCGAGATGCTGCTCTCGATGTCGGTGCGGTGGCGCAAAGGCTCGCAGCGGGCCGCTCAAGCCGCAACTACGCGCTTCTACTCCAGACCTCTTTGCTCAGTGCGATCTCGACGGAGCAGTTGACTTCTCTGCCTGCCGTCCGTGGTTTGACAGCAACATGGCAAGGGCAGGATGTCCTGGTGCTGGATTCTTTCATGGTGCGGGGTTGTTCAAGGAATGATGTGGCCATTCTTAGTCTTGCGGCCGCTGGGCAGTGGGTGCTCGGAGATGTCGTAACGTGTAGGTCAGCAGAGTTGTCCAGTGTGCGCTTGCAGCACGAGGTTGTAGAGGTGGCGCGGGGCCGCGTGGTCGTGAAAGAGTTCTGCGATGCTGCCGATCCTGCCCAAGCAGTGCACCGCGCCAGGGCCAAGGCCGCTGAGGCTGCATCTGTTTCTGAAAGCAGGACGCTTAGCTGGATGTCAGTGCAGCCGCAGCCGCTCGCTCGAAGATCGCTGAAGCCAGCAGCTGCAGAGCTGCATGAAAAACGCTTTCCGGGTCACCGGGTGCTGCCTCGCGCAGACCGTCAGCGCTTTGAGTTTACACTAGATGCGCCTTGCCCCCAAATTTGGGATATGACCCCGTGGCGGTGCCGCAGCTGCGACTCCGAGACTTGGCAGGTGACACCTGCCGACATGGATGCCGAGTGCTCTCGTTTGGGCCTAGGCGCAGTGATTCGCTGCGAGGATACTAGGCACGGCAAGGTGTCTGCCTCTCCCTTGCTTCTGTTTTGGCTGCTCTTCATGTTGTACAGCAACTTGAATTTGCACGCAGTGCGAAGGAAGCCACTGGATCTGTATTCAGCCTCCGTGCTGCACGCCGCCCAGATGACTCCGTCCTTTCAGAAGCAGCGCAACTACGTTGGATTTTGATGTGCGTCCCAGACCACCATGCCATTAAGGATATATTGCTGAAGTGCTTTGAAGGTTACGTGCAAAAGAGAGTGGATCTCATGCAGGAGCGGCAGTGTGTCTACAATGGGCAACATCGCAAGGACTATGGCAGCACAGGCGGCTATGTGATTGCCGCTACCACTCCGGGCATGGACAAGGGCGAGAACTCGCCATTGACGATTGTGGCATGGAGGTCAGCCAGACTTCCTCGGGTGGCGAGATCCTCGCTGGGTGCTGAGTTGCAAGCCATGAGTGAATGTGAGGAAGAGCTGATGTTCACCCGGTATCAGTGGGGTGAGCTCTTAGGCATGGACATCCCTCCTGCAGAGATGACGAAGGCATTGGAGGCGGTGAAGGGCACGCTGGTCACGGACGCCAAGAGTCTCTATGACGTGGTGAAGCGAGGTGACCTGAATTCGGCAGGCGCCGGACTGAAAGAGAAATACTCAACCCTAGAGTTTCTCTCATTGCTGGATAATGCGCTGTCGGCGAAAGAGTCCATAGCAGTTGCGGCAGCTGTGTGGGTGGGGCTTCAATGAGCCTTCTCCGGCTCTGCCACATTGCACCCACTGCACTGTTCCCGGCACTCAAAGCGAAGCGTACGCACCACCCGCCAAGGGCAGCCTTCCACCACCGCCTCCCGGGCTGGGAAGTAACGCGTGCTAAGCGAAGTCGGGTCCGTGGTGCTTGTATCCTGCGGGGCTTCATCGAGCTCGGACTGTTCCTGTGCGAAGCGCGCACCTTCTCCCTGCGGGGAGGACGCTGCTTGCTTGTTGGGGCACAACTGGCCCTGGTGCTGAGCGAGCACCGTCTCCCTGCGGGGATGACTGGGTCTCTGCCTGACCCTGCAAAGCAGAAGCGCTGCTTGCGTGCTGGGGCGCAACTGGCCCTGGTGCTAAGCGAGCACCGTCTCCCTGCGGGGATGACTGGGTCTCAACCGGACCCTGCTTAGCGCTGCTCGCATGCGTGGGCTCAACTGTGGCTTGCGAAACCTCCCCCCCGGAGGTTGCTGGGCGCCATCGGCCGGTGCTGAGCTAAGCGAGCTCTGTGTAGCGGGGGGGTCTGAGCTACTTGAGCTCTCGGGAATCGTTGCCGGTGCTGAAAGCTTGGGTGGGCTGGTAGCAGGGATCCCCCAGACCGCGGAACAGCAGGTTGGGCTAGCACTCCGCTGTTCCTCTTTTGTCTGCGGAGTTGCATAGTCCTCCGAGGACAGGTGGCCTCCGGCTGCCGCGATTTCTTCCGGTGATGCCATTGCAAAAGGCACCGCGACAAATGGGGTAAAGAAGCAGAAGAAACCGCTAAGCGCCTAAGCTGAAATCGGAAACCGCGAAACGCACAAATGCGAGTTTGAGATCACCTGGCATGCGTGCCAAGGACCATCCCATGAACCATGCAACATGCGGTGCAGGTTGGTGCGTGGCTCCGCGACGTTTTTCCCAAAGCGCAAGATTGATGCGTAGAGACCACCCCGTGGCAAAACGCGAAGCAAGGTGAAAAGGGGGAAACAAAACAGAAAACTGCTCTTCATGGCCATCCAGCGGTGGCGAAGCACAAACGCAGAACTGTTCCCCCGTTAGGAAAGGAAAGCAGAATGTGAACTGCCGCAAGCGGGGTGGCGGCAGGGCTTTTGCTCCCGACGGGGTTCGGACACCTGTACAAATCCTTTGGCAATGACCCCGCACACTGGTCTGCCATCTGCGTTGGCCACATGCGAAACTAAGCTGGATGCTGACTGAACGAAACTGAATTCCTCACACTCACCAAGTGAAGGCTCCGGCACTTGCGAAGGACTCGCCGACGGGGCAGATGGTGTGGTGACAGATGCCATATCCATCTCCGGCTTGAGCTGGGTCGCCAAATTGGCCTGCAGAGGGAAGCATGGGTGGATGGGTGCCTCTGAAGTAAAAGTTTGAAGATGCACGGGCACGTCCTGGACAGGAAGCTGTCCGCCCCTGTGCAGCGGGATATGCGGCCTCCATCCCAACTTGATTCTCTGCCAGACCTGCTGCTGCGCCCCAAGACTGTGCCAGACGTCATCCCTGCCGTAAAGCCCAACGCTGTCTTTATGTTTGTGGTGCCCCTGTTCAGCCCTGGCTCTATCTTCCAGGAGGAGTTGATTCATCCAGCTAAGCATGGTGGCCTTGAAGCTGTGCGTCCGGTACTGCGCCACTTGAGAATCCTGCATACCGTAAGCCCTGAGAAAAGCTTGGAGGGCTTTGGTGCACCTCTCTCTTTAGAGGGGGTTTCCCAAATGGATTCTATTCTACCTGAGAGGCTCTGGCACTCGTCCGTCCAGGAAATGACCTCGTCCTGCGAAGGATTCGAAGTCTAAAACGCTGCGTGCAGGCGTGTGGCTGCAAAATAATGACCCCTAGATATGCTTGCAAAATGCCCAGCAGCTGCGTTTCTGCGGGAGGCTGTCCTCCTGCCTGGCTGCGCCGATGGGGGCACGTCCTGCGGCCAACACGTGGGTCTTCGAGCCCGCGTCGTTGTCCTAGAAGGTCACGAACGCGCCCATCAATCCGAACCTGGATTCGAGCAGCGAAACAGATTTAGAAACTCGCGGGAAATACAGAGAATTGAGAAGAAAGCTTTCAGAGCGCGCGCTGACGCAGCGCAAAGCGCGCCAGGGAGGAACCGAGCCCGGGACCACCCGCTTCAGAGACGGACGCAGGACCACCGGGCCACCAGCCCCGCGGCGGGGCCCCGGCGCGCCCACGGCTCAGCCGCGGCCAAGAGGGCCCGACCTAGAAAGCGCGCATTTAGCGCGCGGCAAAATTTGCGATTTTAGGCCCGAACTTGGATTTGACCAACGAAACCGATTTAGAAGCTTGTGGGAGACGTGCAGAACTAAAAAGAAAGTCTTAAGAAAGCCCCCTGCGGGCGCACCCGTTGTAGGGCAAACATTTAAATATATATACTAGAGTAGAGAATAGAGGTTTAGGGTTTAGGGTTTAG
>CAUJNA010002802.1:711930-866783 GCA_963377175.1 Effrenium voratum | reverse complement strand
CCTAATTTAACAGTAAATGATATTAAATTTCAATTTTATTTAAGAGGAATTCAGGTGCCAGAAGAAAGCGAAATACAAGAAGAATTGAAACACAAAGGCAGAGGCAAGGCGAGAACATACAAAGAATATTTAACAGATATGATTTTAGACACTATTGATAATGGCGGGTGGATAGTAAATTTAGGCAAAGGTAGAATAGAAGAACTCAAGGCAGGTTTTAAAGGTAAAGGAAAGAAATAATATATAAATAATTATAATGATAATATTAACTAAAAACATACTGAAAAGAAAGAAGCAGAAATTCAATGATAAATATGATGACGACAGTTTTACAATACATAACCTAACAAAACCAAACACACCAACAACAATACAACCACCGAAAATGATGAAAAAGGGCATACCGAGAGAATTTATTGGCATTGCAACCAATACAGATACAATCGCCACAGAAACCAGAGAGACTCAAGAAAAGTTATACAATGATGCAAATCAACCATTAAATATGACATTTGAAGCGTTTAAGGTAAAGGAAAACCAAGACAATATGTTTAAAATAATGCTTAAAAACTTTTGGCACAACACACACAAGAGACATGAACCAACAAGAACACACGCAACACAAACACTGAAAAACCAACGCGACGCGATGGTGTCAGCCTTTACTAAAATGCTCGACAACAACAAACCGCCAGAACCACCGCCAAAGAAACCACCAGACGAGGATGACAGCGATGAAGAAGAAAAGAAGTTCAAACTGACAAAAATGATAGAAATAATGCTACACAACGGCGCTACAGTAGCAGATATCATATTAAACTTATCGCACAGCGCAATTGCAACAACTATAAATATCGCAGATTTAGTCAATCAAATAACAGCAGGAAATGCACAAAGTAGCAGTAGCAATTCATCAAATGAAGCTATTAGTGTTCATAGTTCTCCACCTATTACTGTCCATAGTTCTTCATCCGAAAGTCCAACAGAAATACCAGCACCAACTGAAGACGAAGATGAAGAAGAAGAAAACCAACATTTCAATTTTGAAAAATTAAAATCTAAATAATATTATATATAATGGGTATTGGTCAAAGTAAAAATAATGAAAATAATAGTTTGGAAGACATTAAGAATTTAAGTATAGATGAAAAAATACGAGCAGACACTTTAATTATTAAGTCTCTTCAAGAATGTGTGGCACGAATTGAGAAACTAGAGAAAGAAAAATCTGACAAATTAATATATAAATTACCTGTTCAATTATGTAATTATTCATTATTTTCAATTAATAATATTAAAACAAATTAATATTATTGATTACTATCATAATCTGTCATTTCACTATCGGGTAATTTCGTTGATGCATTGCTACATATATCATCTATTAAGTCTTCTTCATCAACAAAATTATTTTGAAATCTTAATAATTCCTCGTCTGTTGCCCTTCTTTTCAATACTTTATAAAGTTTATGTATCCAAGAATTAGTATGAAAATTATAATTACCTCTACGATAAAATCCCCCACATCTACATAGTTTCATTGACATATTATTATATTATATTAAATTAGAATATCTTTATTCATCATTCGTAATTTGAAACGCCTGTTCAAATCTGATATGAAACATTTTGTTAATGTCTTTAGCATTCATATTCACGTAGAAGAAACTATAAGGTGCGTCATTAACGGCTTGATGATACATATCTAATAACTGCTGTTTATCAACAATGGCGCTATTTTCTTCAATAAAACTCATTAACTCACTTGCATTTTTCAACCTAAAAATATATAATGAACTGGCATTTAAACGAATGATAGGCGCTAAAACATTATATTTTTGTGTTGAACAAGATAAATAATCCATGTAATAATTTACTATATCTAACAAATTTAGGATCGTCTGCGTGGTCATCTATAACGATTAATATTGAATGCAGTTTCTTTATCTTTTTAGATTTCATATAATTAATTATTTTCTTCTGTCTTTCAATTACATTTTCTAAATCACTTGGGTCATAATTATCAAAGTATATTTGTTCTTTTTCATCATCTACGTGCAATTCATCCCTGATGTATTTTTTAACTTCTGTAAAAGTTGGGTCATTATGAACGCTGGGTGAAAATATAAATATTCTTGCAAATGAATTTCTATAAACATTTAAAACAAGATTCTGAACTAAAACTGTTTTGCCTCCCGTCGAACTCGCAACTATAATACTTCTAAATGGTAGTTTTGGCACGTGCTCATATTTTTGAATTCATATTCAGTTATGTTTATTGGTTTTATTATTGGGACATCTGTCATAGTTGATATTAAAGAAATATAGAAAATTATATTTAAAAATTAACTTGTAATTAATATTAAATGGAACATCATTATGTTATGAGTGGCGGTGAATAACATAATGGAACAGGTTTTCCATTGCTTCAATCAATAAGCATTGAAGATAATTAGTTTTGTGTCTTGCTCGCGTGTGCAATGAAAACCCAAGTGCTGTGCCCCACCAATATTCTATTATGCATGAAAATAATAAGATCAAATAATTATTTTTAATAATTATTTCATCTTATTATTTATATGACTATTATCCATTGCAGTTGTGGTAAAACTTATGATGACAAATATTTATTTAAACATCTAAATTCAAAACATCATCATAAATTTGTGGAATATAGATGGAATAACGACGATACAATGAAAAACTGTACAACTCTAGGAAAAAGAACCATTTTCCTAGAGTTCTAGAACTTGAAAGAACTTATCAAGTTCCATCAAGTTGTACAAGGAAAAGAAACACAGAAATGAAAAAATAATTTATCTTATTATTTAATATGGATAGAAGTTATTCAGATTATATTGATATAATAGATGAAGTAGAGAATATAGAACAAGTAATAATAACTGACAATAAAATTAAGAAATGCTGTTATTATACATTAGAATTAATAAAATTAGGAATACAATATATCAAAAATAAAAATGTAAAGAATTATATATATGGGAAAAAAGAAAAACAAAAAGAATAAAACAGATACTACAGTTTCTTCAACAGATGAAGAAAAAGAAGAAGAAATTGTTAAAGAAACATCAGTTATTGAGTTTGAGTGTCCTATGTGTAAAAAGATATTACAAACGAAGAATGAATTAGAAATAAAAAATAAGGGTAACTGTAAATGCAGTTGTATACCAGTTGGTTTTAAAATAAGTAAAACAGATAAAAAATGAATATTGATAAAACAAAGGACGCTATCAATCTAGAAACAGATGTGCATAATATTTCTATCAAATTTGGAAATGAGGCTACACACTCGGAAAATGGTGATAAAGAAACTCCGGAAACTATTAAACAAATAATGAAAATTTAGTATTTAAAGAGTAGATTTTACATTAAATCAATTTTATAAATAAATAAATATTTAAATAAATTTTTATATAAATAAATATATATAGAAATGTCTGAAGTTGAAAATGATGTTATTGTTGAACTATCAAAGAAGATAATGACAGTTAGTAAAAATGTTAAACTGTTGTACGAGATGATAAAAACTATTGACCAGAAACTTGATGCAAAGGCAAACGAACCAAAAAATAACAATGAAGAGAAGGAAAAGTTTGATAAGATCTTTGAAAAGAAAGGGATAGGCAGACCCAGCGGTGATTATGACACGAAGCGTAAAAAATATTGCGATATGTTAAATAAGGGACAAATCAAAAGTCCAAAAGAACAAACATTAGAATATTATAAACTATTTAAGGGCGATGATGGTAAATATGTAATTGTTGAAAATTAAAATACAAATAGTTCTAATAATATGAATTTATTAGAATTATTTAGTGGAACTGGAAGTGTAGGAACGGCAAGCATGTGGAGACGGCGCAGCGACTACCAAGCGGAAAGAAGGCGGACTGGGGCGACTACTACATCACGCACAAGCAGGACGACTTATATAAAATACCAAGTGAGTTGACATTAGAAATCCTAACGGCAATTTTAATTTAGCATTGTTGAGCGTGGTATATACTTAAAGTAATATTATGTTAATAAACTATATGGAAAACGTTGTAAAATGCTTGAAATGCAAAAATGCAATTGACACAGGTTAATATAAAACGTGTGATAATTGCCGTGAATATATGAGAGCATATCATAAGAAACACCAAGAACAACTAAATCAACAAAGAAAATTACGACACGAAGCAAATAAGGAAACTGACAAAATCAAATGGAAAGAATATTATGAAACCAACAAAGACAACCTCAATGCAAAAAAGAAGGAGTATCGCAACCAGAATAAGGATAAATTACAAGAATATCACAAGGAATATAACCAAAAAATACATCATTGTCCATTATGCGGTTATGATGTCAAACTTTATAAGAAAACACAACACGAACAATCCTTAACGCATCAGAACAACCTAAAACAACAACAGAACCCAGAACAAACAGAACAAACAACTGAACAGAACAAACCATTTGAACTACGTAAAATCAAACCTTTAATACCTTAAAAACGAATGAACCAGACCTTGCCCATAATATGTCTACAAAATTTGTGATAAAATTTATTGTATAATAATTTATCATAATTTTTGGAATAATATTTTTTGATTTTTTATTTTTTTTTTGTAAAATTTATTTTTTTAAAATTTATTTTTTAAAATTTATTTTTAATTTTTTGTAAAATTTATTTTTTAATTTTTTGTAAAATTTATTTTTTAATTTTTTTGTAAAATTTATTTTTTAAAATTTATTTTTTAAAATTTATTTTTTAAAATTTATTTTTTAAAATATGGATGAACTTACTAGGAAATTACCTGCTTTAAAATGTTGATTTTTGAAAATGTGCTGTTTGAGGTGCTGTTTTAAAATGTTGCTAAAAGTGTGGGGAGGACCCTAGGTTTTTTTATAGAAAAAAGACGGGCAAGGTCTGGTCTAACTCTTGCCCCCTCGTGGACTGGGAATGGAGTCTTGCCGTTGCCGTCGAGCTGCGAGGCCACGACGAAGCCGCGCAAAGAGGCCGGCTCCACTTCCAGTGTTGCCTGGACACAGCGCTCCAGGCGCAGCGCCTCCATGTCCTCGTCACGGCGCTCGGAGCCCACGTAGACAAGCTGGTGGGCGTGGGCCCGCCCCGAGCCATGATAGTCTTGACTGGCGTTGCGGCGCTTGCCGTCTTGGAACTCCAGTCGCAGAAAAGAAACCACGGAGGCGTCGGAGCCGTCATGCCTCTGTCGCTGAAGGAGCTGCAGCTCTTCTTCATGCCCTCGCCGCTCTCGCCCTTCTCCACCAACAACAAAATTCTTGCCGATCTGGGTCAGCAAGTGGGCCTGGTGGAGCGCCTCATAGACTTCGTGCTGGAGACGGGCGGACTTTTCAGCTGTTCGAAAAGATGAGTTTCGGTCGCCCTTTCTGGACCGCCCTGCCTCGCCGACCTTTGCGCATGGCGTCCAGAATGTGGCAATGGTTGGGCCATGACCACTCCAGCGGGCTGTGCGTCGCGAAGATAGGCGGGTAGCCCTTCTGCCGCGTAAGGTCCACCAGCGCGCGGTGCATGTCGCGCCAGTACTCCGAGAAAAGCTCTGGCCTTTGAGTAGCAACCGGAGCGGTGTCCCCAGGTTGAGGTTGCGTTTGGCCCCGAGGTCTGTCCACAAGCCAAGGTCAAAGGCAAAGTGCAGGAGTTCGTAGGAGAGGCTGAAATCCAAGATAGGCGACAACACCAGGGCCATGTACGAGCGTTTTAGGCCGGTTGCATTTTTCGGCAGGCTTGTCTCGTTCAAGGGGTCAAAGTTCAAGCGCTCCTCCAAGGTGCTGCGCTCGCTGCCGCGGGCTTGCCGGCTGCTGCTCTGCAGCCGAGCCCAGGTCAAGCAGTGCTGCCGCTCCAGGAACAGATCTGGCCACAGGGCGCACTCCAGCCCCTCTTTCTCCATGAAGCGCAGCCAGCGGCGCCGCGCCCGAGCGTCGCACCCCGCGTTGTTGGCCAAAAAGCTCTCGTGCTCCCAGTAGAAATCCGCGTAGGCGCGTGCTGCCTGTAGCCGTTCAAATTGGTCCCGAGAGCGGGCAACAGGCCCGAAGTCCGGCTCTGCCGGCTGCAGCGCTTGTCGCACATCCAGCGAGAGACCGCGCAAGGCATCCGGCGGCGGCTGGGGCCGAGGCGCGGGACGCGCGCTGCGGCAAAAGATGCAATGCCTGGCGTCGCGGTGCGGGCGGAGGAGGCCGCGAAGGCGGCGAAAGGTCCCTGGGCTGCAGAGCGCCGCATGAGTCACAGACCTGCCAGGAGTTGAACTCCGCCCAGAGTTGCAAGTTGGCCGCCAGGCGCGTGGCAGCCGCCTTGGCCACAATATCCTCGTTCGAGACTTCCGCGCCGCGCGGCAGTCGTGGCTCTGCTTGCTGCATCATGTTCAAGCTCTTGCGGCGATCATCGACAACCTTGACCCGGTACTCCACCGCGGCGACCTCGGGCTCTGCGACAGCCTGCCTTTGCCGCAACACTTCTTCCCACGCCGCGGCGCCCGCGCTGTAACGCGCTGCAAGGTCCTCCGGGGTGTAGGGCGCTGCTCCGCGCCAGGATTGGTCTTGCCGGCGATAGGCTCTGGGCGCCGGTTCTTCTGCTTCGAGCAGGGGCTGGGCTGCAGCCAGTTGGTCACGGTGCTCCGGCCGCACAACGCGCCCCAGCACTGCTTCTTGCGCTTCTGGGCTGAGCTGTGCAAAGCGTCTGCGCGCCGCGGCCGCGCGGAGGGGAGCATTTAGAGCTTCTTGCAGGTGCTCCGGGTTGCAGAACAGGCAACGCGCCGGGCCGTGGGGCTGCGCGGGCCTACCCTCAGCGCCAAAGGAGCATTGGATGCCATTGTACCCCTGACAGTACTTGTACTTGCCGGCGACGGCCTCCTCCACTTCTGCCTGAGGTTGGGCGGCAACTGCGGCCAGCCAGTTCCGGTAGCCAGGCTCCCGAACTCGCCCCAGGGCAACTGCTTGCATCTGCGGGGCGAGCTGCGCAAAGCGCTTGCGCGCCGCGACCGCGCGGGCGGGGTCGCCCAAGGCTTCCTCCAGGCGCTGCGGGCTGCAGAAAAGACACTGTGCAGGGCCGTGGGGCTGCGCGCGCTCCCCTCCAGGGCCAAAAGCGCACTGGATGTTGTCAAAGCCCTGGCAGTACTTGCGGGCGGCAGCTGGCTTCAGGACAGGCTCTGCTGGCTCAGGTTGAGGCCGCCCTCGCTTCTCTCCTCTGGCCTGGCAGGGAAGAGATGGGTGTTGCGCAAAAAAAGTAATGTAAAACTTCGCGCCTGCGGCGGTTTTTCTTGGCGAGCCATGCCGTCTTCAAAGCGGGCAAAGCGCGCGAAGCAAACTGTGAGCCACAAGGAAACAGAGCCAATCTTTTGGGGCGGAGCTGCACGCTGGACGCAAAGCTTGGCTGAGCGCTGGGCAAACACAACAATTGGCTCGACATAAGCACATTTTTCCACTTGGCGCGCTGTTTGGCTTTTGCGCCGCCGCGCGGCGGGCGGCCTGTAAGGCGCCGCCCGGCCGCGGGCAGTCGGATTTGAAAAGTCGCCTTGCCCACTGTCCAGGGATTGGGCGAAGCGATCGGATCCTACCTCTCAGCGGCCGCTCAGCTGGCGTCCTCCTGGGCCTCGCCTTCGTCGCCGTGCTCCGGAGCGACGGCGGATGCCTCCTCGCCGTGGTCGTCCTGCAAGATTTTCAGGTGTGCCGCGAACGCCAAGTACGCCAGCGTCCCAGCCCGGCCCACATCTCGAGGCCAGGTTTTGGCGCGGATGGAGCGGTACTTCCGCGCCGGGCTGACCCCGGCCCACTCCAAAAGGTCCGCCGGCACCGCGGAGAGAAGCCCAAAAATTGCGGCCGCCTTCGGCTCGGGGCCGTTGCGGTGGGCGGCAAAAAAGTTCACGGCGGCAAGGTGGAACTTCGCAGCTGTTTCTGCGTCGACCAAGTCGCAGAAGGCTTTCTTGGGCCTCATCGAGCTGGTTCTCTGCTTCCACCGGCACGTGGTCGCCCTTCAGCTGCTGGATCAGCTCCGCGACCTCCTCGGCTTTGCTCTCTTCCGCAAAGGCTTTGCGCGCGTAGCACAAAGTGAGCACGCCGTGGCCTATGAAGTCTTCTTCCAGCGCCACCTTGTGCTTCGGGGCGCAGAACATTTCCGCTTCCTCGAGCAAGGTTCCGATGTACTCCTCCCGAAGCGCGCGGAGGCTCGCCGCGCAGGACTCGCTCGCCTCCGCCAGGTCGTACTGCTTCCGCAAAGAGTTTGGCACGGCCTCGATGGCCTGCCGCAGCGTCTCCGGGGTCTCCACTGTCGCGGTGAGGTCAGAGGTGCTCTGGAGCCAGCGGAGGAAAGCGGGGGTTGGCCACGCCCCGACGGATGGCTGCTCGGCCGGCTTGTTGGGAGCGGCCGCGGGGGCCTTCGCCGCAGGCTTTGGGGCCGGCTTTGCGCCGAATAAGGACCTTTTCGGAGCCGGCTCCGCGGAAGCCTCGGCCGGCGCCGGGCGCTTGCGCCCAAACAGCGTCGGCCCCGCAGCAGGCGCCTGGCTTGCGCCGAGCGGGTCTTCGGCCGGAGCAGCCGCGGCGGCCGCGGGCGGCGCCGGCTCGGCGAAGGGCGGGGCGGCGTAGTTGCCGTAGTTGCCAAGCGGGTCCCCTCCCGCGGCGGCGACCGGGCGCTGCGAATCCAGCACTTGGTGATTGTAGGCCGCAGTCAGAGCCCGCAGAAGGGCTTCGTCGTTGGCCGGATTCTGGAGGAAATCCCGCACTGGCGCTGGCAGCGCGCCCAGGTTTTTGGCTAGCTCCGTAGTCCATTGTCCGCGGTGAGCCAGCACCGCGGCGGCCTGGCCGGCCGAAAGTTTCGAGCGGTCTAGGGGGCAGTCGAGAACCCGGCCCTTTCTTGTTTCTTTGTTTCCGCGCGCCTCCAGCGCATTCATGCTGAAGTTGTAGATGTTCGCCGCCAGCACCGCCGAGCGCTGAAAGTGGGCCGTAAGGCCCTCGTCGGCGCAGTAGGAGAGCAGAGTCTGCACCGACGTCTCCACTTCCGCGGCCGCGGGCTCGCAGTTCTTCGTGGCATCCAGGATTTCGCAAGCGCGCTGGATCTCCGGTCCAGCCGCCGCGGCAATCTCCCCCAAGCCGGTGGCGTCGAAGTGGTCTCGCGCATAGGTCGCAATCTGGGCACCTCTGGCCACCGAGGCCGCCAGCATGGAAAGCCACCTCCCCGGCCGGTTCGCGCCTTCAAAGTTGCCGCGCGCTGACATTCCCTCGAGGGTGATCATGTCCGAGTCCTTGCGCGCCCCACCCTTGTGGACAAACACAGAGCTGTCCTCCGCAGGATATGGGCGAAGCACTTCGACATGATAGGTGGCGTCCATCTTCACCGCGAAGGTTCCGGCGCCCGGGGCGCCAAGTCCCTTGCCCTTGGGCCCAGCCTTTCCCCAAGGAGTCTGCCACTGGCCCTGTCGTCGTGCGCCGCCGCGGCCCATTGCTGCGAAAGAGCTTGAAGGATGCGTTCGCGTTCGAGTTAGTTCGCTGAGCGCTGCGGGGAAACAACTGCTTGGCGGCTTCCCTGCGCGGTGACTTGGGGCCTTGCTCAAAACAAGTGGCGCAAGACTACGACTCGAGCTGGCCTGGAAGGCGCCGTCGGCGGCCCTGCGGCGAAGGGCTTGGCCGAGAGAGCGTCCTGGCAGAGGTGGCCGGACAGCCGAAGCCCCCGGAAAAAGGGGCGCTCAAGGTTGGCAAAAAACCGACGGAATTTCATTTCAGGCGAGGTCCTGGGAGTTCTTTTTTCGCGGGACGGAAAGTGTCTTGACACAGGCGAAGCCCCCGCAAAAAAAGGCGTTCGAGGTCAGCAAAGAAATTGCTTTTCAGGCGAGGCCCGGAAATTCTTTGCCGCGCTCGAGGCGCGGGGGTTTTTAGTTTGGCCCCGCCGGCCTGGGTGAGGCAGTCGCCGCGGCGCAGCGCCTTCGTGCCCGCGAGGAAGTTCGCCGCGCGCCGCCAAAGCGGTCGCTTCCGGTCGCCGGCTGTGAAGACCGGCGCGCTGCTTTCCTGCTTGGGAGGCCCGAAGCGCGAGGGAATCGGCCTGACTTACATCTGGAGCTCGCAGCCCCTTTGGCTTACATTTTTCTGAATTGGCTGGCAACACAATTTTTCGGGCAAGGCCCTGAAGGTTCTTTTTCGAGCTCGAGGCTCAAGGATTTTTGGATGGGCCCCACCCGCCTGGATGAGGCGGTCGCTGCGGCGGCGCCTTCGCACCCGCAGCAAAGTTCGCCGCGCGCCGCCCGAGCGGCCGCCGTCGGTCGCCGGCTAAAAAGACCGCCGTTGCTCTCCTGACAAGGCGACCCGGAGAGCCAGGGACAAGGCGACCCGGAGAGCCAGGGGATCGGCTCCATTTGTCTTCGAAACTTGCGGCTACTTCTTATTTTTTTCTAGATCGAGGGCTCTTCCCGCCTCGTCTCCGAGGGCTTTCGGTCCGCGACCGCGGAGACTGGCGTGACTTCCTCCTGACGGGGCCGACCGAAGCGCGGGGCGATCGGCTCGACTCGCGCCCTAAAACTTGCTGCCCTTCGGCTGGATCTCTTTTTTTTTGTGGAGGGCGCTGACCCCTGATTGAAGCCGCCCAGACTTCTTCCCGCCTTGCCTCCAGCGGGCGCCGGACAGGGCCCCGACAGGCTTCCGAACAGGCCTCCGGGCGCGTGTCCTGGGAGCGATTGACGGACAAAGAAAGTTGAGCGGGGCTAGTCGTCAATCAGTTGGGGGGCGACCGTTCGTGTCTTAAGCTGCGGGTTAACTTTTAACTTGCGTCGGCATGCCCCGTCGTTTCCAAGTTCGGAGGTGTCTTGGGCTGTGGGTTAACTTCAACCTGCGTCGGCTTGCCCCGTCGTTTCCAAGTTCGGAGGCCGAGAACGCGCTTGTCGCGATTTGACCTCGGCCAACTTTCAACTGCTGCGATTTGCAAGGAATCATTTCTGATTTCCTCAAAGGCCAAAACTGTGTCGAAAGTTGGGCTAACATGACATGTCCCCGCGCATTTGAAACTAGATGTTCTATCTGACCGCACCTTGTTCGGCCCTATAGGCGAAGCCGTCTTGCCAAAATTTCCAAAAATGTCGAAAACACGTGACAGCGCTAGTGTTTTCTTGGGGGGCCCGCCTAGGGCGCGCTATAGCTCTTGCGGGAATAGCCCGAATTGGCCTAGGCAAGCCTCTAACATCTGCGCAAAGCGCATTTTTTGCGACTTCTTCCGTTCTCAGTTGGCTTGAAAACAAGGGCTTTTTCTTCACTTCGCCGTGTTCTCGCGATGAATGTTTTGGGTCCCCCGCCAGGGCCAAAAAATCAAGTTTGGGGCTCCGAAAAGTTGCCCAGCGGTTCTCGAGCTTTCGATTTGGGGCCGATCGCTTGCCCTGTCAAAAACAGTGAACAGTCCTAGCGTTTCCCTGCCCTTTGGCCCCCGCCGTCGCTGCCCTTTCGTCCGAAAACTCTGTTTTTTGACCCGAAAACGGGGCTCCCATAGGGGTCCGTGCCTTTTGAGGGCTTTCCGCAAACCTGGCTGCGAAACGCTAGGCTCTGGCATCGAAAATCTAGCAAAAAAAAAGGCTGCTATTGGCTGGCAACAAGCACATTGAGCGCGTGTTTTCCCCGGGAGGCAATCTAAAAAAATCGTTCCCCGGGGTCTTCCGAAAAAATCCTAAACCCTAAACTTTTGGTAGAAAAAATCGAAAACGCGAATTTTCGATGCCGAAACCTAGCGTTTTGCTAGCAAAAAACTGCACGACGACCAAAACCGCCCGCCCGTAGTGGCTGAGCCAGGCCTGAGCGAGAGTCCAGTTTAAGGGCATGCGGCCCTTCCTTCGCGCCCGCGCTCAATCGCGCGGAGAACGCGCCGCAGTCCATCCCCGTGACGGACCGCGACGACGTCCAACGGCGACGGCGTTGGAGCGATCCCCGCCGGGAGCGCCCCTCGTCCGCCGCCTCCGCGCGAAAGAGGCACGGGCCCCTCGCGGGTCGGTGGGGGGAACCCCTTCTGACGCGGCTCGCCCCCCCAACCGAGCGTCCTCCATCCAGAACTCGGAACGAGTTGAGCGATCCGAGTTCCGAACTTCTTCGGAACCGCCATCCCCGCAAGGGCGTGGGTTTTTCACCGTGTTCTGGCCGCCGCCCGCCCGGAGCGCCGACCTGCCCGCGATCCGCCTGAGAAACTCCCGAGGAACACACTCGAGAGCTGCGGGGGCGCCGCGCCGCGTTCGGACGACGGCTCAGCCGACTACTGGCCCACGGCGAAGGCCGACGCCGCCAAAGCGACGCCGGTCAGGCCTCATGCCCTCCTCCCGGACTGAGTTTAGCCTCGACCTTGACAAAGGTCGAGGTGCGTGAGGGCTGAGAAGCCTCAGACCACGGTCCATTACCATCGCCGCCGCACGCGCGCGACCACGCGCGATCGGATTCCTCCCGGAGGATACGTCGAGGCGCGCCGCGGCGGCAGCGAATAGCCGCCGACGTCCTGTTGAAGGACGGCAGCGGCGCGAGGGACACGGTCAAGAGGCTTTTCAGGGGCGGAGGTCTCCCGTCGTGGACGCGACTCCCGATCCCTCTTCCCCGTTTCACGCCCCCCCGGCACGTTGGGGCTTCTGCACCTGGGCCTCCCGGAGTTCTGGCACTTCATGCCCGAAGTTCACACTTTAAGACGGTGAACTTCGAGCGATCGTGCGCCGCCGGGGCCTGCCCAGGCGACGGTTTTTAGTTCCCCCGGAGCACCCCTTCCCGGCCGCGCCCGAACCGAGCGCGGAGACACCTCATCGAAGCGCGCTTTCCTTCACGGAAGCAGGACCGCGCGACGAGGCGCCGCGTGTTCGGGTTCCGGGTGGGTCTTCGCGCCGATCGCGCGCGGTCGTAGATCCCAGTCACGACGTCAAGATCACGCGCGCGTCGCCGCTCCCTCGGTCACGAATCGAGAGGGCCACGGGGATGCTCTCCCCCCGGTCGTGACGTCAGGAGCGCGCTTGCACGCGACGTTCCCTCGGTCCTGAGTTGGGGGGGCCCGACGAGCTCCCCCAGTCAAGACGTCAAGAACGCGCGCGCACGCGGCTGCGTGCGCCGGTCGCCGACGCCCCCTTGAACAACGCGCGGAAGACCCCGAAGAGTCCCCCGCCGCGCCCTCAAGGACGTCGACGGCTCGCGCGCTCGCGCGCGCGTCCTCTCGGTCGTGTCCTGAGGGAGGGCGTCCGCGTGCTCGCCTCCCCTGTCACAACGTCAAGAACGCGCGCAGCGCGCGCAGAGGCACCCCCTCAGACCGCAGATGAGATACCCAGAGGACCTGGGTCCCATCGCGCGTCTTCAGGGATGTCTCGCCGCAGGTCGTCCCCTTGACCAGCGGACGAGGGAGTTCCAGAGGAACCCCCCGTCATGGTCTCAAAGACGACAAGCGGGCGCAAAAAGTGCGGGCCTGCTCCCTGTATAGGGCAGGTTGGCGAAAGAGGGCGGAGCCCTTTAAGAACCCTTGGCAGGACCTGGTTTTTAGTTCCCCCCTCAGTAGGGGCGGCCTAGCCTACAGGGTTTCCCTGTCCTGAAAAAGGGTTTCCTGGAATAGGGATCCTCGGGTTGTCCCCTTCCCTGAGGTTCTTGGGTCCTCTCCCCTGGCTGTTTGGGGTTCTCGGTTGTCCCCTTCCCTTCCCACCTGGTTTTTAGTTCCCCCCAGGACTTCGACCGGCCAGGCTCCGATCGAAGGCAATCTCCTAGGGGGCGCCGTCTGCGTATTTTATTGCCTCGCCAGGCGCGCGCGCACGCCAGCACGCGCTGAATCCACTTTTTTCTTGTTTGCGAACACTTCGCTTGGCTTCGGCTTCTTTTAGCCCCGCTCTCTGCTTCTTTCAGTTTTTCGAGCCCCTTCACTGCGTGTCAGTCTGTTTTTCAGCCCCCTTTTAGTCCGTCTTTGATGTTTGTGTTTCAGTCCCAGAGACCCTTTCTCTCAATTGTCTTCTCCCCCGCCGTCCCCTTCAGTGCCTTTCAGCCCCCTTCCTTCAGTCCTTTAAGTCCCCCTTCAGTCCCGTTCGTCCTTTGAGCCTTCGTCAGTCCCTTCAATATCTTTCAGTCCCTTCAGGCCTTTTCCGTCCCCCTCAATCCCCTTCCCTGCCGTTCCTTTCAGTCCCCTTCAGTCCGCTTCAGTCCCCTTCAATCCCCTTCAGCCCCCTGCCGTTCCCTTCAGCCTTCAGTCCTTTCAGTCCCTTTCAGTCCTTTTCAATCCCAGTCCCCTTCAGTAGTAGTAAGGAATGTCAGCTTATAGTCCCCCAATTATTTGGGATTTTTGGTCCCAAAACGCTCCAAAACTGCATAATTTTCAACCCGCTGAACTTGTCACCAGCGAAGTCACCGCTTCGTCACCGCTCCGTTTTTGGAGCAAAAAGCGCTGAAAACGGCGAACTCCGAAAAGTGCGTTTTTCGTGTCCGGCGTCAAAAGTGCTGCCAGGGCCTCCAAATTCGCTCGTTTTCCTCCGAAAACCGGCTCCAGGTGTTCGCCATGCTCCGAAATCCGTACTCTGCCTCGAAAAACCTGCGAATTCCAGCCCGCTGAGCTTGTCACCGCCGAAGTCACCGGTCTCTAACACGTCAGCCTGCCGAGGCACACCACAGAGTCAGCCAGTGTCTGACGCGGCAGCCCGCCGAGGTGTTTGCGAGTAACACGTCAGCCTGCCGAGATTCTCCCACATAACGCGTCAGCCTGCTGAACTAGTCACCGCCGATGTCACCGGTCTCTAACACGTCAGCCCGCCGAGGTGCCGGGGAGGAATCGAACCTCCGAAACGTCGCTCCGGAGACCAACGCCTAAGCCATCTCACCATCGGCTCTCGTGCCTAAAGAGTCAATAATGGTTCATGAATGGGCAAGGTTGGTTCATGAAAGGGGCAAGGCCCCAAACGTTTCTTTGACCGAGATTTTCGGTCAATTCGTTGCATCATACCCAGTGTCCGATTTTATAGGACACTGCGCCTGAGGGAGCGCTGCGAAAGTACAACACCCCTGCGCTATAGACCTACTCCTAAGAAAACATGTTTGAAGGACCTGTCACGGGCAACATCCCGGAGGTCCTGGACAACGGAGAGGTGACTGACGGCACGCACGTCACAGCAGGACAGCTGGCCCTCGCTCTCACGCCCTATGCTCAAGTAACTGACCTGGCGGTGAACACGGCAGCCTCCGGCAACAACGCCGCCGCCATCCAGTCCCTGGACGACAGAGTCACCGCAGAGCTGGCCTCAAAGCTGGACAGCAGCGCGCTGGCGCCGGCGATTGCGCCCCTAGCCCTGGCCACCACGGACGGTCAGGTGGCCGCGCACGGAAGCAGCATCGCAGCGCTGCAGAGCTCGCTGACCACGGGTCTCTCCAACAAGGCAGACCAGTCGGCCTTCGACGTGCTGGAGGGCGTGGTGGCCACCAAGAGCACCCCGGACCACGGCGGCCATGAACGGCTCCATCGCCTCGGCCAACAACGCCACGCTGGCCACGGTGGCCGCCAACTACGGCCTCAAGACGGCGGTGGACCAACGCTCCCTGGACATAGCGGCGAGGATCACGCCGCTGGAGGTGGGCACCAAGGTGGCCAACGCTCTCCTGGGGGCCGTCACCGCCGCGGCGCTGGCCTCCGAGCTCGCAACCAAGACGCCTCCATCTCGGGGCTGCAGGCCTCCAAGGCTGACGCCAGCGCCCTGACTGCTTACGCCCTGCAGTCGGCCGTGGACGCCTCCTCGGTGGTGGACTCTAAGATAGCGACGGCCCTCCTGGACGCCGTCACCACGGCAGCCCTGGACGCCGCCCTCCTCGGCAAGGCGGACGCAAGCGCGCTGGCCTCCCTGCTCTCCACGGTGGAGGGGTTGGACACGCCGCTGGAGGTAGACACCAAGATAGCAAATGCCCTGCTGGGTCTCGCCACCGAGGCCTTCGTCGCAGCGCAGCTTGCTAGCCGGGACGCCAGCATCACGGCGCTCCAGGGGGCCAAGGCCGACGCGACGCTGCTGGCCTCGTACGCCACGAACGCCGCGCTCTCGGCCAGCGAGACCACGCTCCAGAGCGCCCTCGACGCAATCCTTGCGGAGCTCGCCGCCCTGCAGCTTTCCGGCAGCGGCGGCGTTGTTAACGGCACGCGACTCCCAGGTGCCTTTCCTTCCAACGACTGGAGCTGTTTAGGAGATGTGTTCGCCGCGCCTTCGGCAACCTGCGGCTGACTTCTTTTTTGTTGCGCTGAGCCACGGCGACGACACGCTAGGCATCACGGCAGACTGCTACTAACTCCACGGCGGGCAACTGACCCGCCATAACAGACAGCCCTGCTTGGCCTTACTTACACCTCGGCGCAGGTAGACGCGCTGTTGGGAGACTACCGCACAGGGGCAGCGCAGGACGCGGAGACGACCAGCGCCATCACAGCAGCGCTGCCTGGCCTACTACAAAACAAACCCCTCAGCGCGCAAGAAGACCGCTGTTGGAGACTTACCGCACGCAAGCGCGCAAGGACACGCAGACGCAGGCCCGCCATCGCGGGCGCGCCTGGCCTACCTAAACCGGAACGGCCCGGACCAGGACGTCTTCACACAACCAACGCAAAATCAAAATCACCTCTGCGCTGGTGGCGTACCGCTCGGCCGCAGACCAGGACACGGCAACGGCCTCGAGCATCGCCGCCGCGCTGCTCAGCTACTACACCATCGCACAAGTAGACGGCCTCCTCGCCGGCAAGCTCGGAGTCACGGAGGCAGCCTCTGCGCTGCAGATAGCAGTGCGCTTTCCGGACGACGGAGGGGCCGACGAGGTGGTGGCCGCCATAGGAGAGCAGATCCTGGCCCCCACGGACGTCTCGCTGTCAAACTGGACGGTTCGCCCCAGCAGCGGCTGCATCGTGGTCCTGGCCACGCAACAAATCAAACCCCAAACAAAAACCCATCTACCCGCGGGCGCAGTGAGCGTGGACGGCTACACCCTGACCCTGGCGGTGAACCCGTGGAACATCGTGCGCACCTACAACTTGACCCCGGGCCGAGAGCTCCTCATCGCCTGCCGCTACCGGCTCGGCACGGCCTCCAACTTCGTGGTGTACATGTCCGAGGCAGACAACGTCTACGACCCATTGTACGGCAGCTTCGTGGGCGACCAGGCTGCCTGGAGCACGGCCAAGATGTACTTCACAGTGCCTCCGAACGGAGTTGCGAAGCTGCACTTCGGGGCGCACTTCCAGGCGCCGGGCCTGCCCAACCAGACGGCAGGAACGGTGGACGTCTACGGCCTCCAGATCCTGGCCGCAACCTGGAGACACGGCAACGCGGTGGAGAGGCGGAGGAGGAAACAGGGCGGCCTTGGCGCAGCTGCTGAACGCAACAAGTTTCCTCGACGGGAGGGGCGACACGTCACTCTGGCCACCCTGGCGAGGTGCCAGCTGGAGCCCGACGCCTCACACACTACTCACCACGCTAGGAATTTTCCTGGTGCGCTCCAACAGCCAGAGCTCCGTGGCCTCGGCCAGCTTCACGGTGGGAGGCTTCCAGCTGGAGGGCTACGCCATGACCCTGAGCGCCTTCGCCTGGAACATCGTGCGCACCTGCACGCTGACGCCGGGGAGACGCTACTCCTTCGGCTGCCAGTACAGGCTGGGCACGGCCTCCAACTTGGTGATGTACGTCAGCGCGGCCGACAACGACTACGTGGGCGTCACCGGCACCTTCCTCGGCACGGCCTCGCAGGGCGTCTGGAGCACGGCGCGCCTGGACTTCTCGGTGCCGCCGGCGGAGTCGCGAAGCTGCACTTCGGAGCCTTCGGAGGCTCGATCCCCGGGCTGGTGCAGCAGTCGGCGGGCACGCTGGACCTGTACAGCATGCAGATCAGGGCCTCGGCCTTCGAGGGAGAGTCGGTCTCCGTGACGGACCTGCTGGCGGACTCGCTGGCCCTCACGGGCTCGGCCACGCTGGACGGGCTCACCGCGCAGGGCAACGTGGGCTGCGACCAGCTGCTGTGCAACGACGTGAACTGCACGACGTGTTCACGACGGGCGTGGACGCCTCGGGCGCAGTCTCCTGCGCTGCGCTCACAGCCACCGGCACCGTCGCCGGAGCCACGCTGACGTCCACCGGCGCCGTGTCGGGCAGCTCGCTGAGCATCAGCGGCGCGGCCAGCGTGGGCCTGCTGAGCTCCGTCACCGGAATCACGGGCAGCACGTTGACCATCAACAACACGGCCAACGCCGGGAACTTCACCACGGCGGGCGACGTGTCCACGGGGACATTGACGGCCTCAGGCGCAGCAACCGCGGCGAGCTTCGCGGCCACCGGAGCGCTCACGGGCGCCACGCTGACGATCACCGGGGCGCTCCACGGGCCCGCTGGACTGCGAGAGCCTGGGCTGCACCTTCACGGCCACGAGCGGCGGAGTGTCGACGGGCAGCGTGGTCTGCGGCGATGTGACGAGCTCGGGCACGGTCTCCGCGCCGCAGCTCTTCGCGTCCAACACGCTCACCGTGACCAACACCTCCGACTTCTCGGACGATCTCTTCTTGACGAAGAACTGGGCGGGCTGGAGCAAGCTGCAAGTGTCCAACAACAGCGCGGCCCCCGACAGCGGCCCGGAGCTGCGACTGCTGGGCAACCAGAGCGCGCGGGTCTTCCTGGAGCGGGACGGCGGGGCGCACCAGTGCGAGCTGATCATGATCAACGACGAGGCGCTGGTGCAGACGAAGAGCCTCTCGACGCAGCTGTCCCTGACCACGAACCAGAGGGACTCCCGGCTGCCTCGTGATCGCAGGCAACACGGGCAACGTGGTCTGCAACACGAGCTTCACGAATTTGTCGGACAGCAGGGTGAAGACGGAGATGGCCGAGGCCGACGTGGCAGAGCTCCAGCAGCTCTTCGACTCCGTGGAGGCCAAGCAGTACAAGCGCCCGGACATGAACGAGGACCTGAGGCTGGGCTTCGCGTCAGACGACTTCGCAGGAACGAAGTGGAAGAACCTGACGGGCACCGCGAGGTGGAGCGACGGCACGGAGATGGTCACCCTCGACTACTCGCACCTCACCAGCGTGCTCTGGGGGGTGTGCAAGGGCTTCCAGGCCCGGCTGGACGAGGTGGAAGCCTGGCAGGCCCAGCGGGGGCCGAAGAACCCATAAGAAACCTGGCCGACGCCCGCAGGCGAACCATCAAGGCCGTCTACGAGGATCCCCGCACCGGCTTCGGCAGCATAGCGCAGACGCTGCAGCAGGCCCAGGTGCGCGACCCCAGCATCTCTAGAGGGGAGGTGAAGGCGTTTCTGGACGGCCTCCGGGTGAACCAGGACCGGCCGCAGAGAGGCTACAACAGCTTCGTGCCTCTGGAGCCCATGAACCAGCTGCAGGTGGACCTGGCAGACATGAAGGCTTTCGGGGGCAAGCCCTACCCCTTCATGTGGGTGGCCATCGATGCGCTGACCAAAAAAGTGGCCTCGGAGCCGCTGAAGGATCGTCTTGCGAGCACCACCGCGGCGGGCATGAAGAAGGTCTTCCAAGCCCTGGGGGTGCCGGCCAACGTGTACTCCGACGACGGCTCCGAGTTCAAGAGGGAGTTCAAGGAGCTGATGGATTTCTGGGACATCGAGAAGCAGGTGACCAGGGGCCACGCCTCCTTCGCGGAGCGCACCATCCGCACCATCAAGGAGGCCATGTTGCGCCGCATAGCAGCCGGAGCGGGCCGGCGGGGGCAGTGGCACCTCATGCTGGCTGACGTCTTGAGCCAAATCAACGGAAGGAAGCACGCTACCACGCAGGTGGCGCCGAACCTCGCCTACTCTGACCCCGAAATGGCAGAGATTGCTCTGCGCAACTTCGAACGCAGGGCCAAGCACAAGGTGACCCGCCCGGAAATCAAGGTCGGGGATATGGTTCGGATCAGGGTTAAGCCGATCGAAAGCAGGGGCTCCTACAGGGTCAACGAGATAGCCTGGAGCGAAAAGGTATACAGGGTGGTCTCCGCCGAGAGCGGGGAGATGGGGGCGAGGTTTGGCTTGGAGGGGTGGCCGGAAAAGGTGGTGCACAGGGATCTCCGAAAAGTCCCCGAAAACTCAGCTCCCGAACCGCGGGGGTTGGAGGTGCAATCCCGCCAGCGGGGGCTACAGAGAGGCCCCAGGCTCCCACCTCCTTTTTGATGCTCTCTGTGCCTCTACGTCTCTACAGCTCCGCCTGCCACTCACTGATGAGCTCCTTCACGTCGGTTCGGGGGCTGCTCGGCGAGCCCTCGTCATCTCTGACTTTCCAATTTTCCCAGCGCCCGTACCACGTAATGTCGCTCTCGAACCAGCGCAGGGCAAGCTCAGCCCGCTGCGCGCGCGTGGCCGGGGTGCGAAGAGCCGTGCAGATCTCGCACACCTCTTCCAAGACTTCCTGCGAGTGCTCGGTATTCTCGAGCTCGCACGCAAGGCGTCGGACTTCCACGAGCGCGCCGTCCAGCTGCTTACCGCTGGGCCATCTGAGCAGCCGCAAGGCAGGGATCGTCCGCCCACGCAGTGGGCTTTTCCAGAAGCCATGCCTGCACGCAACGGAAGGCCGCCGAGGAAGTCATCTTGAGCAGCTGCGGCGGGTGATCGAGCATTTGGACCATTTGAGCATTTGGCGGGCTTTTTTTTCTTTGCGCGAGTCCAAGCTCGTCAGTGCGTCCGCCTACGAAGATTTCTGTTCTCTTCCTCGAGGATCTCGACGCGGCGCTCCAGCGCCTCACGGCGGCAATTCTCGCGGTTGGTCTCCCCCTCAAGCTGAGCAGCCCGCTCCCGCGCCATCTGCAGTTCCGCCAGATATCGCTCGCTGCGTTCGCAGAGCTCCTCCAGCACCCCGAGGAGAGTCCCATAGCGCCCAGCTTCGCCGATGAGATCCTCTTCAAGGTAGTCGATGCGGAGCCGGTAGTACAGACGCTCGGCCTGGAGCAGCGCATCCTCGCGAGCCCGCGCGGGAGGTTGCTGGACCATCAGAGCGGCCGCAAGGCTGGCAACGTCCTCCTCCGCCCACACGGCGGGCTTCTCCAGAAGCCATGCCTGCACGCACCGGAAGGCCGCTGAGGAAGTCATCTTGAGCAGCTGCGGCGGTTCGAAATCAGCATTATCGAGAAAGCGAGAAGGCGAGAAAACGAGAGCTCGGGATCTTTTTTTTGCTCGCGCTCATCTGTGCGCTTGCGCGAGGATCTCACCGAGCTGCGCCACCCGCAGGCGGAGAATTCTGTTGCTGCGCTCCAGCTCTTCAACGCGCTCCCTAGCTCGCTCGCGCTCTCTGTCGATGATATCGTTGAGGCCGCCCACCCGCCGGCGGAGATTTCTGTTCTCGCGCTCCCGCTCCAAGCCGCGGTGCATTTCATCGAGGAGCTCCTCATCGAGGCCCGCGATGCGAGCGCGCTGGTGCGAGCGCTCTGCCTCGAGCAGCGCGTCGTCGCGAGGCCGCTTGCGTAGCATGTCGCAGGGAGGCCGCTGGGCCATCAGAGCAGCCGCAAGGCAGGGAGCGTCAGCGTCCACCCACGCGGCGGGCTTCTCCAGGAGCCACGCCTGCACGCACCGGAAGGCCGCTGAGGAAGTCATCTTGAGCAGCTGCGGCGGATCGAATCAGCATTATCGAGAAGGCGAGAAAGCGAGAGCTCGGGATCTTTTTTTCCTCAAGCTCATCAGCGCGCTCGCTCGAGGATCTCGTCGAGGCGCTCCACCCGCTGACGGATGTTGCTGCGCTCCAGCTCCGCAACGCGCTGCTCCGCCTGCACCGCTCGCTTGCGGGTTTGCCGGAGGTACTCGTTCTTGCGGTCCAGCATCCAGCGGAGAGTTTTGTTGTCTCGCTCCCGCTCCTCGCGGCGCAGAGTTTCATCGAGGAGCTCCTCATCGAGCTGCGCGATGAGATGCCGCTGGTGCGAGCGCTCGGCCTCGAGCAGCGCGTCCTCGCGGGGCCGCTTGCGTTGCATGTCGCAGGGAGGCCGCTGGGCCATCAGAGCAGCCGCAAGGCAGGGAGCGTCCTCGTCCGCCCACGCAGCGGGCTTCTCCAGGAGCCATGCCTGCACGCATCGGAAGGCCGCTGAGGAAGTCATCTTGAGCAGCAATGCTTCGCTGCGGCGGTTCGAAATCATAAAAGCGAGAAAGCGAGAAGACGAGAAAACGAGAGCTCGGGATCTTTCTTTTTTTCAGGTTCCGACAGTCTACGCCCAGCAGCGGCTCAGCCGCAGCGGCAGTGCCGGAGCGGGCCCCAGAGGCGGGGGCCCCACGAGGAACTCCATCACGGGGTCGAAGGGCGCAGAGCCTGGCGGAGCGTAAGCGCCCAGCATCCGCAGCTGCTCCAGGTTGCGCCAGTGTCCCAGCGGCCGGGACCCGCTCCACGCCATGGCCGAGGCGAACCTGAACGGCGCCGCCCTCTTCGATGTGGCCGGCAAGTCCAAGGACCCCGAGAGGGACCTGAGTGCGCTCTCTGCAGCGGCGCGCGCCAAGGCCATCGAGGTGATGGGCCAGCTGGGCAAGCTCGGCGACGAGACCTTCCCCGCCAGGATCCTGGAGTACGTGGGCCTGCGCTCCAAGATGTACAGCATCCTCACGGTCCAGCCCGACGGCGCGCGCAAGGAGAAGCGCAAGATCAAGGGCGTGCCGAAGAAGGCGGTGACCAACGTCCGGCATCTCGAGTACCGGGAGGTGCTGGAGGAAGGCAGTGAGCGCAGGGCGGCCTTCGCGCAGCTGCGCAGCCGCGCGCACGAGATAGCCGTGGAGACCGTCGAGAAGAAGTCGCTCTCGCCCTTCAACGACAAGGTCTACGGCCTCGACGCTCACAACTCGCCAGGCTCATGGAGGAGTGCAGATTCGCGCAGGCCTCGGTTGGTTCCGACTTTCTTCAAGCCCTACATTGAATGTTGGAGGATGCAACACGTCTACCGCCATTTCTAGTTGCTAATTGATCGCCAATTATTTTCAACCATCATCGATTTGAAGAAGCCACCTGGAAATGATGGGGAAAGTACAGGTTAGCCAGGGACGAAGGTTCAGCTGCTGGTGCACGAGTTGCTTTGGAAACATGCCACATCCCCTCAAATGCTGAGGTGAACCTGTGTGACGAAGATGCCAGCTCCACAGTTTTTCTGTTTTCAAAGCCGCTCCAGAGGTGACGGGTTTACTCCGTGTTGGTTATCCTTTTTGACCAGGAAAGTCCAGCGCACGGGTGCTCCCGGCAGCAGCCTGAGCGGAGCCGAACCCCACGAATCCCATAGCAACGCACGATCTTTTTCTTTTTTCTTTTTTTTTGCAGGACTTACGAGATCGAATTTGTGTACGATGTTGGTGCGGTGCCAAGAGTCACTGCATGCGGAGATGACATCATCGAAGCACTTGGTAAATTCAACTCCGCTAGGCCTGGCAAAGGCTCAAAGGAAGCCTGCTCCGCAGGGCCGGAAGCCCAGATCGGGAAAACATAAGCATATCATGATCACACATACGTCATGGAGGGAGGGAGATACGCATGTATGTGTGCATGAATCCGAATAGCGTTGCATGATTCACATTGCGCCACATCACATGCATGCATAGCGGACACTCACACATTCATAATGCAACATAACATGTCGTGAGATACCATAACAAAACAGCACACATCGCCCACAGCCGTACATGAAACCAAACTGGAAGGGTTTCAATTAACGTAGAAGCAAGGCTCAACGTGGAACCCCAGAAGCCGCACACAACTTTCCAGGAATCCCGGGTTTTCTCTCCTTGTTCCACGGCTGCAAACAGGGGGTGGCTTAGTGTTTTTCGGCAACTCACAACGGTTCCACGTTAGCTGGACGGCAGGACTCTCTGGTGTCCTTATCGCAAAAACATGGAACCTGGATGGAATCTACAATCCTGTTTTCACGTACTTCCATGTTTGTTGAACCGGTGTCCTTATCAATCAGCATGCCGAACAATCAGTTTGCGTTGGTGGCTTCGTACCCCCGGCTGACTCAACCTTCCCCGACAGCAATTCACGGCATGCGCAAATTGCAAATCTGCCTTGGGCAGCGAGCCAAGAAAAAGGGACCTGTGCCTCAAAAACTCAGGGTTGCGGGCGGAGGCAAGCGGCTTTGCCACAAAGCATTGTCGGGCCAAATGGTCAATTGATGCTGCGCTTGTTGTTTTTCAGTTCGTGCAATGCCATGTTCCTTGGGACATGGGACTAGTCGGATGAGTGGCCAGCCATCGGCCAGCCCCCAATGAGTGAGAAAAGGTTGGAGCCTTCCACGCTGGTCGGTGGGAGTCTACATTGCAACAAATACCTACATACATTATTGTGTACTCCCTGACATTCATACAAACCTGTGTGTGCATTTACTCTTTCGTTTGTTCATTCAGTCATTCATTCATTCATAAGCCAGTGTCAGGGTAAATGGGTGTTTCAAATCCAAATGGTGTTTTCAAAGTTTTCTCTGGGATGTGAAAATTGGAGTTAGTGGCAAGAGGACACCAACCCACCTGCAGTCTTGAGTGGGAGCAGGGAGGGCAGGGGAGGGCAGGGCAGGGGAGGAGCGGGGGGGGGGGGGGGGGCAGGGCGGCACAATAAATCTGCGTGCAGTTGCCTAGGGAATTGCAACAGACAGGGTTTCCTGTTTTCCTCAGGCCTGCCAGTTTGGCTCACTGGCTTCTTTCTGTTTAAGGAAATGTTTTTCACGTTTTGCACAAACCTTCAACTTGCAATTGAGACACAGGAAGTCCGTGGGATGCTCCGACTGACTGGGTTTTCAAACCACGTTGAAAGCATGATGTTGCCCATGTGTCCAAACATATCCAAAAATAACATTTGGCTCCAGCTGAGGGCATGAAAAAAACATTGTGCTAAACTGTCACCAGCATGTTTTGCAGATACACCGTTAGCATGCTTGAAGATCCTTGCAGCAATCCTCTAAGTTGATGTCCTTGCGTCAGGGTGGCATTACTTGTGTTGCTAGGGCCTGGGACCTAAAACATGGCTTGCAAACCTGTGTAGATCAGGATCCATCATTTGTTATATTCCTAGGTAGCCTGGAAGTTATGCCTTGTTTGCAGCCTTACAGGGGGCTGACAGGTGGGGGAGGGGCAAGGCCGCAGGATAAATATCGAAAGGCGCCCCTGGCTCAAGGCAGTCTGCAAATTAGCTCATGGAAGAATAATGGTGGGGGCTCCAAAAGTTGTTGTTATTTCAAGGCGCTTGAGTACGGGCGACAGGGATGGGCGGGCTGGTGGGGCCTCAGATGTGACCTGTCCTCATCATCTTCATCAAGCACATCCGCTGGGGGAGCGGTAAAATAACCCAATGGTGCAGAGATTGCACAGGTCCGCTGAGAGAGCGGTTAAACCTCACCTGAAAGCGCTGAGAGAGCGCAAGAGCTGCTGAAGGAGCGGCCAATGATCTCAGACTGCAATGCAGTTGGCCAGTCTCATATTGCCATGATGGCTTAATCTCAAATTCCAAGTATGGACTTCTAGTATTCACTCTTGCCAGGACATCCATTATGCACTTCAGTCACAGCAATATGAAACTTAGCATTGCATGCCCTTCATCTCAGGTTCTCAGTATTTTCTCTGGTGTTGTCAGATTCCCAGTATTTCTTGTGAATGTTTGCAATGCTACTTGAATCTTGCAAGGGTTTGGGGCTAGGCTTACAACATGGAACCAGGCCAGGCCAACAATCTCAGACTGCAGTGGCTCATTGCTTCATTGCACCAGCTTGGCATTGATTTTCTAGGATTTGCTAGGCACTTCAAACTGCAAAGGTCTCAGAGTGTAATGACTTCTGACAGGTAACTCGCTTGGACTCAATCACAGGCATCTTCCAAATGCAGTTGGTCAGTCTCATATTGCCATGATGGCTTAATCTCAAATTCCAAGTATGGACTTCTAGTATTCACTCTTGCCAGGACATCCATTATGCACTTCAGTCACAGCAATATGAAACTTAGCATTGCATGCCCTTCATCTCAGGTTCTCAGTATTTTCTCTGGTGTTGTCAGATTCCCAGTATTTCTTGTGAATGTTTGCAATGCTACTTGAATCTTGCAAGGGTTTGGGGCTAGGCTTACAACATGGAACCAGGCCAGGCCAACAATCTCAGACTGCAGTGGCTCATTGCTTCATTGCACCAGCTTGGCATTGATTTTCTAGGATTTGCTAGGCACTTCAAACTGCAAAGGTCTCAGAGTGTAATGACTTCTGACAGGTAACTCGCTTGGACTCAATCACAGGCATCTTCCAAATGCACTTTTGAAAAGGCACCAGGAGAATTTGTTTGCAGCTGAGCTCCAACTTGGGGGAGAGTTCAAGAGTTTCTGGACCAGCAGGTTGTTAGGTTACAAGCTTATCAACAGCTTCCAACGGTCGGACAAAGGCATTCGTCAGCCTCACCAGCATTTGGCCCAGCCTCAAATGAGTGAATGAGGCACTCTCTGCAATTCACAGGCATGCACTCTTTGCACTACACAGGCATGGCGGATGGGTATGGGCAGTGCCTGCCCAGTGGCAAGTTGCCCAGTAATAGCACCCCAGCACAGCTTCCCTCACTACCCAATTAGGTTATGGAATGATAAGGTGCTACTTGTACAGTTTCTTGTCCACTGCCAAGAGGCCACCAATCCTTCCCCTCAGCCTTTGCGGCAGTGCCTGCGCAGTGTGTCCCTAAGGAGCAAGCCAAACCAGACTTAATGGTTTTGCAGAAGGGCAAGACACCCATTCCAGCTAAAACACAAGGGTGGTGTGTGCCTTGCCCTTGGAATTTGGCAGCATCAGCTGTAGTTGCCAAGAAGCATGACTAACACATGAAAACACTTAAATGCAAATGTAAGGTGTGAGTTGTTTTCAGGAGTACACAAGCCAGGGGCAATACCCAATGTTTCAAGTCAGTCAGATTCTGTTTTTGCAGGACGTTCCCGCCAGCAGTTGGCAACATGTTTGGACAGTTGAATGAGTTTCTTCACAGGGCATAAGGCCGTGTCTTTGCTGAACAGAGATCATGATGTTGGGTGCCTGGTGCCCTGTTGCAGCTGTGACTCCTCCTTGCTAGCAGGAAGGCTTACATTTGCTGAGGGTTGACTTTTTGAGGCAACTTACTTGCAAAGGGTTCAGTTAGGACAGGTATAAAGCATGGGCCACCTGTAGTTCTGATAGCTGCAGGATGTGAAATAACTAGGCATGTTCTCAGATCCCTGCATTGTAAGGGCTCCACTGTGGCAATGTGATGCCTGGCTAACTGGAAGCCAGAAGAGCCAAAAGCAACTTGACAACCGGGAGCCACAAACATTTTGGGGATTGAATGACAGCTGGGAACAGACGATTCCCCAAGACCTCATAGCCTAAAATAAGACCTCCAGTGATCCTGGCACCCTCACTGAGCTGCAGGCTGGCACTGGCTTGCAGCTGCCTGGCCAAGCCAAGCCAGGCCTGGACAGTGAGTGGAGGGGGCACAATTGGCACTGTATGCAAGAATGGAGCCAGTTTTGACTGGTTCCACGAGCCATGAAACCAGTCGCAAGTTCGCATCTGGCGACTGGTTCCACGAGCCATGGAACCACCCCTTCAGAGCTCAGCCACATTGTTCCAATCAATGGTAGCCACAAGACATGCGCCCCAGCAACCGTGGTTCTGAAGCTGGTGAGATCTGGAGCAGAGGGGCACCTTCCCAACTCGTTTATCAAACAGTTTCAGTAAAGAACATGCAGTATTATTGCATCCGTGCTATATACAGAAAACTTCCTTGGCCCGGGCTCAACTTGGTGGAAGGCAGCAGAGAAGCATGACATGCACAGCAGGCAGCATGGCATGGCATGCATGGAAGTGGATGGCAGGCAGCCACATGTCATGTTAGAACCACTGAGCACTGCCTGCCTTGCAAGCAATGGGTGGTGCTGATCCATGGCCTGGCAAAGGTGACAGTCGTCGCGGAGCAGATCAGAACAAAGGCAAGGGCCAGCAGCAAACCACAAGGGGCAAAGGCCACCAGAATCGCACAGAACGCAGGGCCTTGCTAAGCACTGTGGCAGCCACACAGCAGCTCAATGTGACCCTCCAAGAAAGCGAGCAGGCTGCTGCCAGTCGCCTGGCAGAAGTGCAGGGTCAACTTCAGCTTGCTGTTTTTCGAGCAGCAGGCGCAGAAGCAGCAATGGCCTCAGCTCAAGAACCAGCACGAAGGGCAAATGCAGAGCGTGACCATGCGCAGCAGCAGACCCGGCACCTCAATCAGGAGCTTCGAGCTCAGATGGAGGCAAACCGAAATCTGCAGCTCAGGCTAAACATGACCGATAGGGAGCTCCAGTCAGTGAGAAAGGCTGCATTCCAACTACAAGGCCGCTTCGATGACACGCTCCGTGAACTCTCCGTCAGCAATCTTGAGCTGTCCCGCACCCAAGCCCTGCTCTGTGACAGGCAGAACGAGCTCAACTCCATCAAGCTGGACAAGGAAAAGGAGAAGAAGAAGAAGAAGGAAAAGAAAAAGGAGAAGGACAATGATCCTGGACCACCTCCTGGCAAACGAGGGCCTGATGGAAAGGCACATGAAAGCTGAAAGGTGTTTGTCAAATGACAAGGCTCACAGAACATGAATATAATGTTGACATTCCTTTTCTGCAAGGGTAGCCAGGCTGTGCAAGAAAAGGTAAAATAATACTGTTGGGAAAACAAGTCTGTGAACACTGATCCATGGGAAAAAACAAACTTGGGCAAGGTAGTTTGCACACTCTGCTTCCCTGCAAGGGTGGGGGCCGTGGGCGTGGTGGTGGCAGTGCTGCAGCTTCAAGTGCAAAGATCCAGCGTGTGTGCTGAGGAGGCATGGGGGCTGTACAAAAAGCAATTGAAAGTTCAACAAGTGAAGGCCCAACCAGTGGGACTGATGGTTCCCTCATTCAAGTATAGAACTGTGGTAGGATCTGCAAACACTGTGCAGAAGCCAACCGTTGCAACATTTTTCTCAAACAAGCTCTCTTTTTGCAGGTCACCCAATGTATGTAATATGTCATGCTTGAATCTTTGCCCCTGCCCTGGGAGGAGCACAGATCAGCATGCCCTGAGATGAGACGCTGCGTCTTTGCTGCAGTTTCACACTTGGCTGGTTCCCCCACTGGCTCATTCCTAAGACTTATCCATTACAGATGACAATGAACAGCAAAAAGCGGAGGACCAAGTCAAGTTCACTGCAGTTGCCCGCCTGCTTCATGATATAGCAGTACATACCTAGCTGCCGATCAATCCAGGCAATGCGAAGCAGTAACTGCCAGTCTTGCCCATCTGCGCATTTCAGATGATTGAATGTCAGCCAGGGGATTGCAAACAGAACATTACTGCCTTGCATGGTTTTCGAACAGTGTGCCCGCTTCATGATTTAGCAGGCTGGTGGAAAAGGAAGGCTGAGCAGCTAACCTAGGGGGAGGGTGATGGAAATCCTGCTGGATCACTGAGCAACCAAAAGGCTTGGTGCCATCAAACAGTTTTCCTCTGACATGTGCAAACTACCTCATTCAAGGAGCATGTTGCTGGCCTCAGGGTGATACCTTCCCAAAACACGTTTGTTTCCAGCAGTGCCTTGGCAAGCCCTTCAAATTCATGGCATTGGGTTGGTCCCTGGCATTAGAACTCCCTGGTTTTCTTAATGACGCACTGCAGATATTAACTGTAATGGTGATGCCAAGTTGCTTTGCCAAACAAGTTCATTGACCTGCTGCACTTAAATGCTTATTTGGTGTTAACCACTGTTGCCAAGAGGCACTACACACATCAGGAATTCCACTGAATGCCCTTTTTGCTGTCAGAATCACGCCGCACTGGATTCACATGTTTATCCAAGCCTGTCTGCAGGCAGCCCTTTCTGCGGCTGCTGGCTGCAAAAGCCTTTCTCAGTTTGTTCTCTGGCGTTGAGTTGAGTGGCAACATACTGATTCCGGCTTGCCCTTTTTGTCTGTCTGAATGAGCTTTTAATATTTTTGGGGCGGGTGCCCCTTTGGACGTGCCCGGGGACGTGGCCGTTTTTTTGTTGTGCTCTGCGTGTTTACGGCTTTTTGTGTTTTTGTGGATTTGACCCGGCTTGCTTGTGCAAGTTTCGAGCTTGGTTGATTCACTGGCATGGTCCCGTTTTTGGGGAGGTGGCACAGCCCCTGACTTCGGCTCAAGGGTGTTGGTGGCGGGGGCCACTTGTTTGGCTTTGTGAAAAGTGAAGGGACTTTGTGAAAAGTGAAGTAGGACAGACACACAATGTCCTTTCTATGAGGCTGCAATCTTGGCTAGCAACAGGGAAGGGCTGCATGCAAGGCCCTGACAGTGTTATAACTCGAAGTGCTGGAAATCAGTGTTTGCGCACAATTATTTTCAAGCAGGACCTCTTGTGTCAAGGTGTCAGAACCACCATTTGGTAATGATGATGCTGTTCATTGTGCATGAAACAGATCATCTTTGCAACAATGCCTTCAGCGGCCTCATTGGCACTGAACAGGTATGTCAGGGGCCATTGGCCATCTTCGATTTTTTCCCCTAAACTCATGCAATCCCAGCTGCAGCCACTCAGCCAGGTTTGCATCGGCAGAGAAGGGCTCATACCTCAACAAATCAGCAGAGGGGAAGGATGGGATGGCCAGGGCTCTACGGACAAGTGTATAGAAAATTGGCAGCCACTTGCAAGGCCAGGGCGCAGTACAGGTTCCACATCAATCATTCTCCATCACTGCTGTGTCCCAAAGGGGGTTCCATCCTCATCTGTAGGAATCTCTCCACTCACCCACATGTTGCACATCAGTGGGACTTGGAGTGCCATGATTGGGCAGGATTCAAAGCTTTTGCTTGGGCTGAAGCAGCCACAGGTATTGATTTTGTTGCACTCAACTGGCTCCAGCGGAGGCAACAAAGGGTTTGTACACCTTGAAGACAACACGTTGAGCTGGAACCACCAGCCTGGTTGTAGGCACCAGGGCATCCAAGGCTTGGCACAGATCTGAAGTCAATGTTTCTCTGCCCTATGCAAGCTGTCCCTAGTAGCTGTTGTTGAACACATGTGTCCTGAGGTGAAAAACTAGTTTGTCAAGTTGAAGGCTCTCTGCCGTAAATGCGGGCAAACACTTTGCCCTCCACAATGTGTGAGCCATCCTGCCTCACAGCCCTGCTGCTGCAGGAATTTAGCAGGCAGTTGTCTTCCTATCCCCATGCTTTCTGGGACATCAAGCCTCTTCATGTAGTCTGGCTGCATTGAAATCCGATAAGTGTTTGTATCCAACAGTTGGTGGGTTTTGTATTTTGGCACTAGGGGCTCTGACAACCTCGAAGAACTTTTCTTATCTGTAGATGTTTGTGTGGAAGTGGCCATGCCTCCCCTAGAAGCTTCCACCCTAACCTGGCAGGACTCACTGTTTTCTTGTGTTGGGTACTTCACAGGGCTCAGGGTTCTTTATTGCAAGGCTCAGTTTTTTTGAGTAAGGGTGCCTTGCCAAACAGAATGGAACCTCTCCCACAAAAGGTTTCTTTCTGTTTGGCATATAAAGTGAATGCCACCTCTTAAATGTGGGGATCATCCATCATTGCCTGAGAAACAGCCTTTGCCAAAGCACTCCTGGTGGTGTTTAGCCAAGCCTTGGCTACTCTGAGCGCCCTCTCTCTCCTTTGCTGTTACCCAATGAGATCAAACACTCTAAGGCCATGCGTCAAGATGGAGCACAGGACACGGGGTGAGAGGTCAGGAGCACGGCAGTCCAGGGTGGAGTCAAACCACTGTGTTTCTAGCCTGTGATGTGTCAGAATGTCTAGCCTACCCCCAGCAATAAAAGGACACTTACAAGCCTCTGTCATCCAATTTTCTTGGATTCCTGCAGCTACCGCCAGCAAGTATTTCACCAGCCAAATGTGACTTCTAAGATTCTGGAGCCTGGCAAGGGAAAACTAACAGGTTGCGCACTGACCTAGAGTATTATGTCTTGACTATTGCACCTGAGTAGCTTGAACCCAGGCCCCTGGTCACAGATGTTTGAGCTCCACACCCATGCAATCTTGGACATTTGGACTGCTTTGCTGCAGGATTGCAAAGCTGGCATCTTCTGGGTTGACCACTGGCCGGACCCTCATGTTACAGAGCATGACTGCTGTGATATGATTTAGTGCTGGCTATGGGGGCTGCCTGCTTTTGCTGGAGTGTTGTGGCTCTGGGATGCAAGTTCATTGCTTGCTTTCGCTGCATTTGGCCCAAACCTGGCATGCCAAAGATGTTTTTTTACAATTTTGGCACGGTTAACATCGGGGCTCCTAAGCCCCCGAAGCCTTCAGTCTGGAAAAGAGCATCTTGGTTGCAGTAGTGTCTCTGTGCATGTATGCACACATGGGGACTCACAGTCTGTAGTGTGGTCAAGCCTGCTGCACTAAGAACGCCTCACGCTGGGAGGCTGTCACGGAGACAGGGCGCTGGAACCACAGGCAGCCACCCAGCTGAGTATTTCATGAATGACATTGTTGTACGACATTGCTGCGTTGGTGACACGATAGCTTTCTTCATCTGAGGGCACAGCTGCTTCATCAGCTTCAGCCTCCATTGCCGCATCCTGGCTTAGCTTTCCATGTCTTCGAGGGCCCTGTGTAAACACAAGTAATTGCACACATGTGGCTTTGAGCATCTCAGGCCACCACCGCCTCCTGAACAGGAGGAGCCCGAATGGCAAGACGATGAGTGCCTGGGCAAGCATATAATACACAAGGGGTAGTGGTCAAGGGGTGGAGGAGCTGAGTGGCAGCAACGTGAGTAGGTTCTTGCATTCAATGCTTCAACCAGTTGCAGACCCAGGTGTGATTATGAAGATGAGGAGGAGCAGGAAGAGTGCCTGGGCAAGCATATAAGACACAAGGGGTAGTGGTCAAGGGGTGGAGGAGCTGAGTGGCAGCAATGTGAGACGGTTCTTGCATTCAATGCTTCAACCAGTTGCAGACCCAGGCGTGGTTTTGAACATGAGGAGGAGCAGGAAGAGTGCCTGGGCAAGCATATAATACAAAAGGGGTAGTGGTCAAGGGGCATCAACGTGAGCAGGTTCTTGCATTCAATGCTTCAACCAGTTGCAGACCCAGGCGTGGTTTTGAACATGAGGAGGAGCAGGAAGAGTGCCTGGGCAAGCATAATACAAAAGGGGTAGTGGTCAAGGGGTGGAGGAGCTGAGTGGCAGCAACATGAGCAGGTTCTTGCATTCAATGCTTCAACCAGTTGCAGACCCAGGCATGATTTTCAATATGGGGAGGAGCAGGAAGAGTGCCTGGGCAAGCAAAATACAAGCTGACTGAGGGCATCCATTTGGGTTCTGCCAGCCATGCGCTCAGGGAAGATCAGCATGAGGAGGCTCCAGTTGAAGAAGCACCACAAGAGTCCCGCGGCATGCAAATAACAGAGGGGTGCTGACAACAACCCTCTTTGCTCACAGGGCATTTGATATTGCATGCAATGCGTCAGCCAGTTGCGCACTCAGGGAAGAAGAATGGCAGGAGGATCCATGGCCTGAAGAGCGCCTGGGCAAGCAAATAACTCCTTGATGCTGACAAGATGTGCAGGAACTTCACAGCAACAAAACAGAGGTGGCTGTTCACTTTTTCGTGCATTCAGGCAAGATGAAAAGGCTTATGAGGCAACATCAAACACATTGCGCACACACACAAGGCACACTGCACATTAAATGGCATCTCAGGCATCCTGATCTGGAGGCCCCAAAGAAGAGGACGCAGCCGCAGCTTGGTGGACAAGTAACATCACTTTTCATGAGGGGTGTTGCAAGTGGGCTGGCTCTGCATCTCAGGCAAGATGATCTGCGCGATAGGAAGAAGAGGAGGAAGAGGCAGCAGCAGCCCAATTGGCAGTTAAAATCATTGTGCATGAATATTGGGAATGGGCAGACTCTGCATCCCAGGCATGATAATCCTCCACCTCGGACAAGGCACAGGGCTCAGCTGCTAAGTTGGCTAGTAGCCCTGCACAAGAATTGCAACTACCCAGGCCTGGTTTTTTGCTTAATGCCTGAAAGCTTGAATGCAGCCCCAGTTCCTTTTATTCCAGCCCCACTCCCCACTCCATTTACTCCAGGCCTGGCCCTTTCATTCAAACAAATGCATTCGCCGATCATTCTCTCCTATCCTGCAATCCCTGGTCGCTGTTGTTGTTGGTGGTGGTGGTGTTCATGTCACTGTTGTTGGTGTTGTTGTGGTTGTTGTTGTTGTTGTTGTTGTTGTTGTTGTTGTTGTTGTTGTTGTTGTTGTTGTTGTTGCAAGATGCTGTGAGTGTGTGTGTGTGTGAGCATGATTTCCCGCAGGTTCACGGAGCCTGTTGCTGCGCAGCCACTTGGCACCACATGTTGCCAGCTGATGAGATGTAGTACTTGTGTTGTTGTTGATGCTGGCGCAGTCGTAGTAATAGTAGTAAAGTAAGTAGTAGTAAAGTAGTAGTAGTGGTTGTGGTTGTGGTTGTGGTTGTGGTTGTGGTTGGGCTTTGTGAGTGGTGATGACTCAGGAAGCACAAGGCCACGCTCTCCAGCTTTCAGAAGCAGCTGCTTGGCAGCACATTGTGCTTCGCTACGTGACAGAGTGTCACTGGCCAATTTCAGAATGTGCCCAGGATGGCAGCCTTCAACATCTCGGAGGTGAGCCACAGGGGCATTAAGTTCTTTGTGGGCCCTGTCACCAATGCCCTTTGCTTGCAGTCAGTGTGACAAAGATGACAGAGCCTGATCAGCATTTGCACGATAAGGTGAAGACGCTGGTGCACATGTTTGGCAAGGTGAACATCATCAATGCCCAGTCCAGAGAGCCACTGGGCTAGAGCATGAGTTGCTTGGTCCCTTTCAGCTGCTGGCCTGGGTGCCTTCACACAGACCAACCCAGATGTTGGTCGGGAACAGGGAGCCACTCAAAACTTCAGCTAAGGAATTTCCTTGACGAACAGGCACTCATCACGCAGCAGTTTGCAGACAAGGTGCAAATCATGGCAGGGAACCCGACTTGGATGGGCTGCAACTATGACAGGCAACCTGGCGTGACTTGAGAGTGTTCAAGGGTTCATTCTAAAACCATTCTACTGCTTCCCGCCGAAAACAAGCTGTGGGGTCCCTACATCCTGCCCAATGGCTCATGGCTTGAACTAATAGATGTTTCCCTGAACTTCCCAGCAGTGAAAGCCATGCATTCTACATATCAAATATCTTGAATCCAAGGTGGTCCCAGTTCTTCCTGAAGGTGAAAAGCTGGCTGGGGACAAACACTGCCACCTTCATCCACTGCAACCGGGGTGAGTGCAGGGCTTCGGCAGTGGCTGTGGCAGTTCTCTTGGCTGGAACTCGGGCCACCATGCAAGAGGCAGTGCCTTTGGCTTCAATTGGCCTTCCCTGCTATTTCCCACCTCTCACCTTGAACTTGAAGATGTTGGCGTGGCAAGATGTTTCGTAAAGACAATGCCTGTCCAATGCCTTAGATGTGTCAAGAGTTACGCCAACAGCCATTTGCCTCATTCCTAGCTAATCCCTTCATGCCCTTGTGAGCTTCCAATGCCTGTTGATCAGTCAAGCCAGTTCCAGGTAGAATTGCTGTGTGCTGAGGCAGACCTGGTCTCAGAGGCTCATCCAAACATGAAAAAGGAGAGCGTGCTGCGTGACTGGGGAAAGCTGCTTGGCTCATTATGCAAAGCCAAAAAGAGACTGCTGATAGTTCTGGGATGTTGAGTGGCTCCCTTCTTCCCTTTTTTTCCGGGGTGGCTTCCCTTTAAAGTGAACCAACGAAAAAAAGGGGTTCCCTTTTTTTATCCCCTGGTCGCTGAAGATCTGAGACTTTGGGCTCTCAATCTCAGGTCATTCTCGTGGCTGAAGCGCCATGAGGAGGCACTTTGGCCCTTGCCAAAAAGAAAGCGCAGCTTGCCCTGATTCATTTCAAGATTGTGTGGTCCATGTTCATTTGTGCCTGTATTGTGCTGCAAACGGCTGAGGTCCGCGAGCTGTGGTGACAGTGGAGGACGAGTGAAGGCAGGGTGCATGGTGCTTCCCAGCCCATTGCTTCAGCAAATTAATCTGTAGCCACCATGCTTCAGCAAGCTAACCTCATCCATCAAACAAAAGAAGGCTGGGAACCACCCAACTGGGCAGCGTGGCTCCTGGAATCTGAAAAACACTGACCTTCTAGCAAACTCTGGTATGGAGACCCAAATGAAAACAAAACTAATCACCCCATCCCAGGAGGGTTGATTCCTTGGAGCCACAAAGGTTGCCTTGAATGTCTTGCACATGTGCGAGAGCTGCCAAGCCCAAAGGGTGCATAATCTTCTGCCGAGTGGAAAAAAAGCCAGCTGTGCTATTGCACGGGCCTGCCATGTGCATCCACCATGATCATGTCTGAGACCTGTCTGCATGTTGGCTGCGCGTCTGAGGCCTGCGCCACGGAGATGCCATGGCCCGACCCAGGGAAGGGGCGGGGAAGGGTGGGGAATGCAGGAAGGGTGAATTTTTGGGGCTCTGTAATGACATGTCAAGCCTTGGAAGGTTTGGTTTCTCAGCTCAAGTACCAATCAATCAGAAGCCCAGGGATAAAATGTTACACTGGAAAATCCAATGGTTATGTCAAGCCACCTTCCCCCAAAACGTGAGGTGTCATTCTTTCCAAACCTGGGCACACAACCTGTCCAAGGCCTGGAACCGGGGGGCATTTGCGAAGAACCTTCTTGAACCTGAACATTGCAAAGCTGCAACTTCCCAGGCCTGGCTCTTTGGTTTCAATGCCCCAAAGATGTCTTGCTCCCTTGCTCTTGTCGATTTGTCCCAGGCCTGGCCCCTTTAAAACCAGTGGCAAACAAACGGGTTTGCCATTCATTCTCTTCTGCCTTGCCGTCCCTGCTACTTTGCCTTTCTGGTTCCAGGCCACACAATGTGTTTCATGCAGCCCTGCACAAGAGTTGCAACTTCCCAGGCGTGGCTGTTTGTTCAATTCGGCAAAGGTTGAGCACAGCCTCCCCTGCCTTCATTCTTCGTTGCTCATTCACTCCAGGCATGGCCCCTTGTTTTCCAAAAAAGTACATGAGAACATCATTGTGTTCCTGCTGCCCCTCCCTCTCTCTATCCTTCTCATTTCTCCTTTTCTCTTCAAATCAGCCTTTCTGGTTCCAGGTCGCACCATTTAAGTCACACAGCCCCACGCAAGAATTGCCACTTCCCAGGCCTGGCTGTTTGTTAAATGCCCCAAAGGTTGAATGCAGCCCCCCTCACTTGTGTTGTTTATTCACTCCAGGCCTGGCCCTTTGTTTTCAAACTCATCTTCTTGGCATCCCTTCCTAACTAGCTCTCCCTGTCTGGTCCCGGGTCACACAATTTGGGTCGTGCAGCCCTGTGCATTGAATTGCAAGTTCCCAGGCCTGGCTGTTTGTTAAATGCCCCAAAGGTTGAATGCAGCCCCCCTCATGCTTGTGTTGTTTATTCACTCCAGGCCTGGCCCTTTGTTTTCAAACTCATCTTCTTGGCATCCCTTCCTAACTAGCTCTCCCTGTCTGGTCCCGGGTCACACAATTTGGGTCGTGCAGCCCTGTGCATTGAATTGCAAGTTCCCAGGCCTGGCTGTTTGTTAAATGCCCCAAAGGTTGAATGCAGCCCCCCTCACTTGTGTTGCTTGTGTTGTTTATTCACTCCAGGCCTGGCCCTTTGTTTTCAAACTCATCTTCTTGGCATCCCTTCCTAACTAGCTCTCCCTGTCTGGTCCCGGGTCACACAATTTGGGTCGTGCAGCCCTGTGCATTGAATTGCAAGTTCCCAGGCCTGGCTGTTTGTTAAATTGCCCCAAAGGTTGAATGCAGCCCCCCTCACTTGTGTTGTTTATTCACTCCAGGCCTGGCTTTGTTTTCAAGATCATCTTCTTGGGCATCCCTTCCTAACTAGCTCTCCCTGTCTGGTCCCGGGCACACAATTTGGGTCGTGCAGCCCCTGAATGACATTGAATTGCAAGTTCCCAGGCCTGGCTGCTTTGTTAAATGCCCCAAAGTTGAATGCAGCTCCCTCACTTGTGTTGCTTGTGTTGTTTATTCACTCCAGGCCTGGCCCTTTGTTTTCAAACTCATCTTCTTGGCATCCCTTCCTAACTAGCTCTCCCTGTCTGGTCCCGGGTCACACAATTTGGGTCGTGCAGCCCTGTGCATTGAATTGCAAGTTCCCAGGCCTGGCTGTTTGTTAAATGCCCCAAAGGTTGAATGCAGCCCCCCTCACGTGTGTTGTTTATTCACTCCAGGCCTGGCCCTTTGTTTTCAAACTCATCTTCTTGGCATCCCTTCCTAACTAGCTCTCCCTGTCTGGTCCCGGGTCACACAATTTGGGTCGTGCAGCCCTGTGCATTGAATTTGCAAGTTCCCAGGCCTGGCTGTTTGTTAAATGCCCCAAAGGTTGAATGCAGCCCCCCTCACTTGTGTTGTTTATTCACTCCAGGCCTGGCCCTTTGTTTTCAAACTCATCTTCTTGGCATACCTTCCTAACTAGCTCTCCCTGTCTGGTCCCGGGTCACACAATTTGGGTCGTGCAGCCCTGTGCATTGAATTGCAAGTTCCCAGGCCTGGCTGTTTGTTAAATGCACTAAAGGTTGAATGCAGTCCTGCTTGCTTTTATTGTTAATTTGCTCCAGGCCTGGCCCTTGCAAATCAGGGTCTGGCTGTCTACCTTGGTTGCCACACAGGGTGAAGTGACAGCAAGCAACGCATCAAGGCCTGCGCATCACATGGCAAGGAGCCTCAGCTGCCCAGGGAAGGAATGGGCTCAGGGGCTCCCCTCCCTCTCTCTCACTCTACCTTTGAGTCACACAGGCCTGCGCCAGAATTCCCAGATCCAAACTCATCTTCTTGGCATCCCTTCCTCGCTAGCTCTCCCTTTCTGGTCCTGGGTCGCACAATTTGGATCACGCAGCCCTGTGCAAGAAGTGCAAGTTCCCAGGCCTGGCTGTTTGTTAAATGCACTAAAGGTTGGATGCAGCCCTGCTTGCTTTGATTGTTCATTTGCTCCAGGCCTGGCCCTTGCAAATCAGGGTCTGGCTGTCTACCTTTAAGGTCAAGGAAGGAATGGGCTCTCGGTCTCTCACTCTCATGCCCCCCTCTCTCTGTGTAGTGAGTGCAGTGCAAACTCCAGGCCTGGCCCTTGTAAATCAGGGTCTGGCTGTCCACCTTTAAGGTCAAGGAAGGAATGGGCTCTCGGTCTCTCACTCTCATGCCCCCCTCTCTCTGTGTAGTGAGTGCAGTGCAAACCCTTTTGCTTGCTGCTGCGGCGGCGCGGCAGCTGTCTCTTCTTCTGAGTCAGCAAGGGAGGAAATGATGGGCCAGAGGCGCCAAGAAGTAAGGAAAGAGGGGTAAGGCTTACATGCCAAGTCAACATTTCTGGCTAAAGCTGACTTCCTGACTTTACAGCTCGGCACACACACACACATATGATTAGAACTTGTCAGCACCTCTTGGCTGCCTGGCACACAGGTCTTCCATCCAAATCTCTGCTGCTAGACACCTACACATTCAACACAGCAAGCTCAGCCGGTTCTTCCTGGGCCAGATCAAAGCAAAGAAGCAATTGCCCCAGACTGTAGGGCTCGTGGAGCTGAGATGCATCCACCTCATCTCCGTCTTCTGGGGCAATATCACCCAGCTCTCGGCGAACTTGAATCGGTCGAGGCTCTGGCTCTGCTGATGCTATGGGAATGAGAGGCAGGGCAATATCCGGGCCAAACCTGCTGCCAAGCACTGTGACAATGCTTCAGAAGCAACACACTTTAGCCTGTCCTGTGCTCCAAATATTCATAAACAGGTGGTCGCGGATGTCGTCTGGCTGTGCCCTTCGCCCAAGATGTCAAATAAGTGTATGCATCCTCCTGGGCAGGCAGCTCTCAACCTACCCAAGCATGTGCAGGCATTGATTTTTGTGAATGACATTGTGCCAAGGGTCATCAATGTGGCCTTTATCAAACACTTCTTGAGCTCTGGCTACGATCACTTCCCGGTCTTTCTGCGAAATGGGTCGTCTAGGTGCAACTCCTTCAGGCTGCACTGTCAGCCTGCACCTCCTGGGCAAAAGCTTGTCACAGGTTCTCTTGCAAAGACAACCTGGCAGAAATCACTCGGAGGTTCCAGGCAAGGTTCAGAAAGGGAACCTGGCTGCCCGGCACCAAAAGAAGGACTTGGTGGATCCTCCTGCTGGACATTCTTTGCCGCACGCAGCACACAATGTCCAGGGGATGTGAAGCCGGTGCACCAGGCCATGCAGTTACTGGCACGGAGAGGTGCCCACAATCCTTCAAGCTTTTGACCTCCAACCTCAGTGTGCCACGATGAGTTCCCATAACCAAATCTTCCAGCAGTAAAAGCAATGTGTAACCAAGCAGCATATGAGGTGCCAAAGGCCCAGTAAGCCCAGAAAATGTCAGGTGGAGCTCTTGCCACCACAGGTCCCATCTGGCTATTTCGTCGCCTGACTGAGCAAAAACGACGGCCACTCACACAGACAAATGTAAGCTGTAAAAAGGCTAATGCTAACTGTCATGCGCCAAGAGGCACTTGTATGCTGAACCCGGGTCAGTGTCACTCTGCTGCAGGAATTCATGATATATGCTGGCGAGCTGGTCCGCATTGGAGAATTCATGCAGAGATGTCTTCACTGTGCACTGTCCCCCTACCCCATCAAGGGGGCCATGTGTGTGTCCTTTGATGGGATAGCACAGGGCCATGGTGTCTATGATGTCCTTGGAAGAGCCACTTGTCACACTGCATGTCATAGTCGCGCAAACTACGAATGCTGAGTATTATAATGCCTCTGGGGCTCCAGTACTTTCAATTTTGTCACCGCACTCAGTATCAGCCCGTTTTTACCTGAAAAGCTCAAGTCAGGAGGGCATGGCTGCTGCAATTCAAAGACTGCCAGGCAAGCTCACTACATGTTGACAATAAGTCACATTCTCTGGAACAATTGTCCTGGACGAGAATTATGGTGTGTGGAAGTGCTCGTCCGCAATTGTGGTAGACTGTGTCCAGGAGTCTACTCACAACTTCCTCGCACCAGAACGCAACTGCAGGTGGTAAAGTGTGAGCTACTCTGTGCTTGCTCTTTTTAGCAAAGGGCTTTGCACATACACGTGCAAGAATGAAGAGCCATGCTAATCAAGCCATAGTCTCCCAGTTTGTGCTTGTAGACTTGAACACATCTGCATCCAGGACAGCAAACATCAAGGCATGTCCCACTGCATGGGACATCTGAATGTGCAGCGCAGGCCTGATGAGCCTTTCATGCAAGTGGCTCTTAGCAGCAAGTGTCCTCGGAACTCTGTGCTTGCTCTGGTCCAACCCATCCGCTCGCAAAAGGCAGACACTCAGTGACTTCTCCATGCTCTGCATGGTCAACCCCAGGCCTTTGCTTGTGTCAGCGGCTAACAGAAAAAGAAAAAACAGAGCAGTAGGTGTCTGCAGAATAAGACAAGCGGATGTTCTGTGTCAGCTGGGCGCTCAATGCAGACCATCGGAGGTCAGATTCACGATCCTGCCACTGGTGCATCAAGTGCTGCACATAGTCAGAGAGGGTCTCAGCCCGTTGCTGTGCTGTCAAGCGCTGCTTCAGCTTCATTTTGTATGACCTGCAATGCCCCACCCCTGATTGCCACATACGATATGTTTTGTGCACCAGCCAGTAAAGAACCTTTATATCAACATAAAATAAATATACAATTACTACTGTGTGTGGCAAGAATCCAGCAGTCATCACAAACTGCGTGTTGGCCCTTGCTTTTCCGGAACTTCAACCAGCCAGAGCACTCATCCAGGCTCCGAAGAAAGCTGGTGAAGGATGGTATTGCATAGTTCATTTGTTTGCACCAGCTTTGCCTTGACATCATGGTAAAATCAAGCTACTGTGCATCATCATGCAGCTCAAAGCAAGCCAAAGCCAGTGCCAACCAGAGGCCAAGCCACAGCCAAATATAAAGAAGCGCAGGGCGTGTTACCCCGAGAAATCTGCAAGGTGCTGCTGTGTTCATCCCAGGGCCAGACAGAACTTTTTCGCTGGGCTCGTAGAGTGTGAAGCAGGCAAGAGTACACTCACTGATTTGTCTAGCTTCTTGCTCAGCAACATCTCGATGAATTTCATCACTGTCACTGCTGCTGCAGTCTTGCCTGACCAGGAAAACAAATTGAGAGATCAACCACGCCTTCCACATGAAAACCAACATAGCGGAAAACAAAATATTGGACAGTCTGCCTCTCATCTGAGGACTTGTAAATTCTCATTGGCTTCTGCTCAGAACTGCCACCCTCAAATCTGAAATGATCTGGAAGTCCCTCCGCATCATACTGGTAACGGTGCCAGAGAAATATCTTACATATTTGTATTGCAGGCTTGAGGTTGGGATTCAGCTTGCGGATCTTCGCAGCTTCTGATCTTCGATCTGCACGCCCATCTAAAACCTGCAACACATACTGACACATTTCAATGCAGCTCTAGAAGCTTATGCCACAATGACAAAGATTAGATGCACTGCAAGGAGCTCTTTGAAGACGTGAGCTGCCAACCTCAGCTACTTCCCATGATGCTGGCGATTGCTTGCCTATGACTGCCCAGTCAAGGAGTTGGCAGGAGTTGGCAAGAGTCATGCTCAGCAATTGCTGCTGAGGGGCACCAAGGAAGAACATTGCTGCTCTTTGGCAGACCCTTGCCCCTGCGCAACTTGCAAAAAGTCCGTCCAGCTTCACAGAAGGCTTGTTTCTTCCAGCCCTCATAGTGTATTGCCTGCTCTGAGTGCATGCGCTGCCAACTGTATCTTCAGGACTTGGGCTGTCATCATCTGAAGTGGTGACAGATGACTCATCTCGGTTCTCTGAAGGTTCTTGGCTGGTCATGACTGACTCGACATCATCTTGCTCATCAGGCTCTGCTGAAGTGCCCGCACCTGGGCCCAGGGCAACATGCAACATTGATGCCACATACAGAGTTAAATTGTGTTTGCAAAGGATGCTGTCCAGCAGCTCTCTTCACCTGACTCTGATGTGCTCACACTCCCCTCCACAGGGCCAGTTGGCTTTTGACACCTTCTGGGTGTCTTCGTCGGTGAAGGAGCTGCCACAGCATCAGGGCGCTTGCGTGCGTCAAAGACCTCAGGAAGGCAAAGCTAAATAAAGCCCTAACCATGTCATCATTAAGCCCAGTAGCCCAAAGCAACTCCCTGTCTTGCTGCTCATGAGTCAGCTTCTGAAATTCCTGTCGGTAGGCCACAACTTCATTCAGTGCGCCAGCCACTGTCTTGTAGCAGCCTCAGATTATGATGCACTGAAGCACTCCCTGTTCAGAAGCTGAGGGCCTTCACTGGTGCAATATGGAAAGCTTCATGAAAAATGTAATAATGGTGGAAGGACAGAAGGCTGTAGCTGCAATTAACACATCCTTTGCCCAGTGCGATGCATGTACTCAGCTTCTCTGCAAACTTCTGCTGAAATGATGCACCCTTCATAGCTGCTGCGCAAAAGCATCATATCTGCACTCCAAAACTGAGCTTACATCTGACTATGCTGCCTGGTGCAGTTGAGGAACTTGTGAATATGTCTTGCATTTGTCTAGCTTGGAGGCTTGGATTATCTTACTCTGAGCTTGGATTATGTTCAGCCATGAGGAGGCTCCATTTGCTCCCTGCAAGTGCATGCATTGTGGCACTGGCACTCAGAGCAGCTGGCAGGCCAGTGAGTGCAGGAAAGGAACACCACTGTAAGAGCTTGACACAACGTTGCAAGCTCAGCCGTGTGCATCCTGCCCCATCCACCACCACAGTGACGCCTGACACGGCACAAGCATGGCCATTCTCTCAACATTGTTGCAGATCCAAGCTCCCAGCTGCAAAGACACTGGGAACCTCAGGAGAGACAGCTGATCAACAGCAAAACTGGCCTGCGGCTGACTGAAGCAAGCTTAGCCCTGCGCATCCTGCCCCATCCACCACCACAGTGACACCTGGCACAGCACAAGCATGGCCATTCTCTCAACATTGTTGCAGATCAAAGCTCCCAGCTGCAAAGACAATGGACACCTCAGGAGAGACAGCTGATCAATAGCAAGACTGGCATGCGGCTGACTGAACAACTATTGCAAGCTCTTTTCCTGGATGTGCTGGCCTGCTGGTGCCACACTGCAAGCCGGCAGCTAAAAATATGATGACTGCGCCAATTTGCCAGTGACAGGTCTGCAACAAAACAGTTTGTTCAAAGCACTGTCACTTGGCTGGTGGCTATCTGTCCGTTTGGCTGGTGGCTAGTCAATCAGTCCCCAGAGATGCTGCTCTAGACTTGCGTGCAGTGACCCATTGCGTGCCACACAATGGAGGTGGTCAGAATTTCTGATGCCACGACAACGCCCCCCCAAGAAAATAGCACTGTTAGCCCTGACATCACCTAGCAGTATGGCAATGAGGAAGGGTGCAGCGGCGTGGCTTCCAAACAAAACCATCAGAGCATGGTCAAGCCCTGATTCCATCCTGATGCCACCTTGCCACCTCCTGAGGAACGCAGAATGATTCCAGGGTGTTAACCTTCTGAGTGTCAGTGTTTCTCTGACATCTACTTGCATGTTTTGATTCTGAGGGTTAGCCTTTGCATCATCTAGCATTATTGCAATCAGGAAGGGGGCAGCAGTGTGGCTTTCACACACCTGACTGGATAACATATCAGAACACGGTCAAGCCCTGTTTCCATCCTGATGCCACCTCCTGTGGAACACAGCATGATTGTGAGCGTTAATCTTCTGACTGAGAGTTCATCCTGACTTTGACTGGCATGTTTTGCATACTGAAGGGATGGCAGCAGCATGGCTTCTCTAAAGTGACACCTGCACATACTTTTTGGCAGAGAGCTTCAGCTTGTCAGTGTCAACAATGAGAAATGGCTTGCGCGCAGTCGCCTTCACATGGACTTTGTCCCATGTGAAGCGCCATGCCCAGCTGAATCCTGGCTGGAGGGACTTGGCACCTTCAGCAGCAAGTGGCCGTGCCTGGGCTCGTCATAACAGGGTATCAAGGTGTGAGAGCTAATCTCGGTAAGCAGGCCAAGCCACAATGTTCTGGCTGTTCATCTTACTCTCCTCTTTGTCTTTGAGCTCAAAGGCCCATGTGGGCGTTGTTGCTTCAATGCGGTACCCATTGCCCTGCGCAGTCAGCTTGTGGCCTGACAGGGCACCCAGCAGAACCCTGATGCAGTTGCTGTATCACTTGTTCACCCCTGATTGCCTGTCATAGCCATCTCATGGCTTGCAGAGTTCTTCTGCAATGATTTCATCACCTTTCTTGCTCAGAGGTTGAAACTTTGAATATTCCACCAAACTGCCACAGCACAAAAAAAACTGACTCCTAAAAAGCTAAAAAGGCCAGCTTTCAGAAAGTGAGTCACTGTGTACACAGTGCCCCTCTTGGGCTGGTCATCGTCTGGGCCAGCGCCACTAGACACCTCCATCCTTGGCAGGCTGGATTCTGAGGCCAAATGCACAATATGTTTTGCCTCCTTAGTGGAGAACAAAGGAAAACATAAAATGTAAACCTGCGCAGCTAGCCTGGCAAAGCATCCAGGTGCGATCGGCCTTCTCCTCAAAGGTCAGCTTGACTGCACCCTTGCCCATCTCTGTGATCCGGCCTGCTCCAACACTTGCCAGGCGCGTGCCACGTGTCAGCATGGCATCCTGGCTAGTCCAAGATCATGGGACATAAAACACTTAACCATGTTGAAGCTGTGAGTAAGACAAAAAGCAAATTGACTGCTTTCAGCAAGCAAGTGTCATTCTCTGAGTGGATGTACATGGCACCGTTCTCTGACATGTGGATCGTCACCGTAGGAAATGCCTTGCTGTCCTTGCCAGTTGTGGCATCTCCTACTGAGAGTGTATGGTTTACTTGCTTGTGGCAGCCACCACTGAACCCTGAAAACCAAAACAATGGGAATGGCTGGGAACTGCCAAGTGTCTACGATCTTGGAGCTATGCTTGATCTTCGGGGCCTCCTCACTGCTCACCACTGGCAGATCCTGGGGGGGCGCAGCATCATCCTGAGGTGCTGGGCGTGGGTCTGGCATGGGCTCGCCAGTGCTGCCACTAGACCCAGCTGCCCCATTATTGGCCTTCTCCAGCAGCTTACCAAAAGTGGCGAAGCTTTCTTCATGTGCTGCTTGAAGTTCCACTAGGGCCTGACAAGCGTGAGAGCTGTGCAGGAATGACAGACTGACTTGAATCTTGACTGGGTTGCCAACAGCCACCCTGCATAAAGTTTGACTCTCAGCAGGTTGAATGGAAATTGTGCGTATTTTGCAAAACTAGATTCACCCAATATAGCCACTTAAAGTTGAAATCACCTGCCTGGCGGAAGGAGGGCGGTGCCGATTGGAACTCAGCCACTTTGACAGGGTCAATGTGCACTGTGCACCCCTTCAGTGCCTCAGGACATTTAGCTTGTCACTTGATGTATTTCAAATAAACGCACAACTTAAAAGACATAAGGTCTGACTTGAATGCGGGTGTACCACTACTTGAATGCCAAGTTTATTGCAGGTGAGATGCCAGAACACTGAACTGAAGGCTGCCCAGGCCTTTGTATGCTTCATACACTCCAGGCACTGACTTCAGGCTCTCCACATCTTCCTCTGTCAGCTCTCCTTCACATTGTGGGGTGACTGGCTTCAGTGCTCCAGGTGTAGAGCTGCAATGGGAATACAGCTGCATCGACTTGCCAAGCCACTTTGTCGCACAGTGCTGCGCAATCCTGCAGGTGCAATGCTTAGCCAATCAGTGCAACTGTGCCCCCTGACTGGCAAACTGCAATTCCTAGGTGTCACCCGTGTGGACTCAACATCACTGTCGACGTTTGCTTCTGACTATGTCCTCTTCAAAGCATACGTCGAGTCGACGCCAGTTCGAATGCCCTCCACTGTGACGATGTGGTACTGGACTCTGCAACTGAGCCGCCCGGCTGTCCTCAACCTCACCGTTGCCATCCCCAAGTCGCCGGCGTAGGCATGCAAATCCAAGATATCCACTACATCTGCCTTGTTGAGGGGCAGACCTGAAAGCAGGGCCAGCAGCATCTGCTCGTTGGAGTCAACCCCACGCTGGGATGCCCTTGTTGCGGCTATCACCCTCAAACGCTCCCGTGTCTCAGAGTCCTCAGCATGTGGCTGCACCTGGTGCAACTCAGAGTCAGGGGGTGCCGCTGCAGCAGGAACCTTGCCAGTCTTGGCAAGCTGGCTCTGCATCCAGACGTTCTGGGTAAACGCCGCTCGCAGCGTGTCATGCCTGAGTGGATATACATATATATTATATATACTTATTTATGTGTGTGTAGCAGTAGCTATAGAAGTAGCAGTTTCCCAAGCTAATCCGAAAGACAGACACTGCGATGGCATTACAATGGGTTCCCTAACCTAAATATTCCAATTGGGGACTGGTAAATCCGCCAAAAAACAAACCTATCAGTTTCATTGAAGTGTCAAGTTGATATAGGTTGCAGCCTAAAAAGCAGCCAAGAAGCTGGCTCCAGAACTTGTATGCCACGAATGCGTCCCGCTGCAGGATGGTGGACTGCTCATCTGCGAAAGTGATCTCCTGTGAGCAGCTGGCACTCGTTGTGTTTCTGCATTGCACGACAGGGGTGTGCATGCCCCTAACAAACTTGCACAACAGCAACGCAATTGCCAGAAGCTGTCCTGGAACACCCGAGCATGTGCGCCAAATCCCTGACTCATCATCTTTTTGCTCAGCATGTGCTCGTCTTCCACAGGGTCGCCAGCAGAGTCCTCCTTGCGCCTGCTGGCAAGCACACAGACTGCCAGAAAGTTGTCCGGGCCAGCTATCTTGCTGATGGATGCCAGCACGGGTGCATACCTTGCCACACATATTGAATATGGTACCATGAAATTACATGTATGAACAGCAGACAGAAGCCAAATTCTAGGCTAGGCTGCTTATCCAGGACCAAAGAGTTCCGTGCCTGGGAGCCATGCTGGAGTCCATTGAGCAAGACACACTGCCATGGTTGTATCAAAATAGCAACTCAGTCAGGTACGTTTGGGCAGTTCAGATCCAGGCGCACCAGAACCAAATGCTTGGGAGGTGGGTTGACTTCAGGCAAGAACGCATTGCCAGAGCCAGGTGGCAAAGCTGGCGATGGAGCTTTGGCCTCAGAATGTTCACATCCTGAAGAAACATGATCATGATGCAAGTATATATTCAACTGGGGCACTGATGCGAAAAACTCACCAGGAATATCAGTGAATGACTTCACTGACAGTGTCCTCACAAACCAGGGCATGTACTCCTCCACCAGGTTCTTTGCCATAGAGACCATGGAGAGGCGCTTCTGGTGGTGCATCCACTCCAGCCTTAGATGATGGGTGTCACGTTGCAACATCGAAGGGTCAACACAGAACAGAAATCAGCTGGGCAAGGAGCTGGTTCTGGAGAATCTCATATCCCTGTGATGCCCGGGCAAGCAAGGCCAGGTCCTTCTTCAGGTGAGCTTCCAGGCTCATGAGCCGGGCTTTCCAAGCATCTGCCTCCACCTGCTCAAGCGCTGCCTCCTCATTCGAGTTGCTTGCACCATCTGCACGGAGGTCCCCAATCATTCCAGCATGAAAGTGAACTGGGAATCCCGCCAGGACCTTGAGCACCTGCAACAGCTCAATCTGAACAAGGCTCATTATAAGGGATCATTCTGCACTGAAGCTTGCCTGGCCTGTTCATCAAAGGCTGTCCCCTCCTCAACGGCCAACCTCACTTCTCTGGCTGAAGCGTCATCCAAGTCAGTCATAGTGTCCCGCATGGTGCGGTTCCAGAAGGTGATCACCTGGCGGTACACAGCCACCTTCTCCACAGTGGGCTTGAACCTGGGCAGCAACGCAGCTTGGAATGTTGCAGGATGGCAGAAACAATGTGTTGCATGGCAAGCAGCGCTGCCCGGGGCATATCCTCCCCCAAGCTTTGCACGTCACCCTCGAAGGTTGCCACCATCTTCCGCACCAACAAGTTGAATTCTGTCGCACTCAATGGCGATCGATAGTCAGTCTGTCCCACTTTCGCATTCTTCGGGCAAAGCTTGTAGGCCAATTCTGCAGCCTGAAATGACACTGGCCCCTTTGCTTGCAAACTAGGCTGCACTTCAGCTCCCAGTAAAGGTCTAAGCTTTTGCAAGAAACATCAAAGTAAAGTCAAGCAAACTGCATGTGCATATGCTGCTGAGGGGCACTCCTGGCACAAAGCTCTTGCTGTTCCGTTGGCGTGGAGCCAGGTGGCGGCACTGACCCAGGCCAAAAGTGTTTCCATGCCAGCACTGAGTCACTGATAGCGCTGCCTCAGGGCTCTGTCATGCATGTTTCCTTCTCCAGGACACAAATCCAGTAAGTAAAGGCTTCACTTCAAAGCTGCCACCCTGTGCCTCGCTGACCATGTGCAAAAGCTGTGTGCAGCTGCAGGGTCTTCCGTGCTTCAGGTGTGATCTTCCGCATGATGGATTGGATGGCAGTGCACCGCTGTGTGCCCATGCCTCAGGCAGTGAATGAGCCAAAAGATGGTCAGCTTCCAGAAGCATGCGAGCTGCATTTTAAAAAACAAACTATGCCCAGATGCGAACACCTTCCTGATCATCAGCAGGTGCCTCAGCCCCCTTCCTTCCATTTGAGGGCCTCCCCCGCCGCTGCCTCTTCTTTGCCTAATGCAACAAGTAGCAAGCAAGCATCATCATCTGTGCACTGTTTCCAGCTATCACCTCAGGCAAGCCGAGCTGCAGGTACATCCATGGAAACTCCCTCTTGCTCCAGGGCATCATGATACCCAGCCACTAGCCTGTCAAAGGCAGTCACCAGGTCCTCACCTGTGTGCAGGGCTGGTGGGGTGTGTAATTTACAAAAACTGCCTGTTCCAACAGTGGAGTTATGTTGAAAGGAAACCATAAGGTGGATGGTTAAGACCAATTCCTCCCCCTGCCTCGCCGTTGACGAAGCTCATCGTGCACAAATGCTTCTTCTGGATCCAACCCCCCCTTGGCGACACAGCACTGCCAGTCATTTTACAGCTGTTGAAACTTCACAATGGACAAGCAGTTCAGGCCACATGCACGAAGCAGCATAAACTAGATCCACTACATGGAGGGCTTTGTGAATGCCACCAGTGATGCAAATAGCCAGCACTTCCCTTCCCTGACAAGACGTCCCCTGGACACTGGAAGCCAAGATGCCGGGTGAAGAGAGAGCAGGCAAAGGCTGACCCACTGCATAGTTGTAAGTGGTTGGCACATTGTCCCTCGGATATTCTGCTTCACCGCTGCCTTGATGAGACCGCTTTCATGCTCGTGGGTCTCAAAACCTTGGTCAGGCACGTTGTCTGCGTTGCACTGTCAAGAGTCAAGACTTGACAAGACAAGTGACAGGTGGGCATGAAGAGCAAAGACTTCACGATCATGATCAAGGTTGCATTGCCATGCAGGCTGGGCTCCCTCTGGATGCGCTGGGCTATGAGATGCCACCTTGGGACAGCACAGTACGAATGTGCAGTTGTGTACAAACTGCAACAGGCGTTGTGCCCCTGTGTTTGGCATGGCATGACTAACTAATTATAAAAAGAATCATGTCTGTTTGGCAAACACGGGTACTGCTGTTCGGCACCCTTTCAGGCCAGCGTTCGGCCACTCAAAGTGGCCAGACAGCTGAAGACTTTTGAAAACAACTGAAGACTCCTGGGGCCTTTCCAGCCAGCCTGGCCGTTCGGCTACTCAGAGTTGCCAAACAACTGAAGACTGCTGGGGCCTTTCCAGCCAGCCTGGCTGTTCGGCAACCCAGAGTGGCCAGATGGCTAAGGACTGCTTGGCAGTCAGGCGAAGGCCAGCCTTACAATTGAGAGGTTTGGAGACTCCCCCCTTCAATTGCATGGCCACCCTGAGTTGCCAAACAGTTGAGGGGGTTGAGGGGGTGGGGGGGGGCTGGGTGGTGCCTCTCCCCCCCACCCCCTCAACCCCCTCAACTGTTTGGCAACTCAGGGTGGCCATGCAATTGAAGGGGGGAGTGTCCAAACCTCTCAATTGTAAGGCTGGCCTTAGCCTCCTTAGCCATCTGGCCAGTCTGGGTTGCCGAACAGCCAGGCTGGCTGGAAAGGCCCCAGGAGTCTTCAGTTGTTTGGCCACTCTGAGTTGCCGAACGGCCAGGCAAGGCCCCGGGAGTCTTCAGCTGTCTGGCCACTCTGAGTTGCCGAACGGTCAGGCTGGCTGGAAAGGCCCCGGGAGTCTGCAGCTGTCTGGCCACTCTGAGTTGCCGAACGGCCAGGCTGGCTTGAAGGGCCCCAGGAGTCTTCAGCTCTGGCCACTCTGAGTTGCTGAACGCTGGCCTGAAAGAGTACCATCCTGAGAGGCCTGTCTTCAGCCAGCTGCCAAACAAAGGGGGGAACTTCACTTGCCGAACATTCATGACGTGGCCTGCCGAACGTGTGCTGCCCTGCTTGCCGTGCATGACGCCATCATTGTGCCGAACGCGGCTTCCCTGGTCTGCCGAACGTGGAGCCCCCTGTTGGAACCAATCAAATTCCTTTCTTGACCAGCAATGGCTCTGCCTGCCCACATGTCAGTTTCCAGCAGACTAGGCTTTCCAGCATACTAGGCTCTGCCTGCCCACTTGCCTGCAATGGCAGCAAGGTGCACGGCCACTTTTCATCCAAGCCGCGCCAGCTTGCTGCTCAGCCCTCGCTTCTGGCCATCTCCAAATCTCAAGCCAGAGTTCGTCTTCTCCAGGTCTCTGGCGCAGAGTGTCTCCTCCTTCATGTAGCCTCAGCTTGAAACACATTTCAAGACATGACTGATTGCACCCCTTGGCTATTGCTCTCATCCAAGAAAAACAGCATATCTGACAACAATCCTCTCTGAGCAAGCGTGGGATAGGAAAGGTTGCCTAGAAATCCCAAGTACATGGAAAACAGGCCTTGAAAATGAAAAATGTTGTTTTACTGCAGAAAAGGTAATTCCAAGAGACGAAGGGCATTGTTTGTGCCGATGAGACTGTCCCATTGTTCTGGGATTTTCTGGTGCTGCTTTGGGCCTGGTGTGGGGGAAAGGGGGGGGGGGGCAAGTGCAACCAAACAGCTCAAAGCATTGAACTTGCTGGAAAAGGAACCTAAAATGTATGTTGGAAGAAAGTAGTTTGACAGAGCCAAACAAAGCAGTTCTTTCTTGTGAAATACAACTTTGTCATCATACTTGTGGCTGCCTATGTTGTTGGCAAGGTGACACAATGTAAAATGCTAATGTTGGCAAAGTGTGTCTTTTTTCTGTCAGAAAAACATAGGGGGATGTTTGCTGCAAAAAGCTCAGGCACAATGTGGTGACATGAGCAAATGCACTCAGCCAAGCACTGATCCTTTGTTCTTCTAGACTGGCCCACTCAGGCTGTGCCCAGAGATGTGAATTCTTCCAGCCCTGGCCACCCCCCCCGCCGCACTGGGAACTGACCAATGACCCCCTTGTGTGGGAAGGGATATGTTGATATTGCACATGTTCAAGACAGGTTAGGAGTCAGGTGTAATCAGGCTGCTGGCATTGGCAGCAATATGTTACAAGATGCTGCAGGCCAGAAGCCTTTGCTGAGCATAGACTTTGTCAGAGAGGCCAGCTTCCAAGCCTCTGCCTCGCCAGACCACAGCGAGTCCCTCGTAAACCTCCAGTGAAATGGGGTGGATGTGCCCATAGAGCTGTGTGGCATTGTGCAAGGCTTCATGATCTCATTGCCATCAATGCCCTCAGCACCGATCATCTGCCTTAGCCAAGCATGCAAGTTTCACAGTACAGTGTGTTAAAAATATTTGGCTAAGCTGCGCCATTGCATTGATCTCAGCTGCTGGGGAGGCTGGCACCGGCAGCTGTGTGATGAACTCCTGCAGCGTCTTGCCTTCATTCTGCAGGTCCTGAGATGGCCAAGGTAAGCAATAAAAGAAGGCACTAGCACATTACATGCACATCACTGCTCTGCCAGCAAAGTGAGCCAGGTGTCACTCACCAGCTGGTCCACCTGACCATGCCAGCCATCCAAATCCATGGCGCTGGAAGAACCCCTGCAATGGATTGGCCACCCTTGTCCATGCAGAGTGTTCATCATGTGTGCACACTTACCTGCTGCATGCCAGTCATGGTCATCTGAGTGAGAAGCCAGCAAACATCAAACATGTCAAATGTACAGTGCAGGACGGACATCAAGCATGGCAAGGTTGCACACGCTGGGGGCACAGCCGTTCTGCAACAGCTTCACCTCACATTGGGCTGACCATTGGCTGAAAAAAAGAAGGAAGCCTGCATGAGTCCAGTAGTGTCTAAGAACATGTCAAAAGTACAGTGCAGGACGGACATCAAGCATGGCAAGGTTGCACACGCTGGGGGCACAGCCGTTCTGCAACAGCTTCACCTCACATTGGGCTGACCACTGGCTGAAAAAAAGAAGGAATCATGCATGAGTCCAGTAGTGTCTAAGAATGCAGCAGTTCTCTGCCAGCCTCACCTTGGCTGAGTGTCAACTTGCCATGGAACATTGACTGCATGCTGCATTGAAGCATGTGCTCATTGCCCACAAGTAATGGCACAGCTGTTTTTTTGACAGCTGCCGTGTCATTGCCAGACATATGGCTAGCTCGTGGCTCAATGTCTGGACAGGTTCACGCACTTGGAAAGCACGCATGATACTAAAGGTGAGTGCCTTTCGGGTCACAGTACCCAAAGTCGTTGCCTTTGTTTGCCAATGCGGTAGCCAGCCTTGCCCATTTGCAGGTTCACAGTTTCTTACTGAAAGCTCAGAATAGCTTGCTGGGGATCAACAATTATGGATTTGCAACATCATAAGAGCTGGCAGCTCACCATGTCTGTGAAACTATGCAGAGGACTTAAGGTGAGGCAGAAAGTTGATGGCTGGCACTGGAATCTGCCAAAGAAGCACCTGGAGGAATCTGCCAAAAAGTCTCTCTGCATAATCCCTTAATGTAATCAGTATTGAAACTCATTGAAAAAAAGCACGCTTTTTGACAGTTCCTGTTTCTTGCTAATATACCTAATGCAAGGAAAGACGGATAAACTCATATGACAACGCTACTAGCTTCTTTGAACCAGGGTCCCGAGTCTCAGCAAATCCCTAATGAATTAATATTGAAAAGCTACATATGAGAAAACGCACGCTTTTTGACCAGTGGTCCCAGTTGTGCAGCAAATTACCCTAATGAAATCATTATGAAATACTCATATGGACAACGTCGACGCTTTGACAGGGTCCCTAGTTTCAGCAAATTCCTCCTAAATGAATGAGCCCACATCTACTCTTCCAAAGGTATGATAAAGTCGATGGCTATGTAGCTAAATATCAGCATCAGATTGAAGTGCTCTCTCGCTCTTTGTGATTGCAAACATGAATGCTTCAGCCATTATAACTGCCTTGCAGAGCCCCTTTCAAAGTGTGCCTGAAGTGCCTGAAAGCATTGCTGCGGTGAAGTTGGCACTGATTGCCTCCTTCTGCTAATGCCTAGCTGCCGATCAACCCAGGCAATGCGAAGCAACTCAGAATGGCTTGCTGGGGAACAACAATTATATATTTGCAACATCATAAGAGCTGGCAGCTCACCATGTCTGTGAAACTGTGCAGAGGACTTAAAGTGAGGCAGAAAGTTGATGGCTGGCACTGGAATCTGCCAAAAGGTCTATGATCCTCCCAAAGGCTTAAGGGGCCTGATTCAGATAATTGAATGTCAGCCTTGTGATTGCAAACATGAATGCTTCAGCCATTATAACTGCCTTGCAGAGCCTCTAAGAAAGTGCGCCTGGAGTGCCTGATAGCATTGCTGCGGTGAAGTTGGCACTGATTGCCTCCTTCTGCTAATACCTAGCTGCCAATCAACCTAGGCAATGCGAAGCAGTAACAGCCAGTCTTGCCCATCTGCACATTGAATTCTCCTTGATCGTTGATGGGAGGGGGCATGAATTCAAAAATATCAGAGGAGCTGGCAGCCTACTGCTTCTGTGAAACAATGCCAAAGACCGAAGCAGGGCAGAATGCTGATGAATGGTTTTGAGGATGCTTGTGATGCAGCCCATGGCACTCTCATGAGGGTCCTAACATGAACCTCATGGTTTGAGGGGCCCACTTCAGATGATTAAATGTCAGCCATGGGATTGCAAACATGATTGCCTCAGCCAACATTACTGCCTTCCATGGTCTTTGAACAGTGTGCACAAAGTGCCTAGAAGCATAGCTGCGATGACATTGGCACTAAAGGCATTGCCTGCCAAGTCTTGAACTTGGCGAAGGGTGAGCTCACCAGGCAAACCAGCTAAGGCCAGCTCACGCTGAGCCAAGCCCTGGAGACCAAACCAAAAAATTGGGGTCTGGTTGGCTTGCGCCAGAATTTTTGAGATAGGTGAAGGATTTTGCTGGTAACAAGCAGTGGTGGATGTTGCAAGCCCACCTCATGCGATCAAGTGAATCTCCAGAGTTCACAACCAGTAGCCTGTCCATTGGGATGTCAGCATCCAGTGTCTTGCGCAGAGATGCGAGGGACAACTTGAGGGCTTCTTTTTCCCGAAGTGAGAGGCGCAGGCCCTGAAACTGTTGTTCTGCCCACAGCAACTGTGCACGTGCCAGGTCAGCCTGCGTAAGATTCTTGGCATTGACAAACCGGTCATGCAGGCCAGGCCATTTTCCCTTCCGTGCCTGATCCTGTCTCCTACCTGGAGCCTTGTGTCCAGCAGCTTGATAGCCTTCCTGGCATCTGTTCCACAAGTGATCCAAGGACTCACATGTTGTTTGAAGCCGGCCGATGAGGTCCCAAGCCCTCTGTATTGCATGCATGCCCTGTTCCTTGCCTCTCGGGCCAAAAGAATCCAACTTCAGGCTGATACCATAGCATCGTTTGCGGCTTTGAGGCAAACCATAGTCTGAACTGTCCAGCGTGGCGAATGAAGTGAAATATCCAAACTCTGACATGTGCTCAGCAACTTTGTCAGTGCCAGTCTCAAACTGCTTGTTGTACTTCAAAGCTGCCACGCACTCAAAAATGATCACTGCAGCCCGCTTGCTTTGCTCCAGTGAAGACAAGTAGGCAAAGAACTGGGTCAGGGACTGGCCAGACCTGCCAGAGGTGTCCAGGACACTCTTCTGCGTTGTGCTGCTCATGCTGATGTCATCGCACTCGATGGAGACGATCACCAAGTCAGTGGCCAGCGCCTTCAAATCTGAAGTGGAGCCAAACATGTCATAGGCAGACAGCTTCAAGTGGCTCAAGGTCTGCAGAAGCCGATGCCGCTTCCAAGAGCAGCTCTCAGAGAAGAAGGCAGGCTTTGCCTGCATGTAAACCTCCTCAGTTGCAAGGGCCCTCACGATGCACTCCATTGCAATGGTGCCTGTTCCAATGCCTGCCATGAGCTCCGCATAGCCGATCGCCATCTGGTTCAGGCTTCTCCGATCTTCCTGAGTCAGCTTAGCCACAGCCTCACGCACAAAACTCATCAAAGAGCAGTCTTTCTCGACCTGCTGCTTCTTGGGACTGAACATAGCTGTGTCCCCAATGTCTTCCACCTTCTTTGCTTTCTTGGCCTGCTTGTGGCTTCCCCAGGCCTGCTCAGCCTTGCGAATCCGGGAAGCTTCAGCTGATTCACTGCCTGATACAGATGAAGTGCTTGCTGACGCCTCCTCTCCGACAGAGTTCTTGGCACATTGAGCTTGAGCAGATTGTGCTTTGCCACCTCTTGCAGAGCTGCCACCTCTGGCAGAAGGAGCCCTGCCGCCTTTGCCTCTGGCAGGGCGGCCCCTGCCACCTCTGCCTGTGGCAGAGTGGTGCACCTCTGGCAGGTGCATCTTCTGAATTAGACACACTGCTTGTGGAGCAGGACCTTTCTTCTGCCATTGCTGGAACCACTTGGCAACAAACCTTCTTTTTGGGCACTGGGGCAAACTGACTCGGTGAGGCAAGTTGGCAACATACCTGTTTTCTTGTATTGGCGCAACTGTGTCAGTGTCTACCATGTCAGTGGAGATTAGAGCCACTAATTGCGCTGCACTAGCAATCTGCCAAGGATATATTGGATGTAACCATGCTGCCAAACCATGTCAAGTCTCAGCTCTTGGCAGTCAGCGTCAGCCTTAGAAAGCAAGCAACAGCATGACTGGCACAGACTGGCAACATTCTGGCCAACAGCCTGCAAGTCTGCTGCTGAGTGCCTGGCAGCTCTGACAAAGCCACGACAAGTTAGCCTCAGGCACACGCAAGCTGCTAATGGCAAGCATTGTGATGTAGAAAAAAGACATGCGCTGTGTGTGGCAGGCTATGACCACACGCTGTTTTGCCTCATCACCCCTATGCATGCGCATCGCTGTCTTCAGCCATGCTATTCCCCTGCCTAACACGCACATGGTGTTAGGCATGATCTGGCGGCTGGCTCATTTTGAGGCTGACTGTGGCCAGCCTGGTAAAGGCTTGGTAAGGCTTGGCCAAGATAATTTGATGCTCGCATGGCTGGCTAACAACAGTGACAACAGATTCAGCCAGAGCATGCCTAACAACAGCAACCAGATCATGCCTCACATGTGACTCCCAGTCAGACTTCCCAGCCAGCAGCTTGCTGGGCAGCTGTAAACCTTGGAGCAGTGTGTCATGGAGCCTACTGATGACTGGTGGTTGCGCATTCTCAGGCTATTGCGCAGTTGCCATGGATGGGAAGCGGCTCCAAGAGATGGTTGACCCTCCTTTCTTGTCGACCTGACTTGTCTGGGCACTGCACACAGTCAGCTCTTGACAAGTGTACCAATGTTGCTGAGCTCCTGACATTGATTCCATCCAGCTGATTGATCACATGCGGCACATAGAAACAGCCATACAGGCGCACTGTGATGGGCTTGCGCTTGTCACTTGCGTAAACTGTGAAGGACCTGACAGGACTGAAACAGTGGATCAAAGCAAGTTGGGAAGCTGCAGGGCTAGCGTAAAGCAAGTGCTGGCAGTCAACTGGTCAATGACTGAGGTGTGCACACTTGCGGGAAGCCAGGGCTGATCTTGAGGGCTGCAATGTCTGTGTTCTCCAACATTTGCCTGCCCGCTCTTTCACGAAGAATGAAACTTGATGGGCGGTCTTCTAACTCCTCTGCCCCCGCTGGGGCCTGCAACTCCGGTGCAGCTTTGGGCAAAGGCAATGCTTCTGGCTGCTCCACTGGCAAAGCTTCTGGCATTCCATGCTCAGGCGGCTCCTGTGCAGCTTCAGGCAGTGCTGGGGCCTGCAACTCCACCGCAGCTTTGGGCAGCTCCTCCACAGGCGAGGCTTCTGGCTGCTCCACTGGTGAGGCTTCTGGCACTCCATCCTCACGCAGCTCATGTGCAGCTTTGGGCAGCGCTGGGACCTGCAACTCCAGTGCAGATTTGGGCAGCTCCTCCACAGGCAAAGCTTCTGGCTGCTCCACTGGCGAAGCTTCTGGCACTCCATCCTCACGCAGATCATGTGCAGCTTTGGGCAGCGCTGGGACCTGCAACTCCAGTGCAGATTTGGGCAGCTCCTCCACAGGCAAAGCTTCTGGCTGCTCCACTGGCGAAGCTTCTGGCGCTCCATGCTCATGCAGCTCGTGTGCAGCTTTGGGAAGGACCTGCAACTCCAGTGCAGATTTGGGCAGCTCCTCCTCAGGCGAAGCTTCTGGCTGCTCCACTGGCGAAGCTTCTGGCGCTCCATGCTCATGCAGCTCGTGCGCAGCTTTGGGAAGGACCTGCAACTCCTGTGCAGCTTTGTGCAGTGCCTCCTCAGGCGAAGCTTCTGGCTGCTCCACTGGAAAAGCTTCTGACACTCCATGCTCAGGCAACTCCTGTGCGGCTTTGGGCAGGACTGGGACCTGTTGGACTTGCGCAGCTTTGGGCAGTGCTGGGGCCTGCAACTCCAAAGCATTGAGCATGTCCTCGTCCTGTCGCTCCTGTGAATCATCTAGCATGGTGTCGAAGTCGATCTTATGCTGTGATAGCAGCGCATGTTCAGCGATCATCATGTTCATCAGTCCTGACAGGGAGAACTTGGCTGAAACATGCACAACCTCAAACTTTCTACTCTCAGGATAATCATATGTTTCATAATGGCTCCTGACCCCCTGTGATCTGCAGGTGGTGTGGGCGTCGGCTCATCTAGAGCCAAGCTCAGCATATTCTGGGGCCTGACAGGTGTCTGCAGTTCTCCATGATCTTCTTCTCCACCAGAGAATGGACCCTCCTCCTCAGGCGCAAGGTGGCGCAAGCGAAGCCTTAGATGCAAAGTTGCACATGGTGGGTGGCAGTGATTCCATGAGATGCCCTGGGGATACCCTACAAATACCCTCAGTCAGCTTCTCTTCAACAATGCAGGCCCCATTAAGCCCTTGCATGCAACAAGAAGCTACTGGCTTGCCAGGCAGCCTCTTGTTGGGCAAGCTGCTTGAGCTGCAAGGAGTAGCATGGGGGTGCTTAACCCCTCCAAGAACTGCAGCCATGACACCATCGTGGATGGAGTTTGACACCATGGTGGCACCAGCTCCTACTATTTACTTGGCCTATTGTGACACTCACACTGCAGCCTTCCACTGAGCCACAAACACAGTGGTAGGGTGTAACTGAGGCTTTTCAACTGGGGGTGCAAACAGCGTACACAAAGCAGCAGGCAACAGGTAAGCCTGGCATGGTTGAACCCATTGACCAATTTGGTGTAGCCTGGAGGGGACGGTGGGCAAAGCAAACCACCCCTGAGTTTTGCAAGAGCAGTCATGTCACTCAATCTCAGACAGATTGCAAGGGGTTCATGTTTTCATCAACACATGTTCAAAGGCAAACCAAGCAACGTCTAGGGAGTGGACCCTACATGAATGCCTTCAAGACATGAACTGTAAGAGAACGTATGAACAATAAGCCACCTGTGCAAAGGCTGAGGCAGCGCAAGACTATGCTGAGACCCTGGCTGGCTCTGAGCTTTAAGGCTGGAGTGACAACCTGAGCCAAACAAGGCCATTGTGCTGCGCATGAAGGCAAATGGATCTGAGTCATTTGTCCTGCTACCATCAGACCTGTGAATGCAAGGTGACAATGAGTGTGGAATTTGACAAGGGCAAGTGTAAGGCATTTGCTGGCAAGCTGCCTGACCGAGGACATCAAGTTGTCAGGGAAAGATGCCTTTGGACCTGTCACCTGTCATGTTCAGAAATGACAGTGTAGACAAGTCTGGGCAGCAGGCCATGTCATAGGCAGACAGCTTCAGGTGGCTCAAGGTCTGCAGAAAGCGTTTCCAGTTCCAAGCGCAGCCCTCAGAAAAGAAGGCATTGTCCTGCAGTAGGTCTGAGTCACTTGCCTGGCTGCCATCAAACCTGAGGATACCCAGTTCATAAGTTCAAGGTGTCAGGGCTGGAAACCTTAGGTTGGAACCTGAGCCCTGCACTCACTTGCCACTCAGCCTGATATGTTCAAGCATGGTCTCAGCCCAGACAAGACTGAGCACCAGGCCAGGATGATATCATCATCAAGCCTGAGGATCCAAGGTGGCAATGTGTGCTAGGAAGCCATCGAAAACTGAAGATATCAAGTTCAAGGTGTCAGGGCTGGAAACCTTGGGTTGGAACCTGCGCCCTGCACTCAGTTGCCACTCAGCCTGATATGTTCGAGCAGTTCAAGCATGGTCTCAGCCCAGGCAAGACTGAGCACCAGGCCAGGATGATATCATCATCAAGCCTGAGGATCCAAGGTGGCAATGTGTGTGCACTTGGACATGGGTGGGCCTGTGCTGTGCTAGGAAGCCATCGAAAACTGAAGATATCAAGTTCAAGGTGTCAGGGCTGGAAACCTTGGGTGGGAACCTGAGCCCTGCACTCACTTGCCACTCAGCCTGATATGTTCAAGCATGGCCTCAGCCCAGACAAGACTGAGCACCAGGCCAGGATGATATCATCATCAAGCCTGAGGATCCAAGGTGGCAATGTGTGTGCACTTGGACATGGGTGGGCCTGTGCCGTGCTAGGAAGCCATCGAAAACTGAAGATATCAAGTTCAAGGTGTCAGGGCTGGAAACCTTGGGTTGGAACCTGCGCCCTGCACTCAGTTGCCACTCAGCCTGATATGTTCGAGCAGTTCGAGCATGGTCTCAGCCCAGGCAAGACTGAGCACCAAGCCAGGATGATGCCATCACCAAACCTGAGGATCCAAGGTGGCAACGTGTGTACACTTGGACAAGGTGGGCCTGTGTTAGGAAGCCATCAGACCTGAGGATTTATAGAGGCAGGGCAAGAGTCCATCCTCCAACCTTTATCATGATCAGTTTCAGACTATGACTATGGGCAACTAGGCCAGTTGAGTGCTGTGCAAACCTGTTGCCCGAACTGCCCTGGGCCATGGCTAAGCTGTCCAGCCCTGTCCAGGTCCCTGGGTCCAGCTGTCTTCATGTGTAGCATCCTGGGCTGCTTTATTATCAAAGTAACAGCGGCAGGAGGAAACTGGGATTCTGTGACATTAATGCGCTTTGATGGAAACTTCACGATGTTTTGCGCAAGCTTGTGTGTGTGTAGGTGGCAGCTGACACTTGAACATGTGGCCATGGATCTGTCTCAAACTCAACACCTGTGATAGCTGATAGCTTGGCAGAGACATTACCAGTCCAGAAGTGCAACAAAAATCCTCAAGGCATTCAGCATCAAGGAATGTGAACAACTTGACATGCTGCCACTCTGCAGTTCTCTCCTGGTAGGGCACATGGTGAAAGGCATTAAGAAGAACACAAAGCTGGGGCAGGCACCTGCTCTCACTAGGAGCCAATGGCTCCTATGGGAAAAGTTTGTTGGAGAGAGGGCAGGAGCAAGAATGTCGGCAGTGCTGGCAATGACAGGCCGCTTTGGCCTGAGGACAGGAGAAGCCCTGGCATTGAAGAGAGAACACATTGACATGAACTGCCAGATCCCAAAAATCAAGGTTACAGGGCAAGAGAAGGGAAACAAAAAGTCCCCAGGCGATGTGTACATCCGGAAGAAGGACTTGGAGTGGATGAAACATTTGATGAAGCATGGTGTGTCCTTCAACATGACCAAGAAGCACAAGCATGGCAAGGGCAAGAAGAAGCTGATTACTCTCCAGGGTGAATACATCCCCCCCAAAACAGGCTTCTTGTTCACCAGCAGGAAGAAGGCAACGCAACAGAACCTTCATTACCGGGCAGTGTATTCAGTGGTCCGCAAGCTCGCACCACAGTTCTTGGAGCATTTGAAGAAGACTGGGCAGAAGTGGCAGGCTGATGTCAGTAATCTACGACCTCATTCTGGGCGGGCAACACTCATCACTGAGCTCATGGGACAGGGGGTCTCCACAGCAATGTCAATGAAATTCGCGTTCAGAACTTAGTTTCTGCACATGATGCATGGTGAGATGGTATACTCATAAATGTTCCTTCCACTCAACCATAGGATTGCTAAGGTGTCAATCATGTTGCAGCTGCTGAGGCGACATGCACCTGGCAGTGTCAAGGTGCATCTTCGGTACAGCAGGCTTACCTTGGAAGATGTGCAAGCTGCTGTGGAGACAAGGTGCAAAGATATCATGTGGAGCTCCTGGAGTTCAAAACAGTTGCAAAAGGCAAAGAATGACATTGAAGCTGAGCTGAAGCGCCGGCACTAGAAGTTGCAAAGTCAACAATTGGCATGCAAAGTTGACATGTTGAGATTGTATTCCCCAAGTAAACAGAAGTGTTCAACATGTTTTCATACCAATGCTGTATTGCAGTCTCCCCCAATTTCAGCTGTTGCTGTTGACTTCACGTGTGCTTGAGTGACATCTAGCAGGCACCAGCAGCCACTCTGCGTGTGTGTATGTGTCAGGTTTCAATTCCCTACAACAACCTGCTTTTTGGTTAGCACTGAGTACAAAACTGGATTTGGGGGAAAATGCTATCAGACTTCTCTTGGGCAACAGCTAGGGAAATTTGACTTGGCATGTAAGCCTTACCCCTCTTTCCTTACTTCTTGGCGCCTCTGGCCCATCATTTCCTCCCTTGCTGACTCAGAAGAAGAGACAGCTGCCGCGCCGCCGCAGCAGCAAGCAAAAGGGTTTGCACTGCACTCACTACACAGAGAGAGGGGGGCATGAGAGTGAGAGACCGAGAGCCCATTCCTTCCTTGACCTTAAAGGTAGACAGCCAGACCCTGATTTGCAAGGGCCAGGCCTGGAGTTTGCACTGCGCTCACTACACAGAGAGAGGGGGGCATGAGAGTGGGAGACCGAGAGCCCATTCCTTCCTTGATCTTAAAGGTAGACAGCCAGACCCTGATTTGCAAGGGCCAGGCCTGGAGCAAATGAACAATCAAAGCAAGCAGGGCTGCATCCAACCTTTAGTGCATTTAACAAACAGCCAGGCCTGGGAACTTGCACTTCTTGCACAGGGCTGCGTGATCCAAATTGTGCGACCCAGGACCAGAAAGGGAGAGCTAGCGAGGAAGGGATGCCAAGAAGATGAGTTTGGATCTGGGAATTCTGGCGCAGGGCTGTGTGACTCAAAGGTAGAGTGAGAGAGAGGGAGGGGAGCCCCTGAGCCCATTCCTTCCCTGGGCAGCTGAGGCTCCTTGCCATGTGATGCGCAGGCCTTGGTGCGTTGCTTGCTGTCACTTCACCCTGTGTGGCAACCAAGGTAGACAGCCAGACCCTGATTTGCAAGGGCCAGGCCTGGAGCAAATTCACAATAAAAGCAAGCAGGACTGCATTCAACCTTTAGTGCATTTAACAAACAGCCAGGCCTGGGAACTTGCAATTCAATGCACAGGGCTGCACGACCCAAAGTGTGTGACCCGGGACCAGACAGGGAGAGCTAGTTAGGAAGGGATGCCAAGAAGATGAGTTTGAAAACAAAGGGCCAGGCCTGGAGTGAATAAACAACACAAGTGAGGGGGGCTGCATTCAACCTTTGGGGCATTTAACAAACAGCCAGGCCTGGGAACTTGCAATTCAATGCACAGGGCTGCACGACCCAAATAGTGTGACCCGGGACCAGACAGGGAGAGCTAGTTAGGAAGGGATGCCAAGAAGATGAGTTTGAAAACAAAGGGCCAGGCCTGGAGTGAATAAACAACACAAGCAACACAAGTGAGGGGGGCTGCATTCAACCTTTGGGGCATTTAACAAACAGCCAGGCCTGGGAACTTGCAATTCATTTGGGGCATTTAACAAACAGCCAGGGCTGGGAACTTGCAATTCAATGCACAGGGCTGCACGACCCAAATTGTGTGACCCGGGACCAGACAGGGAGAGCTAGTTAGGAAGGGATGCCAAGAAGATGAGTTTGAAAACAAAGGGCCAGGCCTGGAGTGAATAAACAACACAAGTGAGGGGGCTGCTTCCAAACCTTTGGGGGCATTTATACAAACAGGCCAGGCCTGGGAAACTTGCAATTCAAAGCAACGGGCTGCACGACCCAAATTGAGTGACCCGGGACCAGACAGAGAGCTAGTTGGAAGGGAATGCAAGAAAGATGAAGTTTGAAAACAAAGGCCAGGCCTGGAGTGAATAAACAGCACAAGTGAGGGGGCAGCATTCAACCTTGGGGCATTTAACAAACAGCCAGGCCTGGGAACTTGCAAATCAATGCACACAGGCTGCACACCCAATTTGGGAGAGCTAGATAGGAAGGATGCCCAAGAAGAAGTTTGAAAACAAAGGGCCAGGCCTGGAGTGAATAAACAACACAAGTGAGGGGGGCTGCATTCAACCTTTGGGGCATTTAACAAACAGCCAGGTCTGGGAAGTGGCAATTCTTGCGTGGGGCTGTGTGACTTAAATGGTGCGACCTGGCTGATTTGAAGAGAAAAGGAGAAATGAGAAGGATAGAGAGAGGGAGGGGCAGCAGGAACACAATGATGTTCTCATGTACTTTTTTGGAAAACAAGGGGCCATGCCTGGAGTGAATGAGCAACGAAGAATGAAGGCAGGGGAGGCTGTGCTCAACCTTTGCCGAATTGAACAAACAGCCGTTGCAACTCTTGTGCAGGGCTGCATGAAACACATTGTGTGGCCTGGAACCAGAAAGGCAAAGTAGCAGGGATGGCAAGGCAGAAGAGAATGAATGGCAAACCCGTTTGTTTGCCACTGGTTTTAAAGGGGCCAGGCCTGGGACAAATGGACAAGAGCAAGGGAGCAAGACATCTTTGGGGCATTGAAACCAAAGAGCCAGGCCTGGGAAGTTGCAGCTTTGCAATGTTCAGGTTCAAGAAGGTTCTTCGCAAATGCCCCCCGGTTCCAGGCCTTGGACAGGTTGTGTGCCCAGGTTTGGAAAGAATGACACCTCACGTTTTGGGGTAAGGTGGCTTGACATAACCATTGGATTTTCCAGTGTAACATTTTATCCCTGGGCTTCTGATTGATTGGTACTTGAGCTGAGAAACCAAACCTTCCAAGGCTTGACATGTCATTACAGAGCCCCAGAGATTCACCCTTCCTGCATTCCCCACCCTTCCCCGCCCCTTCCCTGGGTCGGGCCATGGCATCTCCGTGGCACAGGCCTCAGACGCGCAGCCAACATGCAGACAGGTCTCAGACATGATCATGGTGGATGCACATGGCAGGCCCATGCAATAGGACAGCTGGCTTGTTTTCCACTCGGCAGAAGATTATGCACCCTTTGGGCTTGGCAGCTCTCGCACATGTGCAAGACATTCAAGGCAACCTTTGTGGCTCCAAGGAATCAACCCTCCTGGGATGGGGTGATTAGTTTTGTTTTCATTTGGGTCTCCATACCAGAGTTTGCTAGAAGGTCAGTGTTTTTCAGATTCCAGGAGCCACGCTGCCCAGTTGGGTGGTTCCCAGCCTTCTTTTGTTTGATGGATGAGGTTAGCTTGCTGAAGCATGGTGGCTACAGATTAATTTGCTGAAGCAATGGGCTGGGAAGCACCATGCACCCTGCCTTCACTCGTCCTCCACCACAGCTCGCGGACCTCAGCCGTTTGCAGCACAATACAGGCACAAATGAACATGGAGCACACAATCTTGAAATGAATCAGGGCAAGCTGCGCTTTCTTTTTGGCAAGGGCCAAAGTGCCTCCTCATGGCGCTTCAGCCACGAGAATGACCTGAGATTGAGAGCCCAAAGTCTCAGATCTTCAGCGACCAGGGGATAAAAAAAGGGAACCCCTTTTTTTCGTTGGTTCACTTTAAAGGGAAGCCACCCCGGAAAAAAAGGGAAGAAGGGAGCCACTCAACATCCCAGAACTATCAGCAGTCTCTTTTTGGCTTTGCATAATGAGCCAAGCAGCTTTCCCCAGTCACGCAGCACGCTCTCCTTTTTCATGTTTGGATGAGCCTCTGAGACCAGGTCTGCCTCAGCACACAGCAATTCTACCTGGAACTGGCTTGACTGATCAACAGGCATTGGAAGCTCACAAGGGCATGAAGGGATTAGCTAGGAATGAGGCAAATGGCTGTTGGCGTAACTCTTGACACATCTAAGGCATTGGACAGGCATTGTCTTTACGAAACATCTTGCCACGCCAACATCTTCAAGTTCAAGGTGAGAGGTGGGAAATAGCAGGGAAGGCCAATTGAAGCCAAAGGCACTGCCTCTTGCGTGGTGGCCCGAGTTCCAGCCAAGAGAACTGCCACAGCCACTGCCGAAGCCCTGCACTCACCCCGGTTGCAGTGGATGAAGGTGGCAGTGTTTGTCCCCAGCCAGCTTTTCGCCTTCAGGAAGAACCGGGACCACCTTGGATTCAAGATATTTGATATGTAGAATGCATGGCTTTCACTGCTGGGAAGTTCAGGGAAACATCTATTAGTTCAAGCCATGAGCCATTGGGCAGGATGTAGGGACCCCACAGCTTGTTTTCGGCGGGAAGCAGTAGAATGGTTTTAGAATGAACCCTTGAACACTCTCAAGTCACGCCAGGTTGCCTGTCATAGTTGCAGCCCATCCAAGTCGGGTTCCCTGCCATGATTTGCACCTTGTCTGCAAACTGCTGCGTGATGAGTGCCTGTTCCTCAAGGAAATTCCTTAGCTGAAGTTTTGAGTGGCTCCCTGTTCCCGACCAACATCTGGGTTGGTCTGTGTGAAGGCACCCAGGCCAGCAGCTGAAAGGGACCAAGCAACTCACGCTCTAGCCCAGTGGCTCTCTGGACTGGGCATTGATGATGTTCACCTTGCCAAACATGTGCACCAGCGTCTTCACCTTATCGTGCAAATGCTGATCAGGCTCTGTCATCTTTGTCACACTGACTGCAAGCAAAGGGCATTGGTGACAGGGCCCACAAAGAACTTAATGCCCCTGTGGCTCACCTCCGAGATGTTGAAGGCTGCCATCCTGGGCGCATTCTGAAATTGGCCAGTGACACTCTGTCACGTAGCGAAGCACAATGTGCTGCCAAGCAGCTGCTTCTGAAAGCTGGCGCGCGTGGCCTTGTGCTTCCTGAGTCATCACCACTCACAAAGCCCAACCACAACCACAACCACAACCACAACCACAACCACTACTACTACTTTACTACTACTTACTTTACTACTATTACTACGACTGCGCCAGCATCAACAACAACACAAGTACTACATCTCATCAGCTGGCAACATGTGGTGCCAAGTGGCTGCGCAGCAACAGGCTCGGTGAACCTGCGGGAAATCATGCTCACACACACACACACGCACACTCACAGCATCTTGCAACAACAACAACAACAACAACAACAACAACAACAACAACAACAACAACAACCACAACAACCACAACAACACCAACAACAGTGACATGAACACCACCACCACCACCAACAACAACAGCGACCAGGGATTGCAGGATAGGAGAGAATGATCGGCGAATGCATTTGTTTGAATGAAAGGGCCAGGCCTGGAGTACATGGAGTGGGAAGTGGGGCTGGAATAAAAGGAACTGGGGCTGCATTCAAGCTTTCAGGCATTAAGCAAAAAACCAGGCCTGGGTAGTTGCAATTCTTGTGCAGGGCTACTAGCCAACTTAGCAGCTGAACCAGGCCTTGTCCGAGGTGGAGGATTATCATGCCTGGGATGCAGAGTCTGCCCATTCCCAACATTCATGCACAATGATTTTAACTGCCAATTGGGCTGCTGCTGCCTCTTCCTCCTCTTCTTCCTATCCCTCAGCTCATCTTGCCTGAGATGCAGAGCCAGCCCACTTGCAACACCCCTCATGAAAAGTGATGTTACTTGTCCACCAAGCTGCGGCTGCATCCTCTTCTTTGAGGCCTCCAGATCAGGATGCCTGAGATGCCATTTAATGTGCAGTGTGCCTTGTGTGTGTGCAATGTGTTTGATGTTGCCTCATCTTGCCTGAATGCACAGCATGTTGGGTGGAAAAAGTGAACAGCCACCTCTGTTTTGTTACTGTGAAGTTCCTGCACATCTTGTCAGCATCAAGTTGTTATTTGCTTGCCCAGGCGCTCTTCAGGCCATGGATCCTCCTGCAATTCTTTACACTCCCTGAGTGCGCAACTGGCTGACGCATTGCATGCAAGATCAAATGCCCTGTGAGCAAAGAGGGTTGTTGTCAGCACCCCTCTGTTATTTGGATGCCGCGGGACTCTTGTGGTGCTTCTTCAACTGGAACCTCCTCATGCTGATCTTCCCTGAGCGCATGGCTGGCAGAACCCAAATGGATGCCCTCAGTCAGCTTGTATTTTGCTTGCCCAGGCACTCTTCCAGCTCCTCCTCATATTCAACATCATGCCTGGGTCTGCAACTGGTTGAAGCATTGAATGCAAGAACCTGCTCAAGCTCCTCCACCCCTTGACCACTGCCCCTTTTGTATTATATGCTTGCCCAGGCACTCTTCCTGCTCCTGCTCATCTTCAAATCCACGCCTGGGTCTGCAACTGGTTGAAGCATTGAATGCAAGAACCTGCTCACTACCCCTTTTGTATTATATGCTTGCCCAGGCACTCTTCCTGCTCCTGCTCATCTTCAAATCCACGCCTGGGTCTGCAACTGGTTGAAGCATTGAATGCAAGAACCTGCTCACTACCCCTTTTGTATTATATGCTTGCCCAGGCACTCTTCCTGCTCCTGCTCATCTTCAAATCCACGCCTGGGTCTGCAACTGGTTGAAGCATTGAATGCAAGAACCTGCTCACTACCCCTTTTGTATTATATGCTTGCCCAGGCACTCTTCCTGCTCCTGCTCATCTTCAAATCCACGCCTGGGTCTGCAACTGGTTGAAGCATTGAATGCAAGAACCTACTCACGTTGCTGCCACTCAGCTCCTCCACCCCTTGACCACTACCCCTTGTGTATTTTATGCTTGCCCAGGCACTCATGCCATTCGTGCTCTTCCCAAGCAGGCGGAGGTGGCCTGAGATGCTCAAAGCCACATGTGTGCAATTACTTGTGTTTACACAGGGCCCTCGAAGACATGGAAAGCTAAGCCAGGATGCGGCAATGGAGGCTGAGGCTGATGAAGCAGCTGTGCCCTCAGATGAAGAAAGCTATCGTGTCACCAACGCAGCAATGTCGTACAACAATGTCATTCATGAAATACTCAGCTGGGTGGCTGCCTGTGGTTCCAGCGCCCTGTCTGGGAGACAGCCTCCCAGCGTGAGGCGTTCTTAGTGCAGCAGGCTTGACCACACTACAGACTGTGAGTCCCCATGTGTGCATACATGCACAGAGACACTACTGCAACCAAGATGCTCTTTTCCAGACTGAAGGCTTCGGGGGCTTAGGAGCCCCGATGTTAACCGTGCCAAAATTATAAAAAAACATCTTCTGCATGCCAGGCTTGGGCCAAATGCAGCGAAAGCAAGCAATGAACTTGCATCCCAGAGCCACAACACTCCAGCAAAAGCAGGCAGCCCCCATAGCCAGCACTAAATCATATCACAGCAGTCATGCTCTGTAACATGAGGGTCCGGCCAGTGGTCAACCCAGAAGATGCCAGCTTTGCAATCCTGCAGCAAAGCAGTCCAAATGTCCAAGATTGCATGGGTGTGGAGCTCAAACATCTGTGACCAGGGGCCTGGGTTCAAGCTACTCAGGTGCAATAGTCAAGACATAATACTCTAGGTCAGTGCGCAACCTGTTAGCTTTTTTTGCCAGGCTCCGGAATCTTAGAAGTCACATTTGGCTGGTGAAATACTTGCTGGAATCCAAGAAAATTGGATGACAGAGGCTTGTAAGTGTCCTTTTATTGCTGGGGGTAGGCTAGACATTCTGACACATCACAGGCTAGAAACACTGTGGTTTGACTCCACAGACCTCTCACCCCGTGTCCTGTGCTCCATCTTGACGCATGGCCTTAGAGTGTTTGATCTCATTGGGTAACAGCAGAGGAGAGAGAGGGCGCTCAGAGTAGCCAAGGCTTGGCTAAACACCACCAGGAGTGCTTTGGCAAAGGCTGCTTCTCAGGCAATGATGGATGATCCCCACATTTCAGAGGTGGCATTCACTTTATATGCCAAACAGAAAAAAACCTTTTGTGGGAGAGGTTCCATTCTGTTTGGCAAGGCACCCTTACTCAAAAAAACTGAGCCTTGCAATAAAGAACCCTGAGCCCTGTGAAGTACCCAACACAAGAAAACAGTGAGTCCTGCCAGGTTAGGGTGGAAGCTTCTAGGGGAGGCATGGCCACTTCCACACAAACATCTACAGATAAGAAAAGTTCTTCGAGGTTGTCAGAGCCGCTAGTGCCAAAATACAGAACCCACCAAGTGTTGGATACAAACACTTATCGGATTTCAATGCAGCCAGACTACATGAAGAGGCTTGATGTCCCAGAAAGCATGGGGATAGGAAGACAACTGCCTGCTAAATTCCTGCAGCAGCAGGGCTGTGAGGCAGGATGGCTCACACATTGTGGAGGGCAAAGTGTGTGCCCGCATTTACGGCAGAGCGCCTTCAACTTGACAAACTCGTTTTTCAACAACAGCTACTAGGGACAGTTTGCATAGGGCAGAGAAACATTGACTTCAGATCTGTGCCAAGCCTTGGATGCCCTGGTGCCTACAACCAGGCTGGTGGTTCCAGCTCAACGTGTTGTCTTCAAGGTGTACAAACCCTTTGTTGCCTAGTACAGTAGAAGCTGCTGGAGCCAGTTGAGTGCAACAACATCAATACCTGTGGCTGCTTCAGCCCAAGCAAAAGCTCTGAATCCTGCCCAATCATGGCACTCCAAGTCCCACTGATGTTCAACATGTGGGTGAGTGGAGAGATTCCTACAGATGAGGATGGAACCCCCTTTGGGACACAGCAGTGATGGAGAATGATTGATGTGGAACCTGTACTGCACCCTGGCCTTGCAAGTGGCTGCCAATTTTCTATACACTTGTCCGTAAAGCCCTGGCCATCCCATCCTTCCCCTCTGCTGATTTGTTGAGGTATGAGCCCTTCTCTGCCGATGCAAACCTGGCTGAGTGGCTGCAGCTGGGATTGCATGAGTTGAGGGAAAAAAATCGAAGATGGCCAATGGCCCCTGACATACCTGTTCAGTGCCAATGAGGCCGCTGAAGGCATTGTTGCAAAGATGATCTGTTTCATGCACAATGAACAGCATCACCATTACCAAATGGTGGTTCTGACACCTTGACACAAGAGGTCCTGCTTGAAGATAATTGTGCGCAAACACTGACAGGGCCTTGCATGCAGCCCTTCCCTGTTGCTAGCCAAGATTGCAGTCTCATAGAAAGGACATTGTGTGTCTGTCCTACTTCACTTTTCACAAAGCCAAACAAGTGGCCCCCGCCACCAACACCCTTGAGCCGAAGTCAGGGGCTGTGCCACCTCCCCAAAAACGGGACCATGCCAGTGAATCAACCAAGCTCGAAACTTGCACAAGCAAGCGGGTCAAATCCACAAAAAAAAAGCCGTAAACACGCAGACAGCGCAACAAAAAAACGGCCACGTCCCCGGGCACATCCAAAGGGGCACCCGCCCCAAAAATATTAAAAGCTCATTCAGACAGACAAAAAGGGCAAGCCCGAATCAGTATGTTGCCACTCAACTCAACGCCAGAGAACAAACTGAGAAAGGCTTTTGCAGCCAGCAGCTGCAGAAAGGGCTGCCTGCAGACAGGCTTGGATAAACATGTGAATCCAGTGCGGCGTGTTTCTGACAGCAAAAAGGGCATTCAGTGGAATTCCTGATGTGTGTAGTGCCTCTTGGCAACAGTGGTTAACACCAAATAAGCATTTAAGTGCAGCAGGTCAATGAACTTGTTTGGCAAAGCAACTTGGCATCACCATTACAGTTAATATCTGCAGTGCGTCATTAAGAAAACCAGGGAGTTCTAATGCCAGGGACCAACCCAATGCCATGAATTTGAAGGGCTTGCCAAGGCACTGCTGGAAACAAATGTGTTTTGGGAAGGTATCACCCGGAGGCCAGCAACATGCTCCTTGAATGAGGTAGTTTGCACATGTCAGAGGAAACCTGTTTGATGGCACCAAGCCTTTTGGTTGCTTTGTGATCCAGCAGGATTTCCATCACCCTCCCCCTAGGTTAGCTGCTCAGCCTTCCTTTTCCACCAGCCTGCTAAATCATGAAGCGGGCACACTGTTCAAAAACCATGCAAGGCAGTAATGTTGGCTGAGGCAATCCTGTTTGCAATCCCCTGGCTGACATTCAATCATCTGAAATGCGCAGATGGGCAAGACTGGCAGTTACTGCTTCGCATTGCCTGGATTGGTCTACTGCTATATCATGAAGCAGGCGGGCAACTGCAGTGAACTTGACTTGGTCCTCCGCTTTTTGCTGTTCATTGTCATCTGTAATGGATAAGTCTTAGGAATGAGCCACTGGGGGGACCAGCCAAGTGTGAAACTGCAGCAAAGATGCAGCGTCTCATCTCAGGGCATGCTCATCTGTGCTCCTCCCAGGGCAGGGCCAAAGATTCAAGCATGACATATTACATACATTGGGTGACCTGCAAAAAGAGAGCTTGTTTGAGAAAAATGTTGCAACGGTTGGCTTCTGCACAGTGTTTGCAGATCCTACCACAGTTCTATACTTGAATGAGGGAACCATCAGTCCCACTGGTTGAGCCTTCACTTGTTGAACTTTCAATTGCTTTTTGTACAGCCCCCATGCCTCCTCAGCACACACGCTGGATCTTTGCACCAGCACTGCCACCGCCACGCCCACGGCCCCCACCCTTGCAGGGAAGCAGAGTATGCAAACTACCTTGCCCAAGTTTGTTTTTTCCCATGGATCAGTGTTCACAGACTTGTTTTCCCAACAGTATTATTTTACCTTTTCCTGCACAGCCTGGCTACCCTTGCAGAAAAGGAATGTCAACATTATATTCATGTTCTGTGAGCCTTGTCATTTGACAAACACCTTTCAGCTTTCATGTGCCTTTCCATCAGGCCCTCGTTTGCCAGGAGGTGGTCCAGGATCATTGTTCTTCTCCTTCTTATTCTCCTTCTTCTTCTTCTTCTTCTCCTTTTCCTTGTCCAGCTTGATGGAGTTGAGCTCATTCTGCTTGTCACAGAGCAGGGCTTGGGTGCGGGACAGCTCAAGATTGCTGACGGAGAGTTCACGGAGCGTGTCATCGAAGCGGCCTTGTAGCTGGAATGCAGCCTTTCTCACTGACTGGAGCTCCCTGTTGGTCATGTCCAGCCTGAGCTGCAGATTTCGGTTTGCCTCCATCTGAGCTCGAAGCTCCTGATTGAGGTCCCGGATCTGCTGATGCGCATGGTCACGCTCTGCATTTGCCCTTCGTGCTGGTTCTTGAGCTGATGCCATTGCTGCTTCTGCGCCTGCTGCTCGAAAAACAGCAAGCTGAAGTTGACCCTGCACTTCTGCCAGGCGACTGGCAGCAGCCTGCTCACTTTCTCGGAGGGTCACATTGAGCTGCTGTGTGGCTGCCACAGTGCTTAGCAAGGCCCTGCGTTCTGTGCGATTCTGGTGGCCTTTGCCCCTTGTGGTTTGCTGCTGGCCCTTGTTGTGGCCTTTGTTCTGATCTGCCCCGCGAAGACTGTCACCTTTGCCAGGCCTTGGATCAGCACCACCCATTGCTTGCAAGGCAGGCAGTGCTCAGTGGTTCTAACATGACATGTGGCTGCCTGCCATCCACTTCCATGCATGCCATGCCATGCTGCCTGCTGTGCATGTCATGCTTCTCTGCTGCCTGGATGCAATAATACTGCATGTTCTTTACTGATTTTAAACTGTTTGATAAACAAGTTGGGAAGGTGCCCCTCTGCTCCAGATCTCACCAGCTTCAGAACCACGGTTGCTGGGGCGCATGTCTTGTGGCTACCATTGATTGGAACAATGTGGCTGAGCTCTGAAGGGGTGTCACCAAAGAAGCGGCGGCGGCTGGCTTGACTTGCGTTTTCCTGTAGCAAGGAGCTCCCTCGTGGCATCGTAAAATTTGGGTGGGTCGCGCCCATGGTGGCTGCCGCGGCTGCCACGGGCACATGAAAGGCAAATTTCCAATTTTTGCACGAACCCCCCTCTGTTGGATGCCACACTGTTGGGTGTCACCAGACCAACCAATGCTCCTGAGTTCCGTACTCAATCTAAATCCATGTCAATCTCTGGGTGCAGAAATGTCTCTGGCCTCCCCTGATATCCCTTGTGTTTGCCAATCTCAGTTGTTCCAATCAGTCAGCAATCACCTCTGTAGGTCACCCCAGATGTGAACATCAATGCGACTGGTTCCATGGCTCGTGGAACCAGTCGCCAGATGCGAACTTGCCAATTGTGCCCCCTCCACTGTCCAGGCCTGGCTTGGCTTGGCCAGGCAGCTGCAAGCCAGTGCCAGCCTGCAGCTCAGTGAGGGTGCCAGGATCACTGGAGGTTTTATTTTAGGCTATGAGGTCTTGGGGAATCGTCTGTTCCCAGCTGTCATTCAATCCCCAAAATGTTTGTGGCTCCCGGTTGTCAAGTTGCTTTTGGCTCTTCTGGCTTCCAGTTAGCCAGGCATCACATTGCCACAGTGGAGCCCTTACAATGCAGGGATCTGAGAACATGCCTAGTTATTTCACATCCTGCAGCTATCAGAACTACAGGTGGCCCATGCTTTATACCTGTCCTAACTGAACCCTTTGCAAGTAAGTTGCCTCAAAAAGTCAACCCTCAGCAAATGTAAGCCTTCCTGCTAGCAAGGAGGAGTCACAGCTGCAACAGGGCACCAGGCACCCAACATCATGAGCTCTGTTCAGCAAAGACACGGCCTTATGCCCTGTGAAGAAACTCATTCAACTGTCCAAACATGTTGCCAACTGCTGGCAGGAACGTCCTGCAAAAACAGAATATGACTGACTTGAAACATTGGGTGTTGCCCCTGGCTTGTGTACTCCTGAAAACAACTCACACCTTACATTTGCATTTAAGTGTTTTCATGTGTTAGTCATGCTTCTTTGCAACTACAGCTGATACTGCCAAATTCCAAGGGCAAGGCACACACCACCCTTGTGTTTTAGCTGGAATGGGTGTCTTGCCCTTCTGCAAAACCATTAAGTCTGGGTTGGCTTGCTCCTTAGGGACACACTGTGCAGGCACTGCCGCAAAGGCTGAGGGGAAGGATTGGTGGCCTCTTGGCAGCGGACAAGAAACTGTACAAGTAGCACCTTATCATTCCATAACCTAATTGGGTAGTGAGGGAAGCTGTGCTGGGGTGCTATTACTGGGCAACTTGCCACTGGGCAGGCACTGCCCATACCCATCCGCCATGCCTGTGAAGTGCAAAGAGCGCATGCCTGTAATTGAGAGAGTGCCTCATTCACTCATTTGAGGCTAGGCCAAATGCTGGTGAGGCTGACGAATGCCTTTGTCCGACCGTTGGAAGCTGTTGATAAGCTTGTAACCTAACAACCTGCTGGCCCAGAAACTCTTGAACTCTCCCCCAAGTTGGAGCTCAGCTGCAAACAAATTCTCCTGGCGCCTTTTCAAAAGTGCATTTGGAAGATGCCTGTGATTGAGTCCAAGCGAGTTACCTGTCAGAAGTCATTACACTCTGAGACCTTTGCAGTTTGAAGTGCCTAGCAAATCCTAGAAAATCAATGCCAAGCTGGTGCAATGAAGCAATGAGCCACTGCAGTCTGAGATTGTTGGCCTGGCCTGGTTCCATGTTGTAAGCCTAGCCCCAAACCCTTGCAAGATTCAAGTAGCATTGCAAACATTCACAAGAAATACTGGGAATCTGACAACACCAGAGAAAATACTGAGAACCTGAGATGAAGGGCATGCAATGCTAAGTTCACTTATATGCTGTATATTATATTTAATATATAAAACAACCCATTATTTTTTTATAAATATATCTCCCCCCCCCACCCCCCCCCCCCCAAATTTATTATTTTTTTTTTTTTTTTTCTTTTTTTAACCCCCCCCCCCCCCCCCCACCCCCCCCCCCCCCCCCCCCCCCCCCCCCCATGTGACTGAAGTGCATAATGGATGTCCTGGCAAGAGTGAATACTAGAAGTCCATACTTGGAATTTGAGATTAAGCCATCATGGCAATATGAGACTGGCCAACTGCATTTGGAAGATGCCTGTGATTGAGTCCAAGCGAGTTACCTGTCAGAAGTCATTACACTCTGAGACCTTTGCAGTTTGAAGTGCCTAGCAAATCCTAGAAAATCAATGCCAAGCTGGTGCAATGAAGCAATGAGCCACTGCAGTCTGAGATTGTTGGCCTGGCCTGGTTCCATGTTGTAAGCCTAGCCCCAAACCCTTGTTGCAAACATTCACAAGAAATACTGGGAATCTGACAACACCAGAGAAAATACTGAGAACCTGAGATGAAGGGCATGCAATGCTAAGTTTCATATTGCTGTGACTGAAGTGCATAATGGATGTCCTGGCAAGAGTGAATACTAGAAGTCCATACTTGGAATTTGAGATTAAGCCATCAATATGAGACTGGCCAACTGCATTTGGAAGATGCCTGTGATTGAGTCCAAGCGAGTTACCTGTCAGAAGTCATTACACTCTGAGACCTTTGCAGTTTGAAGTGCCTAGCAAATCCTAGAAAATCAATGCCAAGCTGGTGCAATGAAGCAATGAGCCACTGCAGTCTGAGATTGTTGGCCTGGCCTGGTTCCATGTTGTAAGCCTAGCCCCAAACCCTTGCAAGATTCAAGTAGCATTGCAAACATTCACAAGAAATACTGGGAATCTGACAACACCAGAGAAAATACTGAGAACCTGAGATGAAGGGCATGCAATGCTAAGTTTCATATTGCTGTGACTGAAGTGCATAATGGATGTCCTGGCAAGAGTGAATACTAGAAGTCCATACTTGGAATTTGAGATTAAGCCATCATGGCAATATGAGACTGGCCAACTGCATTGCAGTCTGAGATCATTGGCCGCTCCTTCAGCAGCTCTTGCGCTCTCTCAGCGCTTTCAGGTGAGGTTTAACCGCTCTCTCAGCGGACCTGTGCAATCTCTGCACCATTGGGTTATTTTACCGCTCCCCCAGCGGATGTGCTTGATGAAGATGATGAGGACAGGTCACATCTGAGGCCCCACCAGCCCGCCCATCCCTGTCGCCCGTACTCAAGCGCCTTGAAATAACAACAACTTTTGGAGCCCCCACCATTATTCTTCCATGAGCTAATTAGCAGACTGCCTTGAGCCAGGGGCACCTTTCGATATTTATCCTGCGGCCTTGCCCCTCCCCCACCTGTCAGCCCCCTGTAAGGCTGCAAACAAGGCATAACTTCCAGGCTACCTAGGAATATAACAAATGATGGATCCTGATCTACACAGGTTTGCAAGCCATGTTTTAGGTCCCAGGCCCTAGCAACACAAGTAATGCCACCCTGACGCAAGGACATCAACTTAGAGGATTGCTGCAAGGATCTTCAAGCATGCTAACGGTGTATCTGCAAAACATGCTGGTGACAGTTTAGCACAATGTTTTTTTCATGCCCTCAGCTGGAGCCAAATGTTATTTTTGGATATGTTTTGGTCTTTTCACCCCCCCCCCCCCCCCCCCCCTTCCACACACTTTTCCATTTGCGACACTATGATCTGGGCAACATCATGCCCTTTCAGCGTTTACCCCCCCCCCCCCCCCCCCCCCCTCCCCCCCCCTGGTTTTGACACCCCAGTGAGTCGGAGCATTACCAGGACTTCTGTGTCTCAATTGCAGTTAAAGTGTTGAAGGTTTGTGCAAAACGTGAAAAAACATTCTTTCCTTAAACGAAAAGAATGACAGTGAGCCAAAACTGTGCAGGCCTGAGGAAAACAGGAAACCCTGTCTTTTGCAATTCCCTAGGCAACTGCACGCATTTTTTTTGTGCCGCCCGGCCCCCCCCCCCCCCCCCGCTCCTCCCCTGCCCTGCCCTCCCCTGCCCTCCCTGCTCCCACTCAAGACTGCAGGTGGGTTGGTGTCCTCTTGCCACTAACTCCAATTTTCACATCCCAGAGAAAACTTTGAAAACACCATTTGGATTTGAAACACCCATTTACCCTGACACTGGCTTTGAGTCGGTGTGCCCAGAGCTTGTTCTCAATGCTCCCCTGTTGCCATTGGTTCCAATTCGGGGACTCGGCATCAATGACGGACGAGAGAGAGGGTACGATCCAATATCCCTCGCCTGCCGTGATGCCGTAGTCGTGGGCCACGTTGGTCACCCCGGGGGTGGCAAGCCTCTCAACCTTGTTCCACAGGAAGAACTGGTCAAGCACGGTTGCGACCTTCAGCTCAGAGGTCATGTGCTCCGCAAATGCTCCAAACCCGCCGTAGGCCTCCATGGATGGCAGATGGTCGATCGATCTGCTAGTGGTCCTATGCTGACACATGTCGATGATTTCCTCCAAGGTTCTATCCTTAATGAGGGAGATGCCATCAACAACGATCTCTGGGGGAACGAACATAGCAAGAGGGCGCATTTGTAGCCACTTTCTCACTATGGAGGGCTCGTACTGAGTGAAGCTGCTGATGCCTCCCGTGTGTTGGGAACGGCGCGGATCACCCATGTCTTAGCAGTCGGTTGTGAAGCCGACATAGCTCCGGTACTGGTTCTGCTTGACCGCCAAGTACTCAGTCCTCCAGTTCTTCTTCAACTCCCCGTCGGCGTTCGTGATGGACGAAGACCATCCTCCTCCGGATGGTCGACAGCAGGGGTGTACTGCCGGGTCGACATCCTTCGCCTCATCAAGCCCGAGCGGCGCAATGTGGGCGTAAGGGAGGTAGTGGGTGGCAGAGCCACGGATGGGGATCGCATCGCACAGGATTGCCGCAGCGGTCAGGGCATTGTGCTCAGTGGCGATGAAACCAGAATCCTTGAGCAGGGCGATTATGTTGGCCGCCCTTCCTCTTCGGTAATTTAGGATCTTGGTCCTAACATCCGCGGGAAAGGAATCATAGCCCTCACATTTGACGAGACCATTGATCATAGTCTCCACCTGCTCTCCGGTGATCACATCGCTCAAACGGGCAGCCTTTAAAGCCGCGCGACCGTTGAGCTTGGAAACCCAGCTGTTGAAGCTGTTCTGCATGATGTTGGCCACGGCTTTTACGCGGCCGGTGACAGGGTAGGGGAACCGCAGCGATGATGCGCTGGGAGGTGTGGGGAGGCTTTTCTCAGCCCCAGCCCTGGTGATCGATCCGCTTTCCGCGGAAGCCATATCACAGAACCCGCGTAGAAGTAGCGGAAGTGGGAAGTGGTCCAAGGCAGCCGCCGGCGGCGGTGCAGGAGGGCGATGGAGATCGCCAGTGGTCGCACAGCAGCGGTGCGTGAAGGTGGTGAAGATCACCAGCAGCCGAACGGCTGTCGAGGCCGGGGTGGAAAGTCCGTCTAGGACACGTCACCCGGGCCAGGGAATGTCGCAGCAGCGGCCCAAAGCGCGAGGCGGGGCGGCTATGTGCAACACTCAGGCTCTCACAAATAGTGAAATAGAGGAGCTCAATTGGATTTAAAGATGAATCGTACACAATCTCAAGACCGACAATACCATCAAGAATAATCAAAGGTCAAAGCCCCGTGTGTAGGGGAGTCCCATATGGTCTTGAAGTGGTCGGAAATGTGCATCGCTTGCCGATGTAGACTTCCGAGGAAGTCGTGCTCAGCTGAGAGAGCCAAAAAGCGACATGTAAACGCTTATGAGCATCCCACACTGCATGGCGAGCAACAAGAGAGCACAGGTTCAACAGAGATCGAACACATTCAACCGAAAATTTCATCGAAAATCCTTTCCCAGGCAACATCGTGAAAAGAGAAGTTGTTCTTCCCGTTTCGAAGCGATATAGAGCAGGGTGCACAGCGTAATCGATCGTTAGTTCGTTTGTTCACGGCAACAGTAATGACGGTGGCGTGACCGCAAGCTCCAACCTGGCAACTGCAGAGATTAGATCTGTATAGGTCATGGTCATCAATAAATTGGCGGATTTTCTGAACGCAGAGTCCGGGTAGGTCGCCACCAAATCCGATGACAATGTCAAATTCGTGATGTATAGCATTCAGGGCAAAGGCAAGAGTAGAGGCAGTAAGCGCGTCGCACTTTTGTCGAAACCTCCTGATCTTGGACCAATCCCTTTTGCAGGAATCCGGGCATGAAGGAAAAATATTGAACACGGCAAAATTATCTCTTTTTCCTTTTAATCCGGGATACGTAGAGATCCCTCCGGTGCTTCCATCATCGAGATCGATTTTTACGACTCTGTGCCCGCGCTGAGGGGGCAGGAGTGGTAACACAGATGAGTCAATGACAATGGTCAGGTTGTCATTCTCAGACGCCCTAATCTCGGTGATTGAAATCCTGCAATCTGAGATGTTGGCGTCATTGATGAAGGAGTTGAACTTTGAGTCATGATCGGATTCAACGCGACCCCCCTGATTGGTGGAAGAGCAGGAGCGGCAGGGGGAATATGCACGGGTTGGGTGGGATGGGAGAGATATGATTGCAGAAACCCCTGCTTGAACATCCCAAGGGTGTGGAGATTTTTGCTCCATACGATCTTGTCGACGCACGCCTTTGTGAGGATGTCGGCTCCCTGATAGTCCGAAGGGCATGCAACGAAACGGAATATCTTGTCGTTGTATCGCTCATTGAGCCACGCGATATCAACCCGTTGGGTACGCGACATGTATCGCATGTTCGGGTTATTGCCCATGACGATTATTCTGCATGCGGCTTCATTGTCCTCAAGGACGCTGATGGGTTCTGGGATCGAAGCGTCATATTTGATTTTGCACTTACATACGATTGAGTCCGAGGAGCCGCGACCGATGGCGAAGTGCCAGAGAGCGGCGAGCATCATGGCCTCTTTGGAAATGCCGTGATCGAGGGCGACAATTTCGGCCTCGGGAGTAGACTTCGATACGGAAGTTTGCTTCTTGCTCACGGCGGTGATGGGCATGTAGGTGCGGGGGCCAACGAGGCACACGAGGACCCCGGATGTGCTTTTTGCGTCGGTGCGATCACCGGCGAGGTCAGCATCGCAGTAGGTGACGACTTCGATCATATCAGATCGATCGCCAACCCATCCATAGAGGTGCAATTCAATGGTGGAGTTAATGTACGACACGAGCCTGTGAAGCTTCTTGTCGCACAATTGGTTCCACTTTGTGATTCTGCTGGCAAGCGCTTGCACTGGTCGGATTAAATCATAACGGCCCATACGAGCACCATATAAGATTTTCATTAAGACTTGTGCAGCTGCGTCGCCTAGGACGCCGGGCTTGGCAGAGATGACCTCGATGTCTTCTTTTTGATCAACAAGCCTGTCAAACTCCGGGTTTACCGGGTTCTCGTCAAATTCAGGCTTGCTCTCGTCGAGGAACGGGGTCTCGACAGTCTGAAGGGCCTTTGGAAATTTCGACTGGCAAAGTTCGAGGTAACGCTCAACACATGCTTGCATGAAGCAAGATTCGTTGTACTTGATGAGGTTGATCTTGGCTTTGCCGCGACATGCGTCGGCAGCAGGCCTTCGGTCCGGCCCGAAACGCATCTCCGGTATAGGCTTTGAGGGAGGATGTCCGACCGTCCAGGCAGTCCTCGGATCGAAGGGCCCATCAACGGTGGCTGATCTGAACTCGTGCTCGCAGCCGAGATATCTCTTGAGAGGACGGGGCTCCTCCATATTGATAACGGAACCTATGAGTCTCCACCCTTCGGCGAGGTTAGCCGATGGGCCACTTTGCTTGAAATCGTCAACATAGACAACGAGAAAGGTCTCAAGTGCAGGGTGACGAAAAACACTGGGCCAGTCGGGGATGGGCACAAATCCAACCTTTTTAAGTTGGGTCTCGCAGTGCTGTTCCCAAAAGCCTCCAGCGTCGGGGTGTCCATAGAGCGCAAGAACAAGGGGGCATACGGGGTCTTGCATGCCCTCCCATTCCTTTGGCCATTGGTCACGGGGAAGGCGTATCCAGGTCTTGGTTCCGCCGAGCAACGCCTGTGTATATGCGGATTCCCCGTCGCTGACTTCAAGCGAGTTTCCTGGCAAAAGTCCGTATGCATCAGCAACCTTTCCCGCCGCCATGGTGGCAGGGCACGAAGTGATTTCGGAAAACAGAGCCCAGGCATTGGACTCGTCCCTAACGTGACACCCCTCGAAGACAACACGGCCCTTGAACTTCCTGTTCGGATCATCCTCAGCAAGTTCGTGATTCTTTTCGACGCATATGTCAAAGATACGACCAACATGAACTTTGGTCCCTTCTCGTTTTGCCTCAGCAGCGACGTCACGCCACTCACGCACCCTGGATTGGTCCCAACAGCCGAGATCCCTAAGCTTCTTCCTCTAGGGCGGCGAAGGCCTTGGGATCGAGCTTTGCCTCCTTTCGAGGCACAGGGCGAGCGACACAGGCGCTGAACGGAGGGAGCCCGAGAAATGGACTGTGACCGGACCCATCGGCCCCGCGAGGCATGGCAAACCACTCGGTGTTTCCGGGGGAGGACCACATATGTGATGGGAAAGTAGCGGATGCAGCGGGGGCACCTTTGTCGGTGCTACCGAATCCTTGCCCCCCTCTGCCGGTGGTACGCGGCTTCTGCACGCATATGATGGGCTCAAGAATAGAGACGCGTTCAAGAATGAGTTGCGCGATTTTGTCTCCCTTCTTGATGAGGAAGTCACTGCTTGAATGGTTGAAAATTACAACCTTGACCTCTCCGGTATAGTCCGGGTCAATGACGCCGGCACCAATGTCAATCATGTGTTTGGCAGCAAGGCCAGAGCGGGGGGCTATTCTCCCGTAGACCCCCTCGGGGATGGTGATGGCTAAGCCAGTCCCGACGGTGGCTTTGTCGCCAGCGGGAACTATGTAATCATCGGCCGATTGAAGATCCAGACCAACGCTTTCAGGAGTCCCGCGATTCGGGATAGCGATCCCTTCCCGAAGAGGATGGATGTAGAGTGCATGGGGGTCTCTTTTCCATGCAGCGCGATTGTTGGGCTCGGCGACCGCGACAGGAATCGTAGATCTCTCAGTCCTCCCTTTGTACCAGGATTTGATGATTGTCTGGCACATCTGCTTCGGATAGAGGGCAGTGAGCGGAGTGAGGGACCCCTCAATCCTGGCGTGCGCGAACCCCTTTTCATGATGACACGTTCGGCCCCCGAGCGCGGCGGCGAGGTCGGGAGAGTTCGTGGCGATTCTCCACTGCTTCCGGATGGGCGTCCCGTTCTTGTCCTTCATTCCGAAGTCGCATCCGTCAATATTGACAGTGAGAATCTCAGGATCGTCAAGAAACTTCTTCATGAAGGGTTGAGACCATCCAAGGCAATGACGTGGCCATTCATAGGCAATTCGTCCACCACCCTTCCGCACTTCACGAGAAACTCGAATGAAGGCCGCGAACATGATTTGGGACTGTCTTCGAGCGTCGTTAAGCTCGGCGGCGAATTCGGGTCCGTACTGAGAAAGGTTGACGTATTGCCAAGTACTCCAAGGTCCACAGGGAATAGAGGACCAAAGGTCGCATCTAGGATTCTTCCTAACGATCTCGATTAGCCTCTTAACATCCTTGCCCTTAAGGATATCAAAGGAGCCCTTGTGCACGCGAATGGCATCTCCACCAAATTCGAACATAGTGGCGGAAAGTGCGGAATCGGCTTCGCATGCAAATTCAATTAGGAGTGATTTATTGGAGGTGGCCGGCGCGCCAGGGTGATCGTCGCCAGGCTTGGAGCGAGACTTCTCAACCTCAAGCTCCCTCTCAGTGCTGACATAGATCCTTCGCGCGGTGAGCGACATGGCTCGCCAATCATCGGACGAGATGGAGTTGGGCTTCCCCGTCCCGGTGTAGGGACGTTCTTTGCGTTTGGAGGACTGAGGATAATCAATGTCCTCCTTACTTCCCGGTAATACATCTTCGCAGAGCGGCTTCTTGGGAGAGGGACGCCTCCTTTTGGGCGCGCACCCCTTGTCAAAGAGGATGGTAACCCCGGTCCAGAACTTGTGTGTTCTAACCCGATGGCCGCTGGCATACACATCACGGGAGTCGCGATAGACCTCATCTCTGGAGTCGAGGAAGTTGCAATGAGTGATCCTGACGTCGTCGAGATCAGCTTGGACCGGCCCCCCTGAAGGCAGAGGACGGGTGTCGTCTCCAAAGAAGTCCTTTCTCGCCTTGACATGGTATCGATGCCAGGACCTTTCTTCTTCAAAGCGCACCCAGTAATCATCCCTTTTGTCAGGGGAAGATCCATCCGAGACGTGACGATCTATGAGGTCAGTCTCAGGAACATTGTCAGAGTCAGCATTCTGTCGCCGATTTCGACGATCATCCTCATCGTCCCCATGGTCAAAGCGCCCCTCGTCAAAGCTGAAGGACTCGTCTTCACGGGGCAGAATTTTTCCGCTGAGGTGATCAGGGTCTGATAGGCGATCATGCTTGTATGATGCAATTTCTCGGGTACGAGCCTCATATGCTTTTAGCAGAGGAAACACGAACGGCTCTTCAGCATCGTGGTATATCTGTTTCACTTGGTGGATACTGGGTCGAACAACTCCAGCCTGAAAATGCTCGAGGTCAGCAACATAGTAGTCGCCCTTCCATTTCCCTCCAGGTTCGAACCGATAACCAAGGAAAACACCAGGTTTGGCTACAGGGGCGAACTTGGGAGCCTTATAGTGATCGTGTTCTTCGCCGGGAACAGCGGGAGCGATACTAGATTCTTCTTCAGCGAAATCAGCGAGGGGGTCGTAGTCACAGTCACGCAGAGCTTCCTCGATTTCTTCTGCTGACATGGGTTCGTAGTCATCATCAGAAAGAGGTGCGTCTTCCCTTGAGGTTTCGCCCCATTTCTCGAGAGCGTGGACGTCGACCTGAAAATAGGTTTCGCCAATCCAATCTTGCGATTGATCATCTCTAGGATCACTCAGGTTTCTCCACGTGGTTGACTGAATAGAGTCATTTTCACCGTTGAGATATTTAATGATGGTGAGAGTTTCGTCAGCGAGGAATTCAACGTCGATTGGGCAGTTGGAGCCCCTTGGATCGAAGAGTTTCTTTCTGGGTGTCCGGTGTATACGGATAACACACTCGTTCTCTTCGTCTTTGCTCCAATAGTCATCGTCGGCAGGCTTATTTTGATCTTCGGGGGCGTTTTTGTTCCCCCCCTTTTCAACTCGACGCGGCTTGGGGGCGACGGGGAAGAAATCAACCAAGCAACCGAAGGGAAGAAGCTTGCCGTTGAAAGGAAGGGGGGCGTGTCTTTTAGACCACGCGCTTCCACCTCCCCGATTCTCGATGTTCCTAGCGACGGCAAAGTACTTTGTTGCGTAGGGCCACCATCGGGCTTCTAACCCGGCTTGACGTAAAAGCACACGTGCACCATGAAGGACTAATTTGACTTTGTTTTCAATGATGCCGTTGGTCTTTGGCATTCCCGGAGTAGACCATTCATGTATCCAGCGCAGTTCTTTGCAAGCACTGACAAGTTCTTTAGCTTGATCAGTGTGCATCATCTTGATGTCATTTTGAGGCCCTGCGAAACGGTTGAAAGCGTCAACGGTGTTAGCATCAGAGCGGTTCATGACAGGCATGACATCGATCCACGAAGTGGCGAGATCATAGAAAACGATGGCGTCGGCCTCGCCGTTGATGCCCCTGTCACGTAGCCCTCGCAGAACCATCGTGTCGGCGGTGACTAAGTCGCCGAAGTCTTCGGCTCCATGACCAGCCGCGCCCTTCTTCCGGAACAGCCTAACATTCTCCATCTTGGCACGCTGGCAATGCGAGCAAAAAGGGTTCTTGGGAAGATGAGTCATCATGTGGCGGAGGGTCAAGGCGTCAGCTCTCCAGTCATCGGCGCTACGCAGGGGGCCGTGGCCTTCAAGTTCGACGGTTTCCTCAATTGGATCAGAGGCAGGAGGATCAGGGTCGGGTGGGCCAGGATGGCCTTCGGGTACAGAAGGTATGTCCTTTGTTCCCTCTTGGATGACATCCCCGGAAAGAGCAGCACGGGCAGGAACAGCAGGGATGTCAGGGTACTGATCGGTTACCGGAGAACTGAAGTTACAACGTGATGCAGGCAAGTACGGGACGTTGTTTAGCACGTCGAGCACAATTTCTTTGCCATCAGGTCCTTGAAGGACGGGAAGCTCACCCGCGGGCCAGGTGAATGTATAACCTTGCTCCATACAGCGTTTGCCGATTGAGATGAGCGATGGCGTGTTCTGCATGACGTGGGCATCAATCACCTCGTCAATGTCCTGCATATCAGCAGCAATGCTTCCGAGGGTCGACGCCGTACCGTTGGCGGTCTGCAGGGCATGGGTACGTCCAGTTTTCTTCACCAGACTCTGCTCTCCGGCACTAAGTTCGTTCAGTCCAACAAGGTCGATGGGGCAGCCTGTATCAGCAAGCCATCGGATCGATCGTTCGTGCCCAGGAGCGGATGGAGTGGAGGACATGCGCGATGCTCTATACATCATGCGCCGTCGAATCGGTTTGGATTCGAGGTATTCGCCCTCCTGATCAATGGCGACCTGCTCCTGCATGGAGAGTGCGCGGAGAATGGCCTTCTCACTTTGCCGTTCAATGGTGATCTTTGAAGCGTTCTTGAACTCCCCGGAGTGAGTATATGATGGATTCCTGGATTTCTGAGAAACATGAGAAATCTGCTTCATAAGGTTGTTATCGGAAACGACGATATACTCAATCATGGCGGAGTCATTGATCTGAACTGTCGGGCTGCGATCGTTGTTGTAGACGTTCGGACGCATAGAGGCATTCCACGCGGCACGCTTAACAGGATCAGTGTATGACCAAAAGTAGTTTTCACGTCGCCGGTAAAACCGATAGGACAGAACATCCTATTCCGCGAAGTGTGAGAGGTGATTGGAAGGTCCTGGATAACCCGTCCGTCGGGGATGGAAACGGTACGTCTCCACACCACATTCTGTAGCTCGGGGCCTCCACCAGTGGGTCCCTGAAACATGCAGGCCCGGTGATCGGTTCTAGACCACACTTGTGCATCCGCAGGAGGAGAACGGCCGGGTGTCCTGTCAGAAAGGGCACCCGTTAGACCACCAGATTCGCATTTGGTCGCTGGGCATGCGATAGATATTCCCGGCGAGGCCTGTGGGTAACGGCCCGCCCCTCTCAGAAACCCTCGTCAACCCCGGGTGCGGGACTGTCAATTCGCCCATCAGGATAGGGATTCGACGAATCACCCCCCTGCTCAGTAGCAGGGGCACTGGGCTTCCTGGGAAGCGGAGCTAGGTCAGGAGGGGGCTTCTCATGCTTGTACGTGCACTTTGGACGCGTGCACTTGCCGACGTTTAGCCACTCTCTGCAGTACCCAGGGTATATGGGACCGTCGTTATCGCGGGGAGAATTCGGCTTCTCCTCATGGTGCGCAAAGCGGCAGTCAGAACCTCGCCTACATTGCCCCTTCTGCCAATCATGACAGACTCCAGGGGTGGCAGGATGCTCATGGCGGCGATCTCTTCCTGGAGAAGGGCGCTCCCTGCTATTCCGCCTGGGGTCATCAGATCGCGTCTTTCCGCGATCACGATCACTTGATCTCGCGTCCCCTGTCTTGCGAGTATCCCCAAACGGCGAAGGACGGCGCACCCCAGGAGCGGCGGCATTCGGGTTGCGATCAGCATGCGGAGATCGGGAGTACATTCGATCCTTTATCTCAGAGACATTGTACCTCGTCCTCCACCTCGATACAGCGTTACGAGCGGCCCTCATGATCCAGTCGTAATTTTGCACGTCTGGATTACGATCCCAGTGTTGTACGTCAGGCATCAAACATGGTGAGTGTCGAACTTGCTCAAAGAAAACATGCTGAAGAACATGGTGATCAATCGGTGCGGTGATTCCGCCCAGGAGTCCTTCCCATTTATCAAGGAATTTCTCAAGCTGAGGCTCGCCAGACCCGGCAGCTCTGCCGAGGGATAGGCGAAGAAGTTCATTCGTACGGATAGACTGGCTCCCGACTTCATCGGGACGAAGGTACTCAATGAGACAGAACAGGATCTGGCGGCTTTTCAGCCTCGTCCCCCTTTTCACCTGAGCCTCTTCAGTCAGCCTGCTGATCTTGGCAACTATAGGTTTCGATGTGATGCACTTTCTCAGTGCAGCATTGAACCTATTGTCAAGGATCGGGTAGAGGCACTCCTCATCAAGTTCCTCTATTGCGCTGGCGTTCTCGACACTCATGACCCAAGACATGGCATATGGCGAGTCATAGCTGAATGCGTTGCTCACGATTTCTCTCGTGGAAATGATCCAGTCTCGCAACTCATGCGGTGCGGGCTCTTTTTCGAGCTCTATGTTGGCGCACTTGTTCGCCTCAGATGGCAACGAAGTTAAGGGCGGTCGAGTAGCCTGCCCAAAAACATGGGGAGGTAAAACGCCGTCTCTGCCAATGGATATGGCACACAGAGAGCAACTCCCGGACGATGGCGGGCAGCACGCGGCGCATAGAGAAGTGCGGCACAACGAACAAGTTTGGAAGCATGGAGGTGTCCCGGGGATGCTGGTCTTGACATTTATGTTGCACCGAGGGCAGACCCTCTCCTCAGCGGAAGATCGGCGAATATCGGGAGCTCCAATACCGCCGACGCCACCGACGCCATGCACACCCTTACCGAGTCCTGGTGGAAGAGAAAAACCAGTTGGCCCGCCAGAGTTATCCTGTGCTCCGTGGTGAGGCTGTGGATTCTGCTGATTTGTCACAGCAGCGTCAGGTCCGTATCTCCCGCGAATGACTCCCTGAGACGTTCCATGCTCAACCTGACCGGTGAAAATCCCCCCTGTAGGGGAACATCCGGGGTACGTGTTGATGGTCCCCCTCGGAACTGCTCGTCCGACTACGGGCGAAGACATTGCCCTTGGTGGCATTGGCCCGGCAGCTCCGGCGTGGGAACAGAAACCAGAATTCCCTTGGTGCGGTTCAGGACTCCGATGTGACGGATCTCCACGTGATGGCCCGGATCCAGGATCAGGAGCAGTGCCATCCCGCTGATTATGATCAGGAATGCAATCAGGTCCTCCAGGCCCCGCACTGGGGCCGCGATGCTTAGTTTTCCCGTCGGGATCAGCTCTCAGACAACCGAGGCAAATAGGTCGAACACTCGACCCAAAACGACGCACATCGTCAGGCGAAGCGATGTGTTGATCGCAGTACTCGTCCTTGCATATGAGACACCTCACAAGTCCGTGTCTCCCCCCTCTTCCTCTGCATGCGCGGCATCTAGGAAACTGATCGCTGCACTTGAAACACGAGTTACAGTCATGGTCAAAGCAGTCTTCGCAGACTGACTTGCCGCAGCTTCGGCATGGATAGCGAGGTTCCCGATGCTGTGGATGCCCGGGCTCCTCATGAGCACACCTGGCCCGGTTATCAGGGGCAGCGCCGGCAGCCCGAGCAATGGCCCTCGTTCTAGAGGGATCCCTGCCGAAGATGGGGGCTGATGGTGATGGTGGGGGTGGCCCCGAAGGAGGTGGAGGGAGGAGGCCTCGCCGAGCTGACGGTGCGAGCATCACAAGGAGGAGAACCTCTAGGAGCCCTTCCCTGGGTTAAGGGAGCAGTGTCTCCAGATTTCTCCCATGATCCCGTTCCGGCGGTCGAACCACTTGAGGATCCGCAGGCAGCAAGAGGTTGCTCCCTCAACTCAGCGATCTGCATGTTGATCTCATTGACCCTCAGCACAAGCTTCATAAACTGCTCTTGCATGTCCCTCGGATTGGGGCCTAAGCTTTTGTCATGAAGGTCCTTGACGCACCTAGCAATGCGGGACAATTGAAGCTTGAATTCTTCCTGTTTCTGTGAGTTCTCATTGAGGGCTCCGGATACCCTATCACTGAACTGCTTCAGGTCGGTCGCAGGAACGAGATGCTGGATATACGTCTCGACGTTCCCACGGATGGTTCTTTCTCTTGAGATGGTTCCCTCAATGTCGATGACACTGCGAGAGTTCGCCTCAACTTCGTCTTTGATTTTCCGAACCTCAGCCTCAAGGGCCCCGATCTCAGAAAACCTAAGAAGCTGGACCTTGACGTTCTCAAGTGATTCGGCCTGCTCGCGAAGTTCAGCAGCGGATATGACGATCGAGTCAGATCTCTCATCATACATCTTGAAACGCTCATTCATCTCCTTCTCGCTTCGGGCGACCCACTCGTGGAAATCACGGAACTTAGCCTCGTGTTTTGAGAGAGTTCCGGCAACGGCAGAGAAAGATGATTCAACCTTCTTCTCGAAGGCGTCAACACGGTTATTGATCTTCTTGATCTCACCGACGCAAGCGTTGATATCATCCCTACATGAACGAATCTCAGCTCTGCATCCCTGGATTTCGGCCTGGCACCCCTTTACCTCGTTGTGGATCGCGAGAAGCAGTCGTTGAAGCTCAGATGCAACAGGATGGCCGCCACTTGTGGAAGCAGACGGAGCAGGACGACTATCAGCGTCATGATCTCCGCGACTATTCTCTTCCCTGTCGGGAGTGCAGCCCGGAGTTCCGATTTGAAACAATGCGGGGACAACGGAGTCGTTGACCGGTTGATTCGAAGGAAGCCCTCCATATCCAGGGGCAACAGTGCTAAGTCCAGGTCTCCGGTTCCTAGGCGTAGAGTTAATCCCGTCATCAGTCTCCTTCTCAGACATCGGGGCATTGGAGCTGAGCCCAGACCCCGCAGAGTGTATAGGAACGTCAATAGGATCGTGATGAGCTGGGGGATTAGATCGCAGTCGTAGAGCAGCTTCACGTCTCTCGGGTGACTCAGAGCTCCTCTTTGTGGCTCGTGAGTCAGTGCCGGTTTGTCCCGACACATTATCAAATGATGATGATCCGCGAAGTTGAGCTTGATCTGGATTAGGTTGAGTGAGATCAAGCCGTTGAGCAACGTCACCATTGAGTGGCTTAGGGGAAAGTACTTTGGCAACGCGGCTCGGCGGGAGCGATGTAGTTCGTCTCTCTGGTGTGACCTCGGCCTCATCGATTACATCAAGGATCCCAGGAATGGTTTCATCATCTTCATTTCCTCTCCTGGGTGGCTGATGGAAGGGGATGTCGAGGAGGTCAAATGGAGTAGAGCCAATACCAGGTGTATCCTGCTCGGATCCATCGCTGGTACGGTGGCTGGACTGCTCCTCGAGGTCGATGACGTCGGGGGCGGACTCTTTTCGAGTCTGACGCCGATTGAACGCCGCGAAGAGACCGGCATGGCTTCTTGACGAAGAGGAGGAAGGATTTGGGCCTGCTGTTTCGCGGCCCGCATCCGATCGACTAGTACCTGATGTCCGATTTGGCGGATTTGAGCCCGCGTTGTAGCGGTTCGCATCCCGACCTCGGGTACCTGAGGAAAGCGGTGGATTCGGACCAGCGTTGTAGCGGTCCGCATTCCGGTCGCGGGTACCTGACAGGTGAGATGATACTGCATCAGGGATGAAGTCCATATCCGCCGGACTGGGGTGATCGTGAATGATGTCAATGTCGGATGAACCTGAGACGGGAGGAGGGCCAGCTATTTGCGGCCAATCCTCAATCGCCCGTTTGCCCACCTCGGGTTGGGCCGAACCTGCAACATGAGAAGGGGAGAAATCTTCAACGGGGTCATTTTCTCCATCATGAGGAAAACCCTGAGTAGGCTCATGCGACGGCAGGGCATCAAAGGATCTGTCAATTCGGGAAGGCTGAGACCTCCAATCAGCATCAAAAAGGGATTGAAAATCCAGATTCCCAACCGAAACGGGGGCACCCGAGTTAAAGTCGAGCCGACCGAAATCAGGCGGTGTAGCCTGCGATCCACTGCCGAGGAGTTGGTCAAACTGATCCCATGTAAGGGACCATGATTGAGCCGGCTCCGGATGAGCAGCATGATGGACAGCCCGGTCCTCGATCTGGAGCGCCACGAACGGAACAGTAGGCGAAATCGATGAGGGCACCTGATTTGGAGGAACCTCAGCCTCTTCTAGAGGGGGTCCGTCCTCGATCTGGAGCACTGCCGCCGGGATAGGGGCCTCCGCATCCTCATCAAACACAACCTGAGAAAGGATCCAATCGTCCGTGATCACCCCGGGATTGGGCTCTGCGCCCACCATCGGGGGAATGGGCCACAGCCGGCTGTCTAAGCCGGGGGCAGCAGGCGCGGCGTTGCCGCGAAGGGCGTTGGCCTCGTCGTCCACGAAGCCCGGCCCACGATGAGAAGCTCCGGCGGACGCCATTGCTCGTACAAGTAGGCGATGGGAGCAGGTAGCGGGTCACGTCCCGCAACCAGATCACCAGCCCCAGCTTCTAGCTGGTACGGCTGATAACCTGCGGTTTTGGGCGAACACGAAGTAGCCCAGGGAATCAAAGAGGTACACGTAATCCACGAAGTACCAAAAGAACCCAGTCTCAACGCACAATGGAAAAGGTGCTGATGACCAGGTTGTGGGAGTGACAGTTGAAGAAGATCAGGTTTGGGGAGGTTAGAAATGGGATTGCAAAACAGTAGTTTGAGGGACAGGCCCAAGAACACCTCGACGGCCCACCGAACACCTCCTACCCCCAAAGCGCCGCGGCACCACAAAGCCTTTTGCGGTGACGAAGAGCGATGCCAGGATATGGCGTTCGCACGCGAGTCCGAGGGGAACTTGACGGGAGTTCCCAAAAACTTGAGCCAAACGGCCATTCGGCCGTTTTGCCACATGATGAAACAACACGTGAACAAAACACAAAAATAACAGGGCGACCAAACCTTGGGTAGTGACCCCGTGACACACAGTCACGTTGCTTTTTGGGTATTCAAGTACAGGTACCATGGGAGCCGTTCGACGTGGAGAACAACCTCTACGGTCAGTTGCAGGTGCCGGAAGCGCTAGCTGGGAATGGACGATCATCCGTTTGCACCGCGACTCGCAATTAGCAAACAGAAACCAAAGGGTCGAAGGATTCGATAAATGAAACGTGTTCAAGCACTACTTTGTTTCTTACTTGTGATCTTGTGAAGCAGTCTGTGTGGAATGGCGCGCTCTCTGTCAAAAGTCTTATGTCGGCCGGGAAAGAAACACCATTTAAAACAGGATCTGAGGATTGCACCAGGGCCGAGGACAAAAACATCGAACAGCAACCGGCCACGCAGCATTCTCAGTGGATCCCAGTTGCCACCAAAGTAGGTGACTTGCCGTGTCGCTTTGATTTAGAGGATTGTTCCCTGGCTTACCCATACTCACCCCCGACTCCCACTCGACCGGCTTCGCCCTGGGTCAGAAAAAGAGATCTGAACACCATCGCAACACGGGACCTGGCGCTGGACCATCTTCCGCTCAAAGGCACCCTCTGGTGGAACCCATGCTTGGCATGCCCTTCCCAATACTTCCAGTTCCCACAGACTTGGTATCCAGCAAAACCCGTCACGAACAATTCCTAGACGCACACACCCGTTTTCGTGACTTGCCTTGAAGCATGGGCAAATCATGGGGTTCAATTCTTTCATCTCGGAAGTTGTCCATGTCCACTTGCTATGAATTTATTTTGCCTTTCGCCCATCAAAGCTTCCATTTAATGAGCTACCACTAAAAAAGGTCGGTACAAGGGACATGTATTGGAGCGGAATAGGGTCCAAACGAAGGCGAGGCTTTATAACGAAGGCTTTATAGCAGTTGTGACCCCGCGCGCATGCTGGTGACCATGGTAAGAACACCCGTTTACGCGCTCCGCCAATGGCATGCACAGTTTCAGCGCTTAAGAACACACTCTGCGCACGCGCAGTCGGGACCCCGCGCGCATGCTGGTGACCATGGTAAGAAGACCGGCTGACGCGCTCCGCCAGTGGCACGCTTGAGAACACACTCTGTGCGCAAGCGCAGTCGTGACCCGCACGCATGATGGTGACCATGGTAAGAACACCCGCTTACGTGCTCCTCCAGTGGCACGCGCAGTTTCAGCTACTACTACTACTACTACTACTACTACTACTACTACTACTACTACTACTAGGACGGGTGCCCGTCGGGCGGGCGTCTGTCGGACGGGCGCCCGTCGGGCGGGCGCGCCCGCTGGAAGGGCGCCCGTCGGATGGGGGCGCTCGCCCGTCCGTCCGTCCATGATCTTCACGGCAAGGTCGTGCAACATACTGCTGGGCATAGAAGATAGTGGGAGCCAGCTAGCATTATTCTACTACTACTGTTAGTACTACAAGTACTAGTACATATACTATACTATTACTTCTACTCATACAACAAGAGCGGGAGACAGGGGCGCCGCGTCCTTTTTCCAAAGGTTCAAGCTTCAAAACCCCTAAAAAGCAGTCCGAGACAGTTCGGAAACATGTTTGAAACAGCCCCGAAATAATGCGTCAAGCCACAAGCCCATTTGAGCAATTCATCCCACCACCATTACTATTATGCTACTAGTTTTTTTACACTATGATTGTTCTTACACTGCTACTACTTCTACTACTACTACTACGACTACTCCTACCACTACTACTACTACTACTCCTCCTCCTCCTCCTACTAGCACTAGTACTAAACCGAACTAAAAAGCAGTCCGAAACAGTCCGGGAACATGTCTGATTCAGCCCCGAAATGCATCAAGCCACAAAAGGCCAATTTGAGCAAATCGTCTCACGGCTATTACTATTACGATTATTACTACTACTAGTACTCTTGTTGCACGTTCTTGTTTTACCATTGCTACTCCTTCCACTACTACTACTACAACGACGACTGCTACTACTACTATTATTACTACATGCTCGTCGGACGTCCATGCGCTTCACGGCAAGGTCGTGCAACACACTGGTAGGCGTGGAAGATAGTCCGAGCCAGCAAATATGATTCTACTGCTACTATTGGCGCTGCTTGTGCTAGTGTTTTTTACTGCTATTATGACAAGAGCGGGAGACAGGGGGACTGCGTCCTTTCTCCAAAGGTTCAAGCTTCAAAACCGAACTGCCCAGGGCCCCAAAAAAACAGTCCGGAAACGTGTCTGAAACAGCCACGAAGTGTTTCAAGGCACAAGAATTACTACTACAAGTATTCTTGTTACACTACAATTGGTATTACAGTGCTTCTGCTGCTGATACTACTACTACTGCAACTACTACTACTACTGCTACTACTACTACTGCTACTCCTACTACTACTACTACTACTACTACTACTACTACTACTACTACTACTTGCCCGTCGGGCGGGCGCTTGCTGGACGGCGCCCGGGCGGGCGCCCTCCCGTCCGTCCGTGCATGATCTTCTGCTAGGTATGGAAGATAGTCCGAGCCAGCTATATCATTATTGTACTATTACGACAAGGACAGGGGCGCCGCGTATTTTTCCAAAGGCTCCAGCTTCAAAACCGGAACTGCTCAGAGCCTCACAAAGCAGTCCGAAACAGTCCGGGAACATGTTTGAAACAGCCCCGAAATGCCTCAAGCCACAACAGGCCCATTTGAGCAAATCATCTCACTACTATAACTATTACTCGTATTCTTGTTACATTATAGTTGTTATTACACTGCAACTACTTCCCACACCACCACCACTACTACTACTACTACTACTACTACTACTACTACTACTACTACTACTACTACTACTCATACTGCTACTACTACTACTGCTACTACGACTACTACTACTACTACAATCTCTACATGCTCGTCAGACGTCCATGAGGTCGTGCAACATACTGCTAGGCGTTGAAGATAGTCCGAGCCAGCTATTATTATTCTACTACTACTTTTAGTACTGCTAGTAGTAGCTCTTGTCCTATAATTACTACTACTATTACGACAAGAGCGGGAGAGAGGGGGCGCCGCGTGCTTTTTCCAAAGGTTCAAGCTTCAAAACCGAACTGTCCAGGAATTTCAAAAGCAGTCCGGAACAGTCCGGAAACATGTCTGAAACAGCCCCGAAGTGCCAAGCCACAAGAGGCCCATTGCTATTACAATTACGATTATTACTTCTACTAGTATTCTTGTTCCACTACTACTAGTATTGCGTTGCTTCTACTGCTGCTACTACTAGTACTACTACTACTGCTACTACTACTAGTACTACTACTACTGCTACTACTACTACTACTACCACTACTACTACTACTACTACTACTACTACTACTACTACTACTACTACTACTACTACTACTTCTAGTACTACTACGACTAACCTGCGGATGCGTGCGGTAACACTCTTTTATCGTATTCGCCTGGGCCTGCGAAGCTCATAGACTTTGCTAGAAAACAGCTGCTTGCGCTTGTTCCATGGCAGAACTTGCAAGCAAACCACATACACAACACAGCCACATGAATGATAAACTGCCGACGTTTCGTGGTCATTGGCTCAGATGAGGGGCCACAAGGCCTTTTTCAAGACTGCTTAAGGCATCTCCAGAGCCACGAAGAGAAGCGCAAACTTTTCCATTCAAACTTGTGAGAACAGCGGTCGCGCTCTAGGGAGTAGAGCTCAGGGTGCCTTTCCCAATGGTACGGCCATGCACGGCCTCTTTGTTGCATTCCAGCGAGGCGAGCTCCGGGTGTCTTTCCCAATGGCGCAGCCACTTTCGGAGATAGACTTTTCGATGGTGTGAGAAGGGCCGTTGCGCTCCAGCGGGGAGAGCTCAGGGTGCTTTTCCCAATGGCACGGCCACTTACGGAGACAGACTTTTCGAACGTGTGAGAAGAGCGGTTGCATTCTAGTTGCATGTCACATGTACGAATGACGAAACGGCCTCAAAAAGGAAGGCGAGGCTTTGTAACGAAGGCTTGAGAGATATTCCAGTTTCGCGCATTAGGATCTTGGCGGTATTTTGCTTTAGCCCCCTGGAAAGAAAAAAACACATTTCCAGTGTAGTGATAGATTCCCTTTAAAACCGGCAAGACAAAACATATAAGTCTTATGAATCAAATGGAAGAAAGTCAACCAGGGTTCACCCGCAAAGCCCACCGCTCGCTGCCTCCTCCTCCGGCTCATCGCGCTTCTTGGGCTCGTCTCGGGGCCTGTCGCGCATGGCTCAAGAATGATTTATTTGAACGGTGAATGTGTGTGAATTTTTATTCAGTCCCTGGTGGTTTGATTTATTTGAGCCATCCACGCGAGTCAACTTTTGTTTGTTTGTGGTTTGTGTGTGTGTGGTTTAAATAGATAGAAAGAATGATGATGGGGTTGCGATGTATACGCTAAACCAAAACAAGTCAACATCATAAGAGAACAATGTGTACTTTCTCAGTCCATGATATTTTCAGCAAACAAAAAACAACCCTGCAAATGAGGGCTATGCCTTTCAGGCCATTGTAGGGCTCCCATCTTCTGGTTTACAGCCGTCAAGTATAACGAATGAGACATGTGAGCGTTGGTCTTTGTTCCCCCTTAAAATGCTTTATGGCTACAAGCTTCCGCGGCCCTTCCGCATAGGTTCCTGCCGCGGGCTTCCGTACATGTTCATCGTTTGCCCCGTCCTTCCGCGGCACATGCTTTGCAAGATGTCCTTCTACGAGTAGTGGCGAAGAAAGGGCTGTCTCGAAAACTGAAACAATTCACATCAAACCACAAAGCTTCCGTGAACCTTCCGAAACACTTTGCGATTGCTTCCGCGCATGTGGCGCAGGCCACATCTTCAAGCCCCACTACTTTCAAGTTGTGCGCAAAGGCCGACATGGGTTCCGGAGTCCCCTTTAAAAATCACCCGCCAAAGGGAACCTCATTCAATACTGACTCAACATCGAAATACAAAGACTGCGGCCACATTCGCTACAGAAAACCCGCAAAGTCGATGAACCCCGCAATGTGAGCAAAATCCGCTCTTGTGTCACTGCTTCAACCTGCGGTGCGCACATGATGCCCCCAAACATGTCCAAGAAAAGATTCAAATGACATTGGCAGAGACCATTGCCAGCCTGGCACAGATGTTTATTTGTAAAGTCCTCCAAAACGATTGTGGGCATACATTGGCATGATCCCATGTGGAGGATCTATTCGACTGTCTGGGTATCCAAGCAAACAAAATAAACATTGCTAGACAAACTATGGACTATGGTTTGCCCATGCGGCGGTAAAGTGTAGTCTCATTTGTCTTCTTGTTTATGGCTTGTTTGGTTGAATTTAGGCTTTATGCCTTTAGGGTCAATGTTTAGGGCTTAGGGTTTTAGGGTTTATAGTTTTAGGGTTAAGATTCAGGAGGGTTCAGGATTTAGGGCAAGGCGGCGGGGGTCGTGGGCCCGGGCAAACCCCAGGAATTGGCCTATGATGACTATATAGACTGCCGAATATCGGGCCCACATTGCCACGAACCTCCAGACCACACGTGATTTCTTCTGCATTCATTTGAGTCACGAATCCAAACTTGGTATCAACATGGTCTACCCAGAGCCATGTAAAGAATCGCCAGAAGCCGGGAAAATCCGCACCTATAGTATATCTACTTTTTTTTGGGGGTGGGGTCTGTCCCTTACAAACCTTCACTTGCCCCGGCTTTTTAATGAATCTATTTGGCCCCACCTCAAGAGGACAACCTCTCGGGCCCTTACCTGGACTTCTTCGCGGGCTTGGCCTTGGCCTTTGCCTGGCCTCAGCTCAAATGAGCTGAAGGAAGGCGGGGGCGGATGGGGTGGGGAGTCCCAGAAATGGATTCCTCTGGACGGGTTTGCCGGGGATGCTTATAAATCTGAGTCTCTTGCCAATGGACCCGTAATCCCAACTCTCATCCATATGAAACAAATGATTTGCTTACGTATTGCTTCCTTGCTTTGAACGGCAACAGCTCGTGGCCCATGTCCAAAGCACATGTGCCTCTAGAAGCGCAACACACAAAATGTAAGCGAAGGGTCCAGAGGGAAAGGGCAAGGTCTACACGACCTGGATGCAGCTGTCAAGCCTTTGGGGTCTGTTTCACCCAGCACAAAGGGTGGGCTGACCATCACCCATAAATCTATTTGCTGGGGCGAACGCACGAAAGGAAATGGGCTGCTCCAAAGTTCAGCTGGTCACGCGCAAAGCTTTTTGCCAGGGCTCAGGAAGACGCTCCCTCTTACTGCTTCTCAGCAAAATGGACCCTCAATGGAATGGTGTGTGGGAAGCAAACCGCAAAAAGGTCGGTGGTTCACTTCCCTCTTCGGACGACCTTGCACTGTTGCCTTGTTCTGCTACCTGGCGACACATCTAAAACTTCGAGATGGGCTTGCCCCCCTCAGGTTCTTTCTTCCATGTAGCCTTGCATTGGTCCAGTGGCTCTCAAATAGCAGCCACACGTTTGCAACGGGTCTCTCTTCATGCATTGTCGCTGTTGGCTTGCACACCTTGACCTTCGGCCTTACCCCCCCCCTAGACATCATTTAGGTGGGGATTAGTATCCACCAGAAACTCTGCTGGGCTGTCCTCAGATCCCCGATAATGTTTAACTTTTAGTGGGTAAATGGACATCCCCACAAAATAGTGAAAAGCCAAAAAGCTAAAGGGATGGCTGGGAGCCACCAAGCCCGGTTTCTGATTCGATTTCCGGGCAAATACCAACAAATGAATTTCAACCATGGTTTCAACCTGGTGGATTTCGTGCACATCCAATAGCCCCTTTGAAAAGCCCAAGACCCGGCCCTCGACAAACCGACAAACCCAACCGAGGTCTCGGCCGCATTCCGGCTGTTGCGGAGCCATCATGAAGCCCAACTGGGGGTACCTAAGGACCGAAGAGGAACTTAGGCCGAGGCACTCCCAAGTTGAAAGGGACCCAATGCCTCCAAATTTCTGGTGGGTTCTCAAAGGTATCCTATTCTTTTCAAACAAGCCATCACTCCTGCGAAGCCGGTAAACCCAACCTGGACAAGGGCACTGACAAGTAAATCGAAACATTAACATATGATCATGATGTTCATCAATTGGCTCCACACCCACTATCTGGAATTGCACAGGAACCCTCCCGTGTCAAGAGGACAATTGTCTTCCAAAAGGGAGTTTAGGTGTTTGGAGTAGGGGGTCCAAATCATGCGGAGAGGAGCCTCGCTGACTTTGCACGCACCCTGCGTGAAGTGTGTGTGTGTGTGTGAGGACCGTGCATGCATATGTACACAGTCATAGCCGTGTATAGCCATGTATACATCTATACATAGTATGCATACATCTAGACTTGATACATTATATATCGATGTATCTACCTTAGAGGTCTACATGTAAATACATCTATGCAACCTATACATATGAAGGTTCATGTATTGATTGCCGGTAGTTGAACGTCCCTGAGCGGTGAAACGGTCTCCCTCTTCTTTGGATAGGAATTGACTTAGAGACTCTGCCACGCAGACACATGTCACGAGATCAGCCTGGGTTGGCTTCTTCCGTCCCACCAAACACTACGCGATAAACGTTTTGCCAGAACTCGAAGGGTTGGACGGCCGTCTCAGTTTGTGAGTAGGTGTTGCTCAATTCTCCCATGCAATCATGACTTTTTTTTGATTCAACTGGTTGAAGCCAACAACTGGCGATTGCTTGGGGATGGGGGCGTATGGCTGGAAAGCCGGCCCATCCCTGTCTTCCAACCAGTCGCTTCCTTGTTGCTCCGGGTGAAGTACAATAAACATGCACTACTCCTCGTGCAACTGCCGTGACCCAGCACACGCAACGCTGCACTTTTGCCGGGGTCACGTGCCTCCTGACCAAAAAGGCAAAGATTCGAGGCCCATCTTGGGCCTGAATCCCAAATTTCCCCGCTCACAGCCTCTGAGCTGGAGGAGTACGGGGTGGTGGTGGGAGCCGAAAACTCCGTTGACCCGAGAATCGTGCATGCTTACCCCTTTTGGATTAAACATGCACTACTCCTCGTGCAACTGCCGTGACCCAGCACACGCAACGCTGCACTTTTGCCGGGGTCACGTGCCTCCTGACCAAAAAGGCAAAGATTCGAGGCCCATCTTGGGCCTGAATCCCAAATTTCCCCGCTCACAGCCTCTGAGCTTTGCCCCCTCCTCCACGCGTCCCCTGCTGGCTGACAGAGGCACAGAAAGCTTGTCGCGCAGCGCGAATGGCAGGAAGGGAGGTCGGAGGCAGGGCGAGGTTGGTAAACTCCTGAAGCCCTTGATCAAGATACAGGCGAGCAGTTGCAACGTGTTTCCAGCGCCCTTTTAACAGAAGCTCATCAAGCGTGGCCCCTTGCCGGTAGGCCGATGTGGCGCCACCACGTCGCAAGGAATACGGTAAGTAATTGAATTGCTCCAACTGAAGGGAGGCCACCACCTGCTTCCAAAGCTTCCGATACTTTGCAGAAGACTCAGTGACAAGGAAATCAGTAGGGGCTCGGCCCACGCACAAGCGCTCCAAAGATTTAATCCCAGTCTCCTCAGTGATCAGCACTTTTTCCCATTGCATGTGGTTCCTTTGGCCGGTTTTGGTGTCTTCAAGAAAAATGATGGCAGCTTGGCCCTGACGCGCAGGGAGTACCACATGTTGCCGCCGCAGTTTGAACATCTCGCCAGTGCGAAGGAAGCCACAAAAGCCAACAACAGTCAAGTAGGCTAGCCGCTCCCACCGCCATTGCAAAAACAGACCCGCAAAAGCAAGGCACATCTCTGGTGATAACGGGGTTGCTCTGATTGGCTGTTCCAACCGGCTCCATAGGCTCACCAAGCGCCAAGCCTCACTGATCTGTCTTTTGTGCTGCGGGGCAAAGTACTGAGCTGCTGCCAAGGCATAGCTTGCCATGGTCCTGGTGTCTCCATCTTCCCAGAGATGCTCAATGTAGTTTTTAAGAACCAAGTTCAGCTGCCCACCGTCTTGTAGCAGTGCTTGTCGTGAAACGCGTGCAAAGTTCACCAAGTCACCAAAAGCCTCTTGGTAGCGTGTCAAGGTAGTCTGTGAAACTCTTTTGTCCTCAAGCCGCCCTATCTGCCGTCTCTCCTCTCGCCTTGCCTCCTTTGTTGTCAAATACTTAATTGTCCTTCGGCTCATAGCGTCTGGACGGCTCATCCGCTGGGTTGAGCTTGGATGCGATCCAAGCCCAAAGAGGGTAGAGGTTCAAGGCGATGCAGAGGGCGGCAATCTTTCGCAAAATGCGATTCAACTTGCGGCTTGAGCTCCTCCCCTTTGCAAGGACTGCTAAGCAGATCTGGGAGTCGCTCAAATGCAAAAAGCGGCAGGAGTGGAACGTTGCAGATCTGGCTCGCCATTCCAGCGAATGAAGAATAGCCCGCAATTCCAGCACGTTGATGTGTTCACGGCGATCCCACTTGTAGGAGTGAGCCACCTTCCAGACCCACCTCCGTGGGTCCACGGTTGTTCGGGCAACCGCATCTGGTCTGTAGACTACTTGAAGATCTAGCCTCACGTCAGATCCTCTAAACTCGGCCCGGCGAAGGTACTGGTGAACCAGCCGGGCTGCCAGGAGCTTCGGGTCTGGAAGACGCTCACCATCCCTGCTGCTCATCCTCAGCCACTCCATCAGCCCTGGCGGCTTTTCTATTTGAAGCAGCCTGTCTTCTTCCTCCTTCTCACTCAGAGACGTTGCATGGGTCACCTCCGTTCCTTCCATCAGGCCCTCGTCGTTGTACCTCCTAGTGCGCATCATCTGGTGCCATTCCTCTACAATCTTTGAAGCGCCCTTGGGGTCAGTCCGCACTCCAGCGGTCCAAAGCCAGAGGTCCAAAAGACACGCCACCTTCACAGCATGGAAGGAGTTGCCAATGGCCGCCTCACGCGCCACCTGCTGCCTGAACTCCTCCTCTGTGTTTGTAGGGTCCTTTTTGTGCAACGCAAGGGTGTAGCCAGCAGGATAGCCCATCAAACGCTCACGCTCCGTGACGGAGGCAACCCGCTTCTTATCAGCTTCACCCTTGCACTCCATGAGATATTGCTGCTGGTAGGTGTAAGGAGGATACTTCATCAAGTCATCCTTCCACCTCCCAACTGTTTCCTGGTCACATAGCCTCAACCCCGCGGGCTCTGCCGGAGGCTTTGTCCTTGGGATAGCCCTCGTGAAAGTGGGCAAGCAAAGGCTGGGGTCAGCCTTGCCGGCGGGCCACTCCCATCCAGCATCGATCACATCCTCAAGTGGCTCACGCTTCTCGTTGAACTCAATGATGTCGTACAAGGCTGTGTGCCCGCGCCCAAAGCTCTCATGGTCCCCCATTTCCACGTTGCACCAGTACAGTCTGGGCCGCCTGACCCTAGAAAGTCCACTGGCGCAGCAGTAGATTGGCCTGCGGTTCAGTTCACCGCTCACCTCGGAGATGTCTTCGTCATCCCCGACAACATTCTCGACGAACTGAACATCCCATATCTTCATGGCAGCCGCTAGCTCACTCACCCAGCGGAGCACCTCCCCGAACTTGTAGAACAAAGCACTCCGAGGATCATCAAGATGTTGCCTGTTTGAGGAAAGCCTTGAAAGCCCCTGACATGGGGAGCCACCTCCGGTAATGACTCCCGTCAACCCAGGCACACTCCGCATGACCTTTTCAAGGTCACTCTTCTTGATCTTCTGGATGTCCAGCATGACCTCGCATCCTGGCCACCTTGTGAGGTTCAGCCTCCTGCAGGAGCTGTCCATCTCGATGACCACCAGCCGATTTACCTCGACACCAGCAAGCTTCAAAGCCTGCGATAAGCCTCCGATTCCAGCAAAGCAGTCAAAGACCAAAATGGTTTGCTTGTCCGTGGGCTCCACCGCTTCGATCGGATAGTAGTCCCGTTTGCCTTCCAAGCACAAAGACTCCTTGATGCCTTGCGCGCTCAACTTTCCACCGTAGACCATCCCACCTCCGGTCTCGCACGCGTCCGAAGCGGTCACCACTTCATGTAGCTTTGCCCTCAGGTCGGTAAAACGCAAAGGCTGGGACATCCCTGCCATCAAGATCTCTTCGACAGACTTCTCCTCCAGGCGGACCATCGGCCCCCCATCGCTGATGTCCTTCCAAATGTAGTCGAAGATCCCAAAGGTAGGCCGACGGAATTGCATAGTGTGGACCTCCTTTCCGCAGAAAACTTGTAGGGCTTTCCGTGGGACCTCCTCCTGGCGCAGCATCCAGGCACCCAAGGACAGGCTCTCTAGCGCACGCCTTGTTGCTGCCCTCAAAAGCCCTCGGTCACCGTCAATGACCGCTCCGAGCTTTTCAGCCTGCTTCGCCCTCACAAGTGCCTTTTCCAAGCTGATTGGGATGCCCCAGTGCTCATAAGCCCTCCTAAGCCTCAGCTGCTCCTCGGAATTCTTTCCTTCCATCTCCTTTCCCAGCCGTTTGTCCATGATCTCAATCAAATCCGTATCATCCAAGTACAGGGACCACAGCGACTCTCCCAGCTCCAGATTCGGGAAGACACTGTCCCTCCTAATTTCACACCGTCCCAAAAAGCCAGCGCCGCCACGCAACGGGCTGCGAAGGGCTAGCCGGCGGTGAGCATGCTGGAGAACTCCCACCGCCGACGCCCATCCCATGGGCAGGACCGTGGCTCCTACCCGGACACGGCCTTCCCTGGCATAGCCCAGTGACTTCCAGGCCACAGGGCCTCCGAAGCACATGAGCCTGCTCCATCCACGTGGCAGGGCAAACAGGTAAAAGGCCGCCACGAGGTCATCAGCCGACATCCTCAGGACCTTCCCTTCAGGTAGCACGATGTGCTGCAGTGACGCAGCGCCCGTCAAGCTCTTCACATCTCCTGTGAGCACTCTGCTCACACTGTTCGTCGCTCTGAAGTCCATAATGAATCTCAGGACCGGTCGCTCATCCTCCAAATACTTGCCAGGCTTCACGACTCCGAAGGCTCCGTTCTCAATCGGAAGCCCCTTGACCTTCACTGGGTCTTCAACCGGCTCCACAAGGCCGCGGGCATGCAAGACCTTCACAATGGCCTCCCATTGGTCCTGGTCAGCATGAGTCCGAGGTTTTGGGATGATCTCAGGGAGCTCCTCCTCAGGCAGTAGGTTGGACAGGGGGTCCTCCAAGCGTTCCCTCAACTCTCCTTCGCAGAGTTCGGCCAGCGGGACAGAGGCTCCGTAGCCTTCAGGGGGCAAACCAGGCAGGACCTGAGCCAGGGTTAGCTTGTGAGCTTTGTCAACAATCTCCCCTGTGTAGGAGATCTTGACATCTCCGAGGCGGTTGCCCCATTCTCCCATTGATGGAGACTTGGGAATCTTGTCCTTTGACTCCGAGGCATCATCGCAGAAAACCTTCACAACCTCCCAAAGTCTCTCCAATGCCCTTTGCTGAGCAAGGGTAGTACTCCCTTGATGGACTCGTCCTCTGTTACCTCCCCCTGTCCACAGGTGGTTCAGCAAGATCACCACGAGGCCATGCCATATAAGGAGCCCGGACCTCCTCACGGCTTTTGCTGCCTTCTGCTTCTGCTGCTTTTTGGCAGCCCAACTACCCGCCAGTCTCTTGTACTCACCGCTCTCCAGAACCTTCTTGAGCTCCTCCTGGACGTCAGTCCACAGCGGCAGAGGCATGAGGCTCCGCTGCCTCGGGCCTCCCTCGCCTGCGACTGACCCCGGCTTTGTGGACTTCTCCAGGTAATTCCCCAAGTTAGTCCCACTGCGGTGGATCATCAAGACAAGCAGGGCGCCTGATTGAGAGGTCGTGAGTTCCCCGCAATTCTCGCCCCTCAGCCACTCCCTCATCACATCCAGGAGCTCTGTGGAGTTCCCCTCGATCCGGCTTGAAACAGCACTCCTTTGGCTTGCTACCTCGGAATCGGAGTTCCACTCCTCATCTTCACCTTCCCGTTTCCTTTTTGCTTCCCCTTGCCTCTTCCTGTGCGATTCCACGACTTTGATCCTCCTTTCCAAAGAGGGGAAAACCCCCTTCCTCTTCCTCTGTTCTCCCCTCCTCCTTTCCGCATCTCCTCTCTCTGCTCCTTCTCGTTCATAATCTGGCGCGGGCGGTCGTCTATCTGAACCCGTCGCACGGTCCCCTGGCCAACGGGCCTCCGGGACTCTTCGCTCTCGTGCCGTGGCTTCCGCATGGCACTCTCGCGCTCCGCCGGCTTCTTCTCCTCCTCTCGTCGCATGTCGCTCCTCACGGGGCTTCCCGCTTGATCTCCTGGGGTCAGACGCCACCTCGTGGCTCCTTGCCCCCTGGCCCAGCTCAACTCCTTGGAACGGGGTGGCGTCACGGGTGCGCTTTGGGCTGCGTCCCCGCCGCCTTGCCCCTATTTGCTGGCCTTGTGCTTCTGCAGCGCTTCCTTCAGCTTCACCTGCTGCAACTCGGCTCGGGCCGTCCTGTGCCGCTCTCCCAAAGTAGTCAAGGAGGCTGCCACTGGCGGTATCAGCTCCTGATGCCGAGCTGCTGACCAGTTCTGATCGGTCAAGCTTGTTTCGAGGGCTTTGAGTCTTTGCATCAGCAAGTCCCCCAGCTCTGCCAGCCTCCCATTCATCAGCAAATCTAAGCTGGTCCCCAAAGTCACGAGTTCTCTGTGGTTGCGCAGGCCGATGGACTGCATGGGGTGGACAGCCAGGATGACTTGATTGATGTACGCCATCACTTTGTGCTGTGCCCATCCGTCCTCGCTCGTGCCCTCGCCTGCTCGATCCGCTAGGTAGCGCTCGAGCTCCTTCATCCCGCTCTTCAGCAGGCGCCCGGGGTGTCGTTGACTTAGCCGCCACAGCTCGCCCTCCCCCCGGGAAGAGGGCTCGCAAAAACCCGACGACCGAGATGATTCTGGGCTCCGGCTGTCCCTCCTTCTCTTCCTAGTCCGGCTCCGTCCTCTTGATCGCTTCCTCCTTTCGCTGACGCTTCTGCTTCTTGCCTTCCTTCTCCCTTTTCTTTCTGCTTCCTTCCTTCGAGTTCCCTCCGTCTGTCTTCTGGCCCTCTCCTCGAGCAGTGCCCCTACAGACCCACGTCGGGACGCCTGGGGCACCACTTGGAGACGGCCCTCCTCGGTCCTTCGCTCTCCTCCTTCATAGTCAGCATCATCTGCTGCAGCCTCAGCCACTGCCTTGTCAATCCCCGAGGCATCAATGTCGCCGCCTCTGGGGGGCAGCACTGGCTCTGGGACCCGCGGGGCGAAGTTCACAACATGCTCACGCATGCAAACCTCGGCAATCCTTCTCAAGTACTCCACCTCTTTCATGAGGAGTGGGTTGATCATCCTCCATCTCTCCAGGTGAACAAGCTCACGTCGATCACCCCGATGGAGATGAACATTGCACCCTTGCCGGGCCCCACCGCAAATGTGGTATAAAGCCTTGCCCTTCGAGAGTTCGCTCTCGCCATAGTACTGGTAGTACCCATCGCTCGCTGCCAAGTGGTCCGCCTCCAGTAGGCCTTTCTCAGGGTCAGCCCAACCTCGAATCTTAACCACTGCTCGCCCTTGGCTGCGGCCCCTGGCATCGTAGCACTCGTATTCCAGGTAGGCCCCCTTCGACATCAAGTTGTCCGCCGCTGAGCGTGCCCGGTCCTGGATTGCCCTCGCGTCGATCCAGTCGAGGTCGCTGCCGATGAGGCCCAGGTTCAAACCGTAGTTCCAATCATCCGTAGTGCCTCCCTTGCGGGCCAAATCCGCCCGAAGCTCCTCCATCACGAGCTGGGGAGGGGGGTGTGCCCAGCAAGGCCGAGGAGGAAGCTCAAGCCCCTCCAAAAGGCTCAAACCTTCTTGGCCCAACCGCTCGTGACAGCACTGACCCCCCCCTCCCCCAGCTACCCCTCCCCCGGCCTAGGCCACAGGGCCACTGGCCGGGTTTCTACCAGGAGGCCTGACTCCACGGGGAATCCTGGCCTCCCCCAAATCCAAAAGAAACCTACAACCAAACAAAAACCTGTCAGCCGAAAACTCCGTTGACCCGAGAATCGTGCATGCTTACCCCTTTTGGATTAAACATCCACCACTCATTGGTGCTAGGCATCCCGTATCCCTCAAAAGGGGGGGGGGGCTATTTTGAGAAACAAGCACGATAAACCATCTACATCCTGGATCATCGCCAGCCGAGGTCGCCTTGAAAACCGCTCGCCGAGGCGCATGACTTGACCATGTGGATTCGGCGCTGCAACATAGAAGGCGGCAGGCGCCTAAGAGACATCCGGAACCCAAGCTCTACATAAATCTGGGAATGTCAAAGTCAATAGCTGGGGGTGTTCCCCTACCAACTAGATTGTGACTTTGATGTTGGTCACATTATGCAACCACTTGGCATTGCCCTTTATTCTCCACTTTAGGAAAACTCCTGCAGGCCAAAGCTGTCTTTTTGAATTGTTGGGTGGTCCGAACATTACCCTGTAAGCCAACATGGTTGGAGCTTCTCTAGCGTGTGGAACCCTGATACTGGGTGAGATATAGAACTGGTGCAAGAAGTTCACGTCTTGCTGGAAGGCAAAAACATGGAGATCCAACAAGCAGATCTTAGACAGGAAGGCTGAGCCTGGCAATGCACAAGCGGGATCAACTGCCACCGGCCTGTGGATCCTCCAACTCTTTGCGCGCAAAGGTTGGATTTCTGTAGGGGATGTGTTGGTGTGTGTGTGTGTGTGTGTCCAAGTAGCTCAAAATGGTGCTGTCTGCTTGGATTCCCTTTGAAATCATGCTAGACAAGGGTACCCTCGAAGAACAACAAAAACAACAACCTGTTTCAAGCGGAGTCCCGGTTGAAGCCGGGTGACTCATGGTGTATCTCTCAAATACGCACCTCATCATGGTGTTGGGACTTCTGAGCAATCTCTGCAAGGATGCACTTCCAATGAGAGTACAGTTTCCCAGGTTGCTGGGATGCCGATGTGATGCTTATACCTTGCAATGGCCTAATCATTAACATTGGAAACACATCGCTTTCGTCGTTATTCGCCACCCCCCTGCTGCCGGCACGCAAAGGCTTGGAAAACACTATCTAGCAAGTTGTCCCAATGCAAACAAACACGATAGTTGCACATTGAAGACCCCCCGCCACAAACTGCGAAAGTCAATAGCAGGGCTGTAAGCCCAAGGGAAACCTGACATTCTTCGTTCAACATCTTCTGGGCTTCCATTGCTTTGGAGGGCGGTGTTGTTATCAGAAGGTGATCTGAGGAGTATGGCCTCTAAGAACCAGTTTGGAGGCAGGTTCATCGCTAAACCATCATCTTTCCATTCAAGTCCTTGCCCTTGCCCACCAACCAGGCGCAATGGTGGCAACGAGCACAGACACAACAAACCAGGTTGCTGCTGCTGTTGTCGTTGATGATGATGAGGTTTCTTCTTTCCACAGCCCCCATATAGAGCCAAAGGGCGCCCCAAAAAGGGGGTGAAAAGGGGGAGCGCCCTTTCATTACTCGTACCCCTCTTGCAACAAAATCCCGAGCTGCAGCCAGGCTTCACTCAGTACTCCGCAGGGTGAGGAACCAGCCTGGCTCAGCGGGTTTTCACTAAGCCTAAACAACTATCCCTGAGGGAAACTGGGGTGTATACCCTTTAGATGGCGTCTACAAAACTACAAAGATGTCTCTCACTGGGATCAAAGGGGTAGATCCCTTGCAATGTATTCCTGACCGGGCTCTTATCAAACTGCAAAATCAAACAAGGCATCATAAGCAGTCGTCACACTTGGCCGAGTGCTTCTCTTGATCACTTTCCTGCCAAACAACAATTGAAGATGGTAATGCAAGAGGTAAGGCTATACCTGGCTGTGAGAAAGCTCGGGCTCCTCCGAAAACGTGCTTGACCACGGGACCCAAATAAAACCACCATCGGGGCCCCAGTGGCGAATCGAACCTTCAGGTTGGGAACACCATGAAAAAGTCACTGCCGAGCAACACCCAGGTGTGAAAGGATCTCGAAACCTTATTGCCGACATGTTGGCTTCGTCTTTGGAAGCCCAACATAGGCTATTCAGCGCGTCACTGGAAAAACCACTCTGACCGGGCTTCCGAAACGCACCCAAGGTCGCGGCCATGTATGCCATTACCTCAGGTGCTCGCAGATCAAGATCGGCGGAGTTTCAGTCATTGGAGGGATATCCGGATATTATCCCACATGTGTCCCAAACACAGAAATGCGCGACACATGGGGGCGTCCTTTTCGTTTTGGCGCCATGCAATTTGCTGGCTGTACCAGCTTTGGGACAAATCCAACTTGCCAAGGTCAAAGCTCCAGATTCGGCCATCATGGTTCCCTTACTAGGAATCCATCTCACGGTTCTCGAAAAATCCGACCACCGAGGGATTTTGACCTCACACCTGGGATCTGAGCAGCTTGCGCCAGGGTCATGTTGCTTTCAAGACAAATACCTCACTGGCAAGTTCTTTCCAAGATCCATGAGCGCCTTTGTTTCAAGAGCATACCGCATACCTGTGTGATGTTGATTTCCCAGGTGCCACTTGTTGGGTCTGCTTCAAAAAGGGAAGAGAAAGCGGAGACCTATCTTGGCGTCTTTGCCCAAGTGCTTCGGGATCCATGGCCACGTCCCCACAAGCAAACCTTTCCTCCTCTGGTGTCTTGTTAATTCAAACATCAAAACATTCTGTATTTTGGATCCAGAATGGACAAAAGGCTTCTTTCCCTGTTGAACGCAGAATGGACAAAAGGTTTCTTTCCTCTTCCCATGTTGTCGACTGGAATCACTGGAAAGGTCCCTCAACCCAACACATGGGGGAGCTGTGTGCCTTGTTTTGGGCTGGCCTCACAAAGCCGCAACCGCAACCACCGCAACAACCGCAACACGAATGTCTACGTGCCGGAGAGCGTGCTTAAGTCAAGGATGAAAATAAAAGTCATTGAGCCGTCCCCATCTCGGTGATTTTTGTTTCCAGAACATCGGAAGACATATTGGCTTACCCCAGCGCTTCCAGTTGCCACTAGATAACCACCATGGGGTGACATCATTGCTTGCTCTGGTTACCTACTATGTTCGCAACTCGAAGCACTGGCAAAAAGAAAGGCACAAGCCGGGTTCTAAATTGGGCGACAGTGGATGGTGGGAGGGGGATTCGGGTCATGGCAAGTGTACTGTAGCTGTGGGCCTGAGCAATTTAGGCTGAGTGACCAAGCGAGCGGCCTTGTTGTGTCGCGGCGACACTGTGTCGCGGCGTGCTACGCTTGCAAAAGAATTTATTTGACGCTGGCCACAGCGTCTGATCTGCAAATGCCGCGGGCAACGTCCAGCATGCATAGCATCAATGAGCCGGGCTAAGCATGAGCACGGATGTCATAGACAATTCTGAGTCTATCTTGCGTATTGGACGCACCGAAGCATCAAATGGACACGAGCCAAATTGCCTTTTCAGCCCGCCCCACTAGCCACCGCGGAACATGCTTCTGTGATGCAACTGGAAGACTATCACAACTACAACAACCTGTGGTGATGGGTCAAAATCAATCCACATCTATATCGCATCATGAGCTCATCACAAACCCACCCATTCGAATGGGGCCCCGTTTTTGACAAAGAGTAGGCTCCAAGGAGGCGCAATCAAATCACGGGGCGCGGATTTTATAACAGAAAACCTCGGTCCGCGTCTGGCAAAACGTGATGCTGCATCACGGAACGGCCCCTTGGCCAGGAAGACCGGGAGAATTGCTCGCTCTCACTGAGCCAGTGTTGACATAGGGAAAGCAGAAACAAGACACACATGAGACAACCGAGAGGCATGTGGTTCGCCGTGGGACAGTTCGAAATGAATTCCAGTGCTTTAGCCCCTTTTTTGTCAACTCTCAACACATCTCAAAACTAGTGCTTGGAAGGTTCGCGTCCATCAATTGACACGAAATGGCGGATTCCGTCAAGCATTGGACCCCACATTCAACCTGCCATTTTCATCGCCAGCTTGGGAATCCACCGAACCTTCGCTCCGACTCGCGTGACTCCTCTTGAAGGAGACGCTCCTTGAAGCTGCGCTCCTGGCACTGCAGCAATCAATCTCGCTTCCGCCAGAGTGCAATGAATCGTTATGAAACAAGGAAAGAGTGCAATTGAAGGCCGGGTTGCGCACTTTGCTCGATGCAACAAGCATGGTTGGATCAACTCACCAAACAGAGTATGTATGCATGTATGCAGGTATGTGGGTAGGTAGGTAGGTAGGTAGGTATGTAAGAAGGTAGGTATGTAGGTATGTAGGTATGTATGTAGGTAGGTAGGTAAGTAGGTAAGGTAGGTAGGTAGGTAGGTAGGTAGGTAGGTAAGGCAGGTAGGTAGGTCGGTAGGTCGGTAGGTCGGTCGGTACGTAGGTACGTATGTATGTATGTATGTATGTATGTATGTCTGTATGTCTGTCTGTCTGTCTGTCTGTCTGTCTCTGTCTGTCTGTCTCTTTCTGTCTGTCTCTGTCTGTGTATCTGTGTATGTGTGTGTGTATGTGTGTATGTGTGTATGTGTGTATGTGTGTATGTGTGTATGTGTGTATGTGTGTATGTGTGTATGTATGTATATATGTATGTATGTATGTATGTATGTATGTATGTATGTATGTATGTATGTATGTATGTATGTATGTATGTATGTATGTATGTATGTATGTATGTATGTATGTATGTGTGCATGTATGCATGCATGCATGCATGCATGTATGTACGTACGCATGTATCTATCTATTTATCTATCTATCTATGTATGTATGTATGTATGTATGTATGTATGTAGGTTTGCTTGTTTGTTTGTTTGTATGTGTGCATGCATGTATGTATGCATGCATGCATGTAACACAGTAGGTATGTGTGTATGTACGCATGCATATAGATGTGTAGGTATGCAGGTATGAAGGCATGTACGTATGTGTATACATATTATAAATGTCGGATAGCAAAACATCGATGGCATAATTGGATGAGTCTTCTGATGATAATTTCGGACCTGAAAAGCGAAAGAGCAGGCACTACAAACATGTTTTCCTGAGTGAACGCCTGGGTCAATACAAAGCATTTGAAACAGCAAGTCTAAGCAACGGTGGGCCCTTTTATGCCCCACTACCAAGAAAAGGCATGCCACAGAGCATGTGCGTGTCACATGACTTGGCGAAGCGAGCCGCAAAAATCGGGCAAATCAGTGACATCAATTTGAGACTGCAGCCTTGCTGCGAAAAGGCTGGGTCAATGCTTCAACCATTAGATATGTGCCTAGCCGGCGCTTCTTACGCATTGCCCACCCTCCTTGTTCCTTCCGTGCCAGGCTTGGCCCACCTACGGCCAAGGGATATCCGCACCCTGGACAACCTCAGAGCTGTCCTTGGGGCTAAGGTGTTATGCCCACCCGGTAGTTTCCCCAACAAAACCCGCACCCGCTCCCCCAAAGGCTCCGACCCCGCCTGGCGCTCCTCGGTTCTTTACGCCTTGCGACCCTGCGACGGTGCCATTCAACGGAAAAAGCATGGCAAATATCAACGCAATCATCGCACTTGCTATGTCAATGTCCAAAACATCCACAGGTGACCCACCCCCAACCAAACGTGACCAGAATTGCTCAGCCACCCCCAACGCCCCAAGAACCATCGCGTTTTGGGGCCGTTTTGTTTTAACCCGCCCCCCTGGAACCATCGCGTGTTGGGCCGTTTCATCTTAAACAAAAAGGACGTCCACGTCCACGAGCATCACCAAACTGCCAGCCCCGCGGCGGCCTCGGCGCGGAGCGGGGAGTCGGTGTAGTTGGCCCAGTCGCCCCAGGCTGAGCCGGTCAAGCCATCCTGGAAGAACCTCGCAGCCGGAAACGGGGGACAAACATGTGAAACCACCATTTGAACCACCATCTCTCCTTTTTGCCCAACTTTTCCTTTTTGAAACCACCAATTTGGAACATTCGGTTTAAGGGGACAAACAACAGGCTGGGGTCAAAAAAGGAGGGACACTGAAACTGAAACGTCAGAACCTAACTGGGGCCGACCATGCCTACCCAAAAACCGATACCCAAAGAGTATTGTCCGTTGGTAAGACATGCTTGTTCAGAAGGAGCCAACAGCGAACCGCATGCCTGACCCGCTTGACGAACCCAAGGTTCTCCCCGCGTTCCCTGGAAAACATTGGAGCATTGAAGCTGCCCAATGACGCCTATAGCCTCCGGCCCTATGTAAAAACTAGACCGAACATGGAACATCACTTTGAATATGGTGAGGCAGGCGATGACAGGAAGACTTACTTGAGTGCACATATCCAGCCTTGGTCATTTACGCCACATGCTTGCATTGCCCAAGTACGGTTGGTGCAGGATCCTGCCCGACTGTACAACTAAGTCAATCCACCAAATGCAGGTGTCCCCATCCTCAAAAGGTGATTGTTGAAACGCCGAAGGGAATTATTGAACTGGGTAACATGATCCGATTCGCCAAAGGACAAACAGGCTCCCTATGATCGACACTGGCCCTATGGAACCATTGTCCATGTCACGCCAGGGAAACTCCAGATCCCAGGAGACTCCATTTACTCGATGGATGGATTATATGGGTCGCTGGGTTTCAAGATCCCAGGTAAATCCCTCCATCGATAAGGGCGCCAGCTGCTTGCCCAGTAGCATGCCGATGATCGCCATCATGGCCAGCCTTCCGTTCGCCAGCTCCGCATTCCTACGCGACACACAATGCCCTCCCAATGTAACAAAGAGTGGAACATAGTGGAACCATCTGACTTCAGAGTGAAAAGGTCGACAGCCATCAACTGCTTGGCAAGGATGACCGCCCCACTTGCCAACTGCTCAACATCCCTCAGTTGTGGGAGGCGCAAGCGGTCGAACCTAGACTTGGCAGTTTGGAACTTGACATGTAGCTGGATTTTGTATGTTCGGGCGGGGAGACACCCAGGCGATTTCCACAGTTCGTGGACTATAAGTTGGGGCGCAAGGACGCAAGCAAGAGCTCTTGACACAGGCCTAACAAGCTGCGCAGGCCTTATTCAAGCAAGGAACTGTCCAACAGCTGTCCATAAACAGCGGTGCTTGCATTTAAAGTCAAACAAGCAGGTTAAATTAATGAACGTAACACTCAATCCACGAACTGTCGGCTATCATGAGGGACTTATAGCCTTCCTGGCTTGAATAACACTCTGTGTCTTCTGCGTACCTGACTTCCTCTCTGCCCCGTTGAGTCACGCAATATCACATTTTCACTGAGGCCCGGTCAGCTTCTTCTTCTTGGTCTCCTCATCCGCGATCGCCTTGCCGCCCAAGTAGCCCGGGAGGCCCAAGAATCCGTACTCATAGTTGGTAGTGGATTCTCCAAAGAGCCGAGTCTGGAGCTTGCCGGGCGGGTTGCTGGGCACCTGGTGCATCAACCACAGGTCGCAAATGCCGCAGAAGATCGTGTACTGAAACCATCCCACCGCCGGCACCTTGGTCACGGCTGCCAATCCGTTCGGAATGTCGGCGAACTTCAGGTCGCTGGACGGCGACAAAAGACCTGGGAATCTGAAGAATTCCTGCACGATGTAGCCGGTGCATGCCAACCTCAGCTCCCAACACTGCGCACATTCTGGTGACCGGCGCAGGGAAACAAAACACAGTCTGGATGGACTTGATGCTGATCTCTTGCTGCTGTCAAAAGCTACTTCGCGTTAGAAGCAATTTCCAGAGGCTTCAGCAAGCATCAGGTCGCTGAATGCAACGACATTGATCTTGTTCTGCCAAGCGGCATGCTCACACGGCCGTGCTTGATCTCCACCACCCGCCTTCGGTAGAAATCCTTGGCGTCCCCGTCAGCCGTAAAACCTGCTGGGTCCCAAAATCCGACGGGAGGCTGAACTCCCAACTCGCCCTCGAAGGCACGCAAAGGCGAATCCGTGTAGTTGGCCCAGTCACCCCACGCAGAGCCCGTGAGCCCATCTTGGAAAAACATTCCAATGATGGCCATCATCGCCAGCCGTCCGTTGGCGAGCTCGGCATTCCTCCGATTGCTGTATCGAATGAATCATTTGTTGAACAAAGCTTCGGCAATGGCAAATGAAAACGGTGTGCTCGCACTTAAAGTCAATCATAGCAGCTTGAAACAAACAACGCAACACTGACTTTCTCTCTGCCCCGTTGGCGATATCACATTTTCACTGAGGCCCGGTCAGCTTCTTCTTCTTGGTCTCCTCATCCGCGATCGCCTTGCCGCCCAAGTAGCCCGGGAGGCCCAAGAATCCGTACTCATAGTTGGTAGTGGATTCTCCAAAGAGCCGAGTCTGGAGCTTGCCGGGCGGGTTGCTGGGCACCTGGTGCATCAACCACAGGTCGCAAATGCCGCAGAAGATCGTGTACTGAAACCATCCCACCGCCGGCACCTTGGTCACGGCTGCCAATCCGTTCGGAATGTCGGCGAACTTCAGGTCGCTGGACGGCGACAAAAGACCTGGGAATCTGAAGAATTCCTGCACGATGTAGCCGGTGCATGCCAACCTCAGCTCCCAAAACTGCGCACATTCTGGTGACCGGCGCAGGGAAACAAAACACAGTCTGGATGGACTTGATGCTGATCTCTTGCTGCTGTCAAAAGCTGCTTCGCGATAGAAGCAATTTCCAGAGGCTTCAGCAAGCAGCAGGTCCCTGAATGCAACGACATTGATCTTGTTCTGCCAAGCGGCATGCTTACACGGCCGTGCTTGATCTCCACCACCCGCCTTCGGTAGAAATCCTTGGCGTCCCCGTCAGCCGTAAAACCTGCTGGGTCCCAAAATCCGACGGGAGGCTGAACTCCCAACTCGCCCTCGAAGGCACGCAAAGGCGAATCCGTGTAGTTGGCCCAGTCACCCCACGCAGAGCCCGTGAGCCCATCTTGGAAAAACATTCCAATGATGGCCATCATCGCCAGCCGTCCGTTGGCGAGCTCGGCATTCCTCCGATTTGCTGTATCGAATGAATCATTTGTTGAACAAAGCTTCGGCAATGGCAAATGAAAACGGTGTGCTCGCACTTAAAGTCAATCATAGCAGCTTGAAACAAACAACGCAACACTGACTTTCTCTCTGCCCCGTTGGCGATATCACATTTTCACTGAGGCCCGGTCAGCTTCTTCTTCTTGGTCTCCTCATCCGCGATCGCCTTGCCGCCCAAGTAGCCCGGGAGGCCCAAGAATCCGTACTCATAGTTGGTAGTGGATTCTCCAAAGAGCCGAGTCTGGAGCTTGCCGGGCGGGTTGCTGGGCACCTGGTGCATCAACCACAGGTCGCAAATGCCGCAGAAGATCGTGTACTGAAACCATCCCACCGCCGGCACCTTGGTCACAGCTGCCAATCCGTTCGGAATGTCGGCGAACTTCAGGTCGCTGGACGGCGACAAAAGACCTGGGAATCTGAAGAATTCCTGCACGATGTAGCCGGTGCATGCCAACCTCAGCTCCCAAAACTGCGCACATTCTGGTGACCGGCGCAGGGAAACAAAACACAGTCTGGATGGACTTGATGCTGATCTCTTGCTGCTGTCAAAAGCTGCTTCGCGTTAGAAGCAATTTCCAGAGGCTTCAGCAAGCAGCAGGTCCCTGAATGCAACGACATTGATCTTGTTCTGCCAAGCGGCATGCTTACACGGCCGTGCTTGATCTCCACCACCCGCCTTCGGTAGAAATCCTTGGCGTCCCCGTCAGCCGTAAAACCTGCTGGGTCCCAAAATCCGACGGGAGGCTGAACTCCCAACTCGCCCTCGAAGGCACGCAAAGGCGAATCCGTGTAGTTGGCCCAGTCACCCCACGCAGAGCCCGTGAGCCCATCTTGGAAAAACATTCCAATGATGGCCATCATCGCCAGCCGTCCGTTGGCGAGCTCGGCATTCCTCCGATTGCTGTATCGAATGAATCATTTGTTGAACAAAGCTTCGGCAATGGCAAATGAAAACGGTGTGCTCGCACTTAAAGTCAATCATAGCAGCTTGAAACAAACAACGCAACACTGACTTTCTCTCTGCCCCGTTGGCGATATCACATTTTCACTGAGGCCCGGTCAGCTTCTTCTTCTTGGTCTCCTCATCCGCGATCGCCTTGCCGCCCAAGTAGCCCGGGAGGCCCAAGAATCCGTACTCATAGTTGGTAGTGGATTCTCCAAAGAGCCGAGTCTGGAGCTTGCCGGGCGGGTTGCTGGGCACCTGGTGCATCAACCACAGGTCGCAAATGCCGCAGAAGATCGTGTACTGAAACCATCCCACCGCCGGCACCTTGGTCACGGCTGCCAATCCGTTCGGAATGTCGGCGAACTTCAGGTCGCTGGACGGCGACAAAAGACCTGGGAATCTGAAGAATTCCTGCACGATGTAGCCGGTGCATGCCAACCTCAGCTCCCAAAACTGCGCACATTCTGGTGACCGGCGCAGGGAAACAAAACACAGTCTGGATGGACTTGATGCTGATCTCTTCCTGCTGTCAAAAGCTGCTTCGCGTTAGAAGCAATTTCCAGAGTCTTCAGCAGGCAGCAGGTCGCTGAATGCAACGACATTGATCTTGTTCTGCCAAGCGGCATGCTCACACGGCCGTGCTTGATCTCCACCACCCGCCTTCGGTAGAAATCCTTGGCGTCCCCGTCGGCCGTAAAACCTGCTGGGTCCCAAAATCCGACGGGAGGCTGAACTCCTGGCCAGGGTCGGAGGGACTCCTTGTTATATGATAGAACTTCACAAGATAGATATACTGTAGGAGTATGCGCCTCATCCAACAAAGAACATATGTTAGCACGCTTCCAGTCCATGTGTGTGCTTGCTTGTCTGTGCTTGTCGCTCGTATGGCACTCTCTCTCTCTCTCTCTCTGCAGGTCTGTCAGTGTTTTGTTTCTTTGTGTACGATACGTAGCGTCTGATTATGTGAGTGTGTGTGTGTGTGTGATCGTGTGTGATCGTGTGATACTGCGCGCGTGTGGCTATATTCTGTCTGTTTGCCCGTGTGAGCCCCGGAGAAACCACATGACCTGGTGCTGTGCAGTGTTTGGCTTCAGGCGCGAGCTCAAGGTTGAGGAGGTGAAGCCAGACAAAAACTACTTGCCGAGACGTTGACATGCGGTACAATAATCGTATCATGTGGAAAAGGGCAATTGCCAACATCATGCATTGGCAAAATGAAAAGACACCGCCGACTTATTTGTTTCTGATTGAATATTCTAGCTAAGTTCTACTTCAACGATTGTGCGCTATTTTCAGTGTGTGTGTGTGTGTTTGTTTGTTTGTCTGTCTGTCTGCCTGTCTGTTTATTTGTTTGTTTGTTTGTTTGGTTGATTGTTTGTTTGTTTGTTTTGTGTGTGTGCCTTCTCTGTGTGGGTGTGTGACAGTGTCAACGTGTGACTTTGTGCACTAAGCCAACATAGATAAACAAACAACCATTTGAGGGGTCCCAATGTTTTTTTTGCGCTAGGAGCAATATTTAATGCGCCGGCTGGCGTTCAATATGCATAGAGCCACTTGTTGGACACTTGCAAAAGGCCGATGCCTCAAATATGACGAAACATGGGTTCGTCTTTTTTGGAGGGAATCTCCCCCAAAACAGGTGGCTTTCAACCTTAAACTTCCAAACAACCCCAACAAGGGATAGCAACCACCAAAGACACCTGTCGCTGCGCCCGGCCTAGCTCGCCCTCGAAGGCTCGTCGGGCCGAGCGCCGGTCCGCAGGAGCCTGTGGCCCGAAACAGGGACTTGGGCTCTCGCGTGGACGACATCACCAACGAAAGTGATCCCCACTTAAAAAGTCTCCAAAAGTGAGATTTGGCCGACAGAATTGGGGCGAGTGATCTTGCCTCACATGGGTGGTCATCCACCCAATTGCCGGATCCAGGCAGAAACTGGTTGTGCTGTTCAGGGGTCATTTTGCGGCCAAAGTGCCTAAAGGGAGCCTGATAACCCGGATCGGTGGGATATTACTCTGCCTACTTTGATGGTCTGGGGGATTGCCGAGTGGCTTGTACCCATAATGCAGCTACTAACAACTTAGCAGCTTAGCTAGCTCTCGGATCATCTAAGTATGACTACCTTTAGTGGCATATTCGATAGCACTGGTAGATGATTAAAACCAAACCCAAACCAGTGCCATCTATGTTCCACGAAACTGACCGCAGCACCAGTCCTTGTGTGTTCTACTTGCACAGAAACAACCATCCTGCACCGTCTGAGTATCATTGCGAATGCCTCACTTGTAGCTTCGGAAGCTCTGCTTAAGTTGCCAAAGGGACGAGCAAAACTGGTGCCCTCTTCAATAGCATCCAGCTTGCGTTGGATGTTCAAATATGAACACCTGGACCTGAGAACGGATTATTGTTCCCACTCATTGAAATGAAATGAGAAGGTCTGTGGGCCCGGAATCTTTGACTCATTTGCTTTGCACATATGCAGCACAGTCCCTCCCTTTGCACGCCCCCCGCATGCTACTTCAACTGACACGAGCTTCCGTTGTGTGGAGGAACTCTTGTGTGCTTCGCAAGGATGCTCCTTCACATGTCAGCTGAGTCTCGTCGTGAATTTGCCAAACAATACAAACCAACCAATACTCACGTATCTGTTCCCCCGGTTCGCCGACAGCTGAATGCTTATCCCGAGTCCGCACAGTGAAGCGGCCTTACGGCTGCTTGCAGCTCGGTTGGATTCGAGCCCTGGAAACAGGCTGTGTGAAAAGGAAAGCCCACCCAAAAGGAAAAGGGGAAAAAGAAGGGTACGCAATCTGGACAGTCGATACTTCACAGAAGCAACCCAGAAAAGGTTCTTTCCCCAAACGCAGATTCCGCCTTAGGCTCCCTGCCCATCTGCAGTAGTGTTGTCTTCTCGTTGGCGTCAAGGGACTCCAAATTAAGTTGCTTGCTTGTAAGCCAACCTGCGATTATCAACAAATTATGCTGAGACTTTCAAATATGTACTCGGACTGAACACCGTCGATTTCCTAAATATTGCGAATAGCCAATAAGGCACTCCATGTCATTTCCACTGGTTTGTGGTTGGTTGCAATATTGAGGGAGGATCCCAAGAAAGAAACCGTCATTATGGGTTGCGTTGCGAGGGATATCCCATGAGGTCGCTAGAAGTGGCCCAAAAAAAGCCATGCAAGACAGAAGGACTCCTGAGCTCGGCTTACCCTGTGATGAGATCGTAATTTCCGCAAACTGGATGCGTCCCGTTGGTTTCCAGGTACCCTCTGCAAATGGCTTTTTGCGGGTCAAAAGGGGGCAGCGATACCTGCTTAGAAGGTACTTGGAACCCTTAGTACTTGGGGAACTCTGAGCCGGTGCCCTTAAAGCAAGAGGATATGAGGGTGTCAAAACTGAGGCGACGTGCTTCCCCCCAAAAGACAACGGGACTGAGAGCTCGTGACAAATGGACCTCAGACCCAGCAACTTCACAAGCTCATGGCGCCGATTTCTCCGAGCAGCGGGGCGTGCCAGCACAGCAGCCACCACGCCGCCGGCCAGGAGGCCGGGAACCTCGCAGGGCGTAGTGGGAAGTTCTTGCAACCAGCCCCTTGGCACCTTGGAGCCTTGCACAAGGGGCCCGGTCAATTGATTAGGCCGCACTTGATTGAGGATGCTTTGGACACGTGGCTAGGCAGCTCTGCCCACTGATTTGGGAGGGTCCGGCCATAAGCATCGAGGCATATATTCGTTGCTTGATTCGTGGGGTCTGGTGGTCCAGTCGGGTGCCCCTGAGATAGCGAAGCCGGATCCGTGAAGCCGCGTGCCAGCTCCGGGTTGATGGTTGGAGGGTCGTAGTGTTAAGATACTCCAACCCTCCCTGCAAGAATGCTTAAGGCCAACCAACAGGGTCTTGGACAACGGTCACTCGGTAAAGGTGTTATCTTGTACATGTATTACTGTATGGTGAGAAAAGGGATGTCTTGCAACGGGAGTGTACGAATTCCATATGGAATTGTCTTCAGCTTTTTGTAAGTCAAGTTGTCCATCATTGACAGAACTGGCCCCAGTATTTTACCATATCAAAGTCAAACCCTCGGAAAGGGAAACAACCCGACCTTCTGACTTTGATCCCCGCTGGACACAGTCTTCCGCGCGGAAACTGGATTTTATATCACAAAGCAACGAACATCAACTTCCGGATGGGTTTATCAAGATTCAATTTGCTTCATCGCTTCTTTAGTATGCTGCCACTTGAGCCCAAGCGAAATACTGGCTAGAGGTGTGCCGGAGTGATTGGTATCTTTAATCAAGTCATCAAAGACCTGATTAAATCCAGGCGCGGCAAGGCGGCAAGGCTCTTGCTACTTGCTACCCAGTACGGTGAACCATCTAGGCCAACCACACCAAGTCATCCACACGTGGCAAGCAACGCAACATACCCCATGCACCATGCAGACATGCACATACACCTGCAGGCAGGGATGCAAAACGCAGACACAGAGAGAGAGAGAGAGAACAGACAAACAGACGGACAAACAGCCAAACAAACAGATAGAAAGAAAGGGCGAAGGAAAGGAAGAGCAAACCAATGAAAGATGAACCATGTAACTGAATAACAATGAAAAAGGACAGGATCACTGACGACCTACACCAATAACTCATAAAACAAATAAACACATACAACAATACTGAAATACAAAACAACTAACACACACACACAAATGAACACATACGTAGCTAAATATATTGAACAAGCAAATCAGTAAACAACAACACAAATACATCAATCAATGCAAAATAACAAAACAACACAGAGTCACAAACTGCCAAGAAACCTCCCCCCTTAGTCTCACAGCCACACCCCGTCGGCCACTCCGTTCGAGAAGCCGTCGCGCTGTTGGCGAGGCTGGCGCTGGCGCTGGCGCGGCTGGCGGCTTCGCCCGCGCGCGGCAGGGCGCGGGTGCTGTCTGTGGCAGGCGCCACAAAGGCCACCGCGGCGCCTACGTCTCCGCTCAATATGGGCTTTCTCACTTGCTCAAAGCAGAAAGGAAATAGTTTAAAACAGCTGGCCTAGGTCCTCCAGATTTGGAGCTTGGAATAAGGGTACCGTTTCTTTTTCAGTTTTGTCTATTTTAGTAGGGGAACGCTCCCCAAGAAAAGTTGGTAAAAGGGCACTACTGGGGGACCTAGCACTAGCCTCAAAACACCATGAGGTTTGGGATATACAGCCATACGCTTGGGATCAGCCACCGTATGCCACTGTAAAATGGGTTTAGCCTGTGTTCAATGAGCGGGGGGGTGGTGTATGCCACTGTAAAAATGGGTATATATTAGCCTGTGTTTAATGAGCGGATTGTGTTGGTTTTGCCAACAGTGAAATGTTGCACCCAAACAAGACCTACGTAGGATGTAAGCATGGATATCTCAGTGGGACAACAGGGGTTGGCATTTGTTTGAATATCGGTGGTAGAAACCTATTTTTTCAGTGGACTATACAATCGCGTGGGATCTTAGCCATAGGGTTCCTGGCAGGTGGCGCCGGGGACACTTCTTGGAATCATGAGGATATCTGTGTTCGGTGGATCTCAACTGATCTCGAAGGGAAGTTATTGTATGGCTCCCTCAATTCTGAGATGAATCCACACGGTGAGAAACCTTCAGATACAAATGGCAAATCGTTCCGTGGGCGCCGACATGTTATTTCAGGTACATCTGCAGATGGTAACTCTTCACCCTGGCACATTCATGTCAGAAACAAATCCGCTGGCCGATATTAGTGCAAATTCCACCCCACGGAGCTGATGAGCCCTCCCTAAATCCCTGGGCCACGGGTGATTGAATTTTGTCGGCAGAAACTTCGGAAACCCCAGAGGTTCACTTGCAATTTTGGAATCAATCCTCTGCTTGCCTTGAGCTGCCACAACTTCCAGAACTATCATTGCTGGCTCAATCTCTTCGAACGTGAATCCGAGCTGCTCAAACTTTAAATGGCGAGCTTCTTCCCATAACAGGGATCCTCACATTATACGCCTGAACATTGCCTTGTCAATGATGGTTTCCCTTTGTTTTGGTGGAAAAAGCCATGTTTCAAGTGGGCAAAATGTATCTTTTAAGGAGCCCTGCATAAAATGTTTAGATCTGTGTGTTTTGGGGAGCCCCGTGTCGGGGTCGCCAAATTGGCATGAGGATGGCCATGCAGTCGGTTGTCCCCATGAATACTGGAAGATCAACATGCTCAACGGCAACTCACACACACACACACACTTTCACTCAGACTCCTGAGCTGGGGACGCCCCGGTGATTTAACAAGAAGCGATAAGAACAATCCGTCCTGAAGAGAGCTTGCCATGTGCCAAGTGCCTTTTTCTCTGCTTCCCCACCTCCCGCCAGGAGCGCACAGCCCTTGCTCTTCGCCATGGGGACAGGCAGCAACGACGCCGCGGCGGGACGCGGCGAGGGGGCGCGGTCAAATGGCTGTCACCAGATGGCGCGGCGATGTGGAAAAAGCCACTGGGCATTGAGTGGAGCTTCCTGGCGGCACTCACACGTCCCTTCCGCAACCTTTTAGGCCTGAACAGAAGAGCATCACAACGCCTCCAAATGGTTGGCCAATGGTTTGTCCTTGAATTCGCTTCGAGCATTTCGCAGCATGGAAGCAACTGAAGGACTCCCTCCATTCTCACGGGCGCTCCCTCTGAGCTCCACTCGGAAGTCGAGGGGCCCAGGTTAAGCACCTTTAGCATTGATGGGAACGCGGGGTTGAGGAACTTTTCGGGGAGACATCCTCCTGCGAATGTAGTCTGGGGGCAACTCTTCAGGCCCAATTTGGTGGGCTCTGCCCATGTCTATGAAGGTGGACTATGAAGTGACCCAAAGGCTCCCGACTGCCCAGGTTTTGAAAGGAGCTACCTGGAGTCTCCATGACCCTTAAAAAAGGGGTCATTACCCAGAATAAAGGGGTCATCGGACCATTTTTAAAGGGTCATGGAGACTCCAGGTAGAATGAAAGGCAAACATTAAATCATTGTAGCCAAACCTTTGCTCGGTTGCTTTTTGCTCCCCTGCTAAAAGTTTAACTTTTAGTGGTTTAATGGAAAACCCATTAGTTGGCAAAAAGTTAAAGTCCTAACATCCCTTGGCAAAGTGCCACAAAGTTTAGAGCTTTGCTTGGCGTGAGCTCAGAAGGTGAACCTCTTTGTCGCGCACGCTATAGACCACGCTGCCCACAGGTGCTTCCTACATCTTCCTACCGCGGCCTCAGCCCGACATCTGGACAAACATCACCACCCCTTCCTCAGCTCACGGTGCTCACGCGCCCAAATGACCAGCTTCCCTCCAATTGGTGCTTTGATTGGTGGTTTGGTGGTTAAGGTTTCCCATCTACTTCCAGAAATTCCGGGACAAACACCGAAACCATGGAAGGACAAAGACGGCATACTCATGCATATCCATCACTCTCCCAGACACCACCATAGAAGTGTCTACACGCGCTCACAGCCGCGTATATGGGTTGAGTCTTGAGTATTCAGGCATACATGTGACTTAAAGCCAAATGCAACAATCCCCATTTGGCCGAGTCTCCCCTTGCCTCCGAACAAGAAGCCGCCAGTGGGGAAGATGTGGGCACCTTCTTTGCCCTCCTTGGGCTGTGGGGGCGGCGGGGGTCGGGTGGCGGCGGCCGAGCGCCAAGGCGGCGGTGGTCCTTTGCCGTCGCCTTTGAAGCCTTGGCCCTTGAAGTCGCCCTTGAAGTCGACTTTGGCGAAGTCGCCCTTGCCGTACTCCGCCTGACAAAGGCGGAAAAAGGCTAGTTCCTGCAAAAACAACAAACAACATGACAAGGGTGTGGCATGGAAAAAGGACAAAACCACGGGCCCAACTCTTGGTCTAAAATTTAAACAGCCACCGCTCGGCCTTGCCGAAGTCAGCCTTGCCGAAGTCGGCTTTGCCGAAGTCTCCCTTCCCGAAGTCGGGCTTGCCGTAGTCGCCTTTGCCACCGCCATATCCGGCACCCTTGAAGTCGCCTTTGCCGGCGCAGGCACCGCAGCCTTGGAGTTGCGGTTCAAGCGTGCCGGATTCCACTGGTGTATGAGATACATATACGTTGCATGTATGAGATATTCTCACGGGTGCATCGGCACTCTCAAGATGCATGTGTTTAGAAACGTGCAAACTCTTTCAGCAAAACAGGTTCTGTCCTTCATGGTTTCCTCTCAGTGAAAGAACATGCTCGCAATACCCTGCAAGCTGAGGTACGTGCGTGCTTTGCAAAACCGCCAAGTTCAAAACAATACGCGCACTTGCAACAAACGTACCTTCCGACTTTTCCCACAAGTGAACCCAGGGCCAAATGACAGGCACACCCGGCGTATGAAACGCTGACCACAGATGTGGACAGAATGGGCAAGCTGCACGGCTTGAGAAGGGCTCTGCCAAGCGGAATGCGCATCGAAGCTCCAACGGTGGTCAACAAAAAGCCGACCTGCACACCGCCTGAGCAAAAAAGGACCCGTCGCATACACATGTATACATACATTAATTGTTATTATAATAATAATTATTGTTATTATTATTATTAATATTATTATTGTTTTAAGCTTTAAGTGTCTATGATAGATTCGGTCACTTGCGTGCCATGCCCAATACAGTCTCAAGGACCTCCAAGTCAAACTCCGGCTCGTAGGTTAACAACTGCAAACTTTCGAGGCTCCAAAGCTACGAATGAATATATCATATCCCTGTCCAGTCCAAAACAAGTCATCTGGCTCGTCTTTGAGGAAACAAAGCCTCTCTTCGAAGCCCACGGATTTCTCCAAATCCACGGACCGCTCCCCACGGACCGGTTGCCCAAAGCCGAGGCGTCGGCCGGGCTTGCCCTTCATGGGCCCCATGGACCCAAAGCCTGGCGGAACCGAGCCCTGGGTCAGCTTCCAGATTTCTCCCCAAAGGCACTGGGCTTTTTTCTTTTTTGGGGGCAGGAGCTGCATGAATGGATTTTTGGGACCCGCTCCATGGAGAGCAAAACACACTGGAGCCAATGGCAATGGGCAAAAGAAGTAAAAGCTGGGCAAGAGACTGAGGGGGCGGCAAATTTTGTCGTAGGTCGGTAAGCCTTGCCAACTCTCAAACCTTCCACAAAATCCAGCTTCTTTGCTCTGGCAAAAGTGAGTTTCGTTGCTTTGCTGGGGAGTCGACTCTTGAGACTGCCAGAACGTGAAGGATAGAGAAGCGAAGAATCCTAACTGCAAGTGCTGTTCATTCTGGCTGTCTTTGACAACTTTACTGGACAGGGGTAAAGATCAGGCAGGGTGAGAAATCTGGTCTGCTTGTGTCCCCCGCTTCCTTTTGCAGCGCCAAATGCTTCATGGAAACCCAACCCCTAAACAACCCTAAACAAGCCCTTTGCCCAGGAAATCGGAAGACCTCCATAGGGTCTGCCAGTGATTTGGAGTCTGGAAGAGCTACTTGGTGATCTCCAAAGCTATTTAGCTTGACATTCGCAAGTTGCCCACAGTGCTAACCCGATCCCTTCCAAATCCAGCAGCATTCATGCAACACCCAACCCCCTCCCCCCCAGACAAGGATCCCGATGGAGAGGCCTTGGTAGGAGGTTGTTTGGTTCCTGAGATTGCGTGAGTTTGTCGCACATCTCCATCGGTTCGAAACAGTTGCACAGGTGCAAAGAGCCCATAGAAGCTTGATGTGATAGAAAACGAATCTGTTTCTGCCACGCCGGAAGACCCATCCTGCCTGAACCGTTGCCCGCGGCGGCCGCGTGCGGATGGGCTGCGGCGGCCGCGTGCGGATGCCCCGCGTGCGGCTGCGCCGCGTGCGGATGCCCCGCGTGCGGATGCGCCGCGTGCGGATGGGCCGCGTGCGGATGCCCCGCGTGCGGATGCGCCGTGTGCGGATGGGCCGCGTGCGGATGCCCGGAGTGCGGAGTGGCATGCGGCGCGTGATGCGGCGCGGCATGCACGGCTGCCGCGTGCGGGGCGGCGGCTGCCGCGTGCGGCGCGGCGGCTGCCGCGTTCGGCGCGGCGGCTGCCATCATGGCCATCATGGGGTTGAACCTCAGCACGGAGCTGACAAATGCTCTTCAAAGAACCTGCTTCAAATCGTTCAAATATTCATGCTTTCTCACGCAGGTGGTAGTCTACACCTCGATCATGCTAAAACATATTTATATATTATATTTTTATATCTATAAATATATATATATATATATAAATGTATATATATATATATATATGTATATACGGCCACGTCTTTGACCCTCCGTTTGTCATCCCCTCCAAATTCTCATCTAGCAACTCCCTTTGTTTCCATCCCCAACTAGGCCACCACACGGCATGCCAGGCATCATGGGCCTCACGAGAGGAATTGTTTCTTCAGCTCCAAAGCCGTGAAATGCCTTGAAGGCATGAGCAGCCAAACATGCTAGAAGTTTAGCTTTTAGTGGTTTAATGGAAAACCCATTAGTTGGCAAACAGAACAAGTCCAAACATCCATTCAACATCCACCAAAGCAAACATGAAGGGCGTCAAAGTCGCAATGGATAGCCATGGGGTCACGTCTAACATTGGATGGTAAGAATTTCGAGGCTCGGGATCTCAAACAGGCGGCTTTCGAGATGCTCGGGAGCCACAAAATCCGAATCCACTCACCTGAAATCCTTCCACCCGGGCAACCAACTTGGTCGCCCTGGCAACCTGCGAGCAATTTGTCGGCAACAGGAGTACTGCAACTTGTCGCAACATTCGCCCCCAAATTGCTATAAGGAAACAACAGGTGACGCCTATAGAGTTGTTTGCATCATTCTGCCTCCTTAGAAGGTTCTCGCGTTGTCAGAAAAAACGGCGGAGCGGCAAAAGAGTTGCCGGTTCCCTTTCAGCTTCCACGTAAACCAAGCAGCCTGAAACAAGCATTTACCCCTCAAATCACATCATGGACCTTAGGGTTTAGGGAGCTCTGAGGCTCCCACCAGCCGCGGGGAGGCGATTCGTCATCTGAGTCCTCCTTAGCCGTCCATCGCAGAGAGCCCGGGAGACATTTGCGGCCATTTGGTCGCCCAAAATGGGCGAAAGATCCCAAACATGTATTGAGGTGTGCCTGGACCCTCAAACTACCCATGGAGAAGGACAGCTTCCCCATAATTGGGGCAATAACCCGTTTCTAAGGGAATTTTGAAGGTCTGGGTGTCTGTTTGGCACAAACCAAATGGCAACACTCGGTGTTCAGGGCGAGGGATTCGGCCAAGCATCAAGCAGGGTGATGATGATGACGATGATGATGATGATGATGATGACGATGATGATGATGATGATGATGATGATGACGATGATGACGCTGATGAACATGGTGATGATGATGATGAACATGATGAGGATGATGAGGATGGGGATGAATCTCTTTCCCACAGGGTCAAAGTACTTTCTGAGGTACTGAAAAACCCTATCCCCAAAAGGTACCGAGGGATCCTCCGGGCTTGCAGGCTGTACGTCTTCCGAGTCCAAAGGCTGGCACACTCTTGGGGGTCAAGGTGTTGGAGAAAATTGGTTGACACCCCCGGATACAAAAAAATATCAGAATCAATCAGAATCATCCCTTGTCATGCTCTGCGGTAATGAGGATTGGCCCAGGGTCGTTTTTCGCCTTGACGTGATGTCAAAGTAGTTTTGTCAAAACCAAACTTGATTGTTGAATCAACGGTTGTCAGCATGAATTGCAGGCAAATCGGTGCCGTCCAGCCCGGGCCATTCAGCGAAAGGGAAGGCCAGTCGTCTGATCCATTGAGGACGCCAAATCGAGCCACACGCGTGACTTCCAGGTTGCACTCCGGCTTTTAACGCCGACTCAGCCGCTCAACTACAGGCCCAAGCTGGCAGATGTCCTGTGTATTCACCACCCATCACTGTTCAAAGGCCACACTGCTTGTATTGTAAGCAAACTCCATCAATAAACACATATCCCTGAGACGGGTAAAAAGGTTAGAAACATTTTACATCAGCATGTGCTTACTGCTTACAACTAAGGATCACATGTTTGGATGCTGGCCCAAATTAAGCAAACCTTTAACTATATATATATATACTTAAAAGAGGTTCGAATTCCTGTTTGCCAACTCCCAGCTGTGTGCCAAAGGACGAACCTTGGGCCGCGGCCTTTCTCTTTTTGCCCTTGTGTGGATCTGCGTTTTTGCAGGCCTAGCGCACGGCAAAAACGCAGCGGGATCACTACGGTCATCCAACCCTTGGACCAAGAGGGTTTCTTGGTACCTCCTACGGGGCAAGGTTCTAGGGGTTAATTCCCCTTTCTTTTCAACCATCGTTCTTTCCAAAAACCGGCCGTTTTCCCTGGGTTTCTTGAGGTTTTCTAGAAAGAAGGATCCCTGGAAAGAATGGGTAAGGTACCCCTAGAAAGGTTGCAAATATCTCCTTCGAAGGTGCCTCTGCGATGACCAACCCTTGATTCTGGCCTCTACACTCATGCGGGAAGCAGATTGCAAACGAACCAGGTCGTCAAAGGACTTCTGAACAAAGAAAATGCTGGAATGGCTGGAATTCAACAAAACGAACGCTCCCCACTCAACGGAGCATGTCGCAGAATTCTGGCTCCAGCTTCGAGCGGAGCCCATTGCACGTTCCAGCCGCACCCTCCGTGGTTTCCGAAGAGATTCGGTTGGCCAGTGGTTGAAACCGTGCTTCATGTTGAGACTTCCGTTTGCCAGCCCCAAGAAAGTGGCCTCAAACAAATCTAAGCCCTTTGCCATCCCCCAAGAAACCTGCCCTCAAACACACTCCCTTCGCTGCCTGCTATAAAGGTTCTAAATGGAATCACTGGCAGGCACATCCGAACCACGAGGTGGCATCTCTAAAAGCAACCCGGATATGTGGGCAGGGACCCCAAAGCGTTCAGCCGTTGGCACACCCCAAATCCTCAAGGTGCTTGGCTTCCTTCTTTCCCTTTCACACGCCATCCAACAGCCATCCCCCCCAAAAAGATGCCCAGGGAGGGACCCTGGTTTCGGAAAGTCCGTCCCCCAAAAAGTCCCGACTGTTTTTGGGCCCTTCAAATGGGTTGTCCTTGAGGGCCCTTGAGGGGTCGGGGTTCTCCACTGGCGGGTCCGGGGAGGGGTCATGACCCTGAGGGCTAGAAAACCATCCCAAGGGTGCCTTCCACTTCCGAATCGACTCCGCCTGCTCAAAGGCATCCATGGAAGCTTGCCGCTTCCGCTCGCGGTTCTGAACGGCGGGATTGAACTCCCCGGTTTCTCTATGGGAAACCATAAGGAAATTAAAAGGAAATCCGACATAGGGAAACCCAAAAACGAAACCTAAGGCAACTTCTTGACATGGAACCCAATAAATCATTTGAGGACTGCCCTTTGTGGGGGGGACCCCGATTTTGGACTCCATGTTGATTTGGAGAGCAACACCTTTTTCGAGGGGTGTTTGGAAAATCAGAGAGACGCCAACCATTTCAGGGAGTGCCCCACGAGACGAGCCCAAATAGGCGGCGTGGAAAGGGCTTGATACACTCGATGGCAAGCAAGTCACCAGGGCCCCTTTGGGACTTCTGTGCACCTCACCTCACAACAGAAAACACCAGGCTTTAGCGTGTTTAAGTAGTTTGCTCACTTGCAACCTTGGGGTACGAGACTCCCCCTCAGACGAACCTACAAACTCCTTAGGAAACTTCCCCAAACAGGAGATGAGATGTACATCGTTGGCGGCCTGTGCCGAAATTATGCGGTATGATTTCTTCATGTCGGTACGCCAACAAGAAGTGCTCATTGCTCATCCTGTGAATTTCCCCTATCGAGTACTGTCTTCACAACTTGCCCTAAACAACAAAAACACGACACTTCTGCTCGGGCGGCTCAACCACCCGCACAGCCAAACAGCGGGGGCACAGCCAAGCAGCCCGGGCACAGCAAATTGTGTGAATGGTATCCGAGATACTCATCCCAATGCACGGGTTGCCGAGGGACCATGAAAGCACCGACAACTTCAAAGGCAAAACAACTGATCCACTCATCGGCAGCTCGCTTGACCTACGTGTATCATGGTGGACCTGGCAAATCTCAGCACGCCCTCCAAGCGTCTCTCGTTGCGCAACGATTATATACATCCGAGTTGACATCCTGCTGTACAACCATGCAACCACACTCCTTTGGTACCTTTGATGGTCATGGAAACATAATCTACCTCCGGGTGCGTCTGTGTGTTATCTCCGAACTTCTTGAAGGAAACCCGTCCCACCGAGAGAACCTGCCGCCTCTCGGGACCACACGCAGTCGCTTCCCTGGCCAACGAGAAGCTCGGGCGCCTCCTCAGCTTCCTTCTTCCGAGGCATGTCGTCTCGTTTTCTGTCCTCACACTGCAGCCATTCCGGAGATCCATCACCAGTTTGTGTGTGTGTGTGTGGGTCATCAATGGCGTCCTTGCCGTTCCAGCTTGGCACATATGGGTGTGTGCTTTTTAGGGGACCCAATATGGTGGTGTTCCCCTTGGATTGCCTATGAAACCAAAAAGGGCTCCCTCAAAAACAAGAACAAGACGAGCCACCCATCTTTCGTCTTCCCCGTTGGTTTCCATACTTATCAAGCGGCGCGCGGCGGAACACGTTTCCATTTCCGCTGTCCTGTGTGTCCGACCGCTCCGAGCGCCCCCGTTCGTGACCTCGCTCATACTTGTCACGCTCCGCGCGCTCCTTGCCTCGGGCAATGGAAATCCTGTGGCTTCCTGAGCCTCACCAGAGAACGGTTCTCAGAGCCCTTTGGATCTGAACTCCAAGGTTCCTGTCGAACCTGGGCCCTGGCTCCCAACAGTCCTCGACAAAGCCAATTCCAGGACTGCGAATCCGAAAGCTTGGGAGCAAAGGATGGCAGCAGAGATCAAAACTTCTGACGGGAATTCAATAGACAAAGGTTCAAGTGACGTATTTTGAGGCACCAGCATGCCTCAACGACTGCTTTTTGACATGGGGAAATGCTGATTTCAGTTCAACTTGCAAGCTGCTTCGATTGGGGGAGTTGTGTGCCTCCCCTGCCTGAACAGCACCATTGCCAAGCATCATCAAATATTTGTGCAAAAGTGGCCAGGCAACTATGCTATGCTCAGACTCCGATGGATCATGGTGATTGGTCCTTGAAAAACCCTCAGGATGGCCTGAAATCCCAAACGAACGGTTGACGATCATCCTTGTTCAATCATCACGGCACATGTCGGCACCCCAAACCAAAACTCATTGTCTGCACATTCCCCGCACTCGCTGCTACAAAACGCAGTGCATGCGGCACGTCTCCAGGTCAAAGGCTTCAGGAAAACCCAAGTGTTTCAGGCCTTACCTCCCAGAAACAATCCAAATGGGCCATAAAAGATGAACCAGGGTCGAATCTTGGCTGCTGCAGTGGAATCTGAGTGCATCACGCTTTCGTTTGCGCTCCTGCCTCTCCTGGGAACTTCCGTTGCAGCTCAGATGAAATGATTCTGTGCGCAAATCACTGTTGAGGTGAGACCTTCTTGCGTATGGAAATGAAGAACCCCTCTGGCGGGGATCCACTCGCATGTGGGCCAGGGTTTCGCTTTGGTTCCCTTCTAAAGGCTTCTGAAACCCGGATCGACTGTGAGAGGTCAATCAACATCAGGCAAATTCCAAAACTATTGAAACACATCCTCTAAATACCGGCGGCCCTTTGTGGGGGATCGCGCAAACGGGGTGCTTCCCGGGAATTTCGGGCGGTTTTGAATTTTTGGTTGGCGCACACCTCTCAACACATCCGGTTTATCAGGCTGTTTTGGGCTGTTTTGTTTCTGCCTGAAACTGCCTGAAATCCAAACCTGTTGCGGCTTCCCTCGTTGAGGGCTCTCTGCTCTTTCCTTAGAGTGAAGCTGATTGTTGTCCCTCTGTCTACCCCGCATGTGACCGTGGACTTCCGGGCCCCAATTCCCTTTTTAAGGGGCCGGGGATCCAAGACTTCACAACCCTTGGTACTGGTATGGTAGCAAACAACTTTGCTTTTTGCAGCCCCCTACTAAAAAAGAAACAAAAACAGAGCCCAAAAACAGCAAAGGCAAACAACTCGCCAAGAACAGCCACTAGGTCCTCCAGTAGAGAGGGTACCCGATTTTTCAGTTTTTGTGTTTCGGGCACGGACCTGTGCCGGGTAAACAAGCCGCAAAAGAAAGACCCCACGACAGTAACCAATCCCCAGTCCCAAAGATCAGGGTTTCCCACACGCAAGTAACCAAACAACCGCAATCCAAGCCAAACGGAAAAAGGATACCCGCAACCTGGGTCGACGATGAGGCCGCGTCCAAATACTTGAGCCACACGTCACAGGACCTGATGACACCTGAATACATGGCTAGTCACACCCCCCTCATGAGGAGTCCGTCTCAGACGGGCTGAGCGTGCCGTTTACTGAAAGGAAATAAAGCTCACATTCGTCCGCAAACAGCAGGACACTACCGCCGTTAGCGGTGGAGCAAACCCACATGGGCAGTTGCGCGACATCCCGGGCATTAAATTCCTGCCACCACCCCGAATTAGTCGGGGCAACGCTGTCCAACATACCCAGTGAAAGGGTCCACGTAACGACAATGGGTCACTACTGTTTGCATTAGAGATGCGAGTTCTTATTCTTATCATCAACAAAACAACTGAATGACAGCATTCTCGCCTATAGGCAAATCATGCTTCCTAACACACGTCAATCATAACTGGCTCCACTCATCCACGCCCTCTCTCACTCGTACAACTTCAGAGTGACCTGTGCCAGCAGCCCAGCTGTAGTCCAGAAGCAACATGACCAACACGCCTCAGCAGTGCAGGCGGGGCATGAGCACCACCCGACCAGCGGAGGACGAGGGATTGAGCCCTCCCTGCTGCAAGCTTAATTGCGTTTGCTTAAACACACGGCGCCTTAACAATCTTGCAAAAAACTGTGCCTTGAAGGCCACGCCCGCCTCACAGGCAAAGCCTTGTGTGACTTATCAGTTTTCCTCCGGGCTTGGAACAGTACCAAAAAATCCCCGTCAAGCGTTGTTGGCCAAAAGGCAGGAACTGAAGCCCGGCACGCCCAGCCCTCTTTCAAGTCAGGGAGGCCTGGACTTGTTAGCCCCCACGCGTGCTATTGTGGGCCCTGGCGTCTTGTCTGCAGGCTGCGTCCCTGCCGGCGCCGCACCTGACGGCCCCGCACGCCAAAGGTTTTTCTGGCATCTTGACATGTGGAAAGCCCGACAGACGGAGAATCTAACAGATAGGTAGCTGCGCGTGTTAATAGCATGACACGAACATGGCTCGAACAGACAAGAAAAGAAACAAAAGGGAAAGACAACTGGGACGACCATCGTTCTTGCGCCCTCAATGCGTCCCCAGTTCCCATTGCTTGTGGTTGCTGCAGAGCTCCAGTACCATGTCGGGTTCGAAGGGGTGGCAGCTGCGCTGTCACTCATCCACCTGGAAGCTGCTGTCCGACCACCTTGCCACATACTTCGCCATAGATGAGCAACAACTGCTGACTGTCAAACGCCTGCAAGTCCTGGTGGCAGCGGAAGCAGTCCATCAGGTCCGGGAAGTAAGCCCGAAGCCCGGCCTCTCGGCCACCTCTGCAGCGTGATGTAGCTGAATCATCTGAAGGCGGTCTGTCGCTACGTTCCACTCAAAGCGCTATCTTCTTGGGAGCCTTGAACATAGGCGGCCAAGTTGGAGGCGCTGTCGATTGGCCGATCTGGCGAGGCCCGTCGCTTCCAGTCGATGTTTCAAGTAATTCCGGCCGCTGCCGTGACTGCCGTGGTAGCGCTGCGTGCCCGCCTTCTTGCTGCCGTCCTGGAACTCAAGCCGAGTGAAGAAGTGGAAGCAGCCAGCGGGCTCGCCCTCTGCGTCTTCGTCTTCTCGTGGCCAGGGGCCCCGCAACTGCTTGCGAGGCTCAGCTCCCAAGGGGCGAACACCAGGTCTTGCAGCCCGGCCAGTGCGGCGCGCCAGTACAGCGGAGACATGGGGCGCTGGGACATCATCAGCCGCATCTTGTGCCCCGCTGTTCGGCAATTCTCCTCTTCGCGCGCTTTTCGCTCCACATCTGCAAGTCATAGATGAATTGCAGGAGGGCCGTAGCCAAGCAGCGGGCGCAACAGCTCGGACACGCTGCGGCGCTGGCCGTCCGCGCCCTCTACGTCGTTGAGTTCCGCCTCGTCGTGCTCCCGCTCAAGACGCCGCGCGTCGGTGTAGCGCTCGTGCGTTTCGCACATGGATGTCTTCCAGAACAGCGTGAGCCACACCGTGCACTCTGTGCACCAGTTCCGTCCATCGTCTCCCCTGATGTCTTCAGGAAGCAAGCCTCCGTCCCCTCGCCCCCGTATCCGGGTCTAGAAACTGGCCGCTCCGTACTGTGCGCCGGATTGTGGCGACAGGCGTTGCTGAGAAATGCCAGGCTGGCCACTCCCACAGTATCCGCGGCAGGCATGGCAGCAATTGTGAGTGCCGGGAGACGGTGGTAGCTGCACCAGGTCCCAGGCCATCAAACCCCGAGAGCGTATGTGAGTCGCAATTCTCCTTCCCGCAGTCAGTGCACTGATGCATCGACACCGCTTGGACGTTCTTGCGACACACACTGCATCTCATTCTCAAGAGTTGACAATCCATGCACTGCCCGTCATCCCCCATGCATGACACGCAGAACCTTCGCTCGCAAATAACGCAGGTATGCCGAGCATTGGCCTCATCCTTGAAACAAATCTCATCAGGCTCTCCGGAATTCCTCGGAGCCGCAGAAGAAGCAGGATTACTGGCCTGCCCTCCCCTGATCGACTTTCCCCGTGATCGGCATCTGCATCAGCACCGCAGAATCTTGATCATCATGGGCCGGGCGGTCCCGATATGACGCCTCCGCGATTGCCCCGATAGGAATTCCCATCACTCTTGCCTGGGCTGGCTGAGCTGACTGAGAACGATTAGTCAGTCCGCGGTCGTTCGAAGATCTGACCTCCAGACAGAGCACATCAAAGCCTGCCTGTCCCGCGTTACCGGCCCTGCTCTCATCCTCAAGCTTCTGGATCTTCTTCATGGCCCGCACATTCTGTGACCCTTAGTCTCCTTCTTGAGAATAGAGACCCTCGATGCCAACGATGCCTCTGCCTGCCCCTGAAAGTGATGTTGGGGAAAGGAGGAATGTTGGGTATAGAGTCAAAACCAGAAAGGCCTAACGGCACCTGACTGACCTCATCCAGCCCCCTCAGTGCTGGCCGACTCTGATGAGCCCTGGTCCTACAAGATCGGGAATCCCAATCCTCATCTGCGCGGCTGATCCTGGCCTGAAATGGTTTGAGATATCCATGAAACTCATGCCTGGAGCCCGCATCAACTGATGCTCAAAATCCTGTCCTCGATTGATGTTCTCCTCAGCGTGCTGTACTGAGCGGGCTCAAGAGCCCTTGGTGACCGAATAGGATGAGGCTCCTCGAAGCCACCAGATGACTTTCCAAAGTTCATCGCCAAGCTGATGAAGTCGTCCTTGTCCTGACGGAATTATCGCGGGGCCGCCCCTATCAGAGCGAGCTCCTCATTATCAGTAACCTGACGAAGCATTCAATCATCACTGTCGTCCACAAACCTGCCGCGCTCGCGAGGTGTGTCCCTATCGGGAGCATCACCCATGCGACCGCCACCTGCCGAACTCTCCTCGAAATCCTCGTAGACGAAGTCCGGCATGGAGCTTCGCGGGGTTGACGTCATAGTGCTTGTATTAGTCGTAGGTCACGAGCACGCAGGAACCTACGGCTGACAACCTGTGTTTCCGGGCAAGGACCTGTGCCCAGCCAATGGGTTAGTTCGGGTCCACAAAAGAAAGACCCCAAAATCCCCGGTCCCAAAGATCAGGGTTTCCCACACACAAGAAACCAAACAACCACAATCCAAGCCAAAAGGAAAAAGGATACCCGCAACCTGGGTTGACGATGAACTGCACGGGCACTCCCACCAACCTGCCCCGGGCCGAAGTCTCTTTCTCTTCCAACACGTAGGTGATCGACGTGGGGACACCGCTCATCCGAGGCTGCGACGGATCCAAATACTTGAGCGAAATGCACAGGACAGTCACTATCGCGACATGCCTGATGACACCTGAATACATGGCTAATCACAGTTTTGTCATGTTTGTCTATTTCAGGGGACCCTCCCAACCAAAAAAGGGCGAGAAAGGGCACTGGGGGACCTAGGTGGCAGACTCGCGTCACGTGGCTCGGTCCTCCTCCTCGCGGCGCAGCCGCTCCTCCTGACACATCGTTACGCGGCAGTGCCTCCCTTTTTGCTTGAAAATAGATGGGTTTCCCTGGTAGATGCTTAAAAACCACCAGGTCAACCAGGAATCGCCTGACCTACTTTTCATCCAAATCAGCCAAAAAAACACCTATGGTGTTTCTTGTTGAGGGTCATTCCCCTTGCGTGTTCTTTCTTGAGGGTTCTCCTTGGTGTGTGTGTGTGTGTGTGTGTGTGTCTGTGTCTCTGTGTGTCTCTGTGTGTCTCTGTGTGTCTCTGTGTGTCTCTGTGTGTCTCTGTGTGTCTCTGTGTGTCTCTGTGTGTCTCTGTGTGTCTGTGTGTCTCTGTGTGTGTCTGTGTGTCTGTGTGTCTGTGTGTCTGTGTGTCTGTGTGTGTGTGTGCCTGTGTGTCTGTGTCTCTGTGTGTCTGTGTCTCTGTGTGTCTGTGTCTCTGTGTCTCTGTGTCTGTCTGTGTCTGTCTGTGTCTGTCTGTGCCTGTCTGTGTCTGTCTGTGTCTGTCTGTGTCTGTCTGTGTCTGTCTGTGTCTGTCTGTGTCTGTCTATGTCTGTCTGTGTCTGTCTGTGTCTGTCTGTGTCTGTCTGTGTCTGTCTGTGTCTGTCTGTGTCTGTCTGTGTCTGTCTGTGTCTGTCTGTCTCTGTCTGTCTGTCTGTCTGTCTGTCTGTCTGTCTGTCTGTCTGTCTGTCTGTCTGTCTGTCTGTCTGTCTGTCTGTCTGTCTGTGTGTGTGTGTTTTGGAGGGTACCATTTTTGCGGGAGTGTTGACAAAGAAACGCCAAGGAAAAGCGCCATTCTCAGCTGGGTCTCAAAGCAGGGGCCCCCTTTGAACGGTTTTAAGGGACACCTACTAGGACATCAACCACCATTTTAGGGGTCCCTCACCTTGAGAAACACCCATGTGACTATATTGAGCTGAGTCAAAATCAAAAACCTTGCCATGAGAGGACATGGGGAAAAACAGTTGCGAGTCCCCCCTGTCCCTCCCAAATGAACTTACTTGCTACCATCCCACTGGTGGTTTCGTTTAAGGCGATTAGGTTCATTCCCAAACCCTGGTTCCCCTACTGAGACCCAGCACAAAAGCAACAGCAAGAATATCCGGGAAAACCGGTTTTACAGGTTGATGGAACCAGCCCTCTTCTTCCCAGTTTTGCTTCTGGATCAAAATGCTTGGATGGGTGTTTCCAGAACACACCCCGGCACAACTTGACAGCCGGGTTACAACTAAGAATTGCCGCAGCTTCTGTCAAAATAGGCGTTCAGGAAGATGGCTCAAAGTGGGTTCGTCCAATCGCTTCCACAACTGAAAATTGATTCGGATAGTGACAGCCATACCGGGTTCAGATCGGCCGCAAGCAGACAGGATTGCTCAATATGACCAATCATGTGTAATTCGTAGGGATAAAAACCCGTGACGGAAGTGGGCAGGGGCCTTTGCAAAAGGATTCTAGTCTTCGAACATCCTCCTGTGCACTTCCCTGCTTTGAACAATCCAGGCAAAGGGGCCCAAAAAACAAACTGGCCAAACAGGGCGTGCCAAGCCTAAAAACTGAAGCGCACACTGGGATACTCCTTTAAACCAAAAAAACAACAGTGTGTTTTCCGAAATAAGCAGAACAAAACGCTCATGCCTGTCAAAAAGGCTTATTTCGACAAGTCGCTTTGTTCCGCTCCGGCCTCTTCGTGATGGTCCCAGGGCTGGTTGAAACATGAAACAGCAGAATAAGTTGCACTTCCGCGCACGTTCTGGTTTTTCTTTCCGCCTATCAAGCAAACAAGCAGAATAATCGCAAAAAGCAATAACTTCCTTTCTGAGGTTCCAGGTATAAAACCTAGCTGTAAACCCAGCTTGAAAGGCAAAGGACCCGAACCTTCCTTCAGCCAACCCCACCGTCGCTTGTCCACTCCTCCTCCGCCGCCTCCTTCTTGCGCCGCTCGACCAGCCTGCCGAGGCGTGGAGCTCCCAAGGCTTGAGGTGGCGTAATCCCGGGTCCCCCTGTTCCTTTTATTTGCTCTTCCCCACAAAAGGGAAAATGGCACCATAAATGGAATTCCAGGGGTCACCCCCCCTCCCCCAATTCCATTTTAAAGGGGGTTGGGATGTGGCGTAGACGCTTGGACATGGCGTGAGGTGGATTTTTACTCGGACTGCCATGGCGTGAGAACAGGCCTGAGCACTTCGAAGAAACAAATCGCCGCTGTTCGGTGCAAAGCAAGGTATATTGCCATTCCTCGGCACATCCAAAAACAGCTCAGTATCTCTCTTCAGCCGAGCAGCACGCAGGCACCACGGAAAATCAACAAGCCAGCCATTACGTAAGGGGCACAACATGCCGCCTGGAAGCCTTCCCAAAAGTGATCACCGATCTGAACTTGATTTACCAAATTAAGCAAAAATCAAAACCCGGACCTCGAACTACCCCTAAAAAAGGGGAATTCGCCCCATAAATTTGGGAGACATAAACATTTTTGTAATGGCATTTTGAGGGTCCAGGAACCCAATTTGCAAGATTCCAAACCGATTGCAGGCGTCCCTGGGTCTCAGCCCGCTCCTGGCTCGCCACTCCTCCTCTTCTCGCAGACGTTGCTCCTGCGGGAGGCGACCGGCCGATTCAGCACAAAGTGTACATTGCATCCTTCTGCCAAAGAATTGGAACCAACGCGATCCCACCAGTCCGCGGGTCCTGCAAACCTCTGCAATAACCCGAGATGATCAATGTGCGCGGCATGAAACAACCCGCCCACTCAAACGGGATCTTTGGATCCTTGGTCAAACTGAAACAGAAGCCGCCAGCTTTTGGTCCTTTTGCATTTACCGGGTTACCAGGGTTCAACCCATTTTGGGGCTACCCAAGTTTTGACAAACCACATGATGGCGATGGTGAGCCGACTGGTTGTCCTCCGCCTCCTTCTTTCTCTGCTCGAAGGCGGCCTGCACCTGGCACGCCACCTTTCCCGGTTTGGCCGAGTTTGGGTCTGGACCCTCACACTACCCATAAAAAAAGGGAATTCACCCCATACTTTTGGAGAAATAACCCTTCTTTTTGTGGGACTTGTGAGGGTCCAGGTACACACTTGTTTTAAAAGGAAAGCAAAAGGAAAACCGAGGCCATGTTGGTGGGTCCCCCTAAAAACGACAGACGCATTTCAGTCTTCCCCAAGGTGTGTTTGGATGCGCTTGGGTGGGCTGTGTGTGTGTGAAGATAAATCTTATGGATTCCTGGTTGATGCTGGTTGGCAGGCACAGTTTAAGTTGAGACAAAAAAAACATCAAGATGGAAAGGATATGAGGAAAGAGATAGAGGATGGATGGGAAAAGGAGGTGAGAGAAGAGGCAAGTCCTATCTCTTCATGCCTCTTTCACCTTCTTCCATCCATCACTTCCTTCCCAATCTCTTTCTTCCTTCTCCAATCTACTGCTTTTGGATTGGTAAGAAGGTGAAAGAGAGGAAGGAGAGAGGAACGAAGGGAAATGGAGGCATCTGTTCTCAGATGCGTTTGGCAAATGTTGAGCAAAACAAGCAACGCCTGTTGAACCAACGACCGTCCTCCCCTCCCATTCACTAGCATCCTTCTCCCGTGTCGACTCAATCGCATGAGCTCAATACTTTTGCCTACAAGAACATGTGACAAGTTGGGTTCTTCGCTCTCTTTGGGTTTTAGTGGAGACTCCGAGGTGCCATCCCAACGTTCTCGGCGGTCGAAACCTTTCGGTCGCCTTCAGGCGCTCCGCCTCCTGGGCCGCCTTGCGGCGCTGCTCCTGGGCTGAAAACTCATGGTCCGGACCTTCCAGCAGACGTACTCCATTCATGATGGTTCTCAGCACCTGAACTATGGATTCCTTCAAATCCCAGTTCTTCCAGGCGAGCCACAGGTAAACCAAATTGCTTCTTTAGTTCCAAGGGGAAGTGGTTGGTCACCGCACATGTTTTTATGAATTGGACAGACTGGACATGATGACCAAATCATATCTGCTGACCCGAAGCTCACCTGCCAGGACCTGGACTTTGTTGTCCTCGCCTCCTGGGACCTTGAGGACATCAATCACGGCTGAGATACTTCGAGGCGTTGGAAAATCCAACCATTCTACCATCGTTCTTGTCAAGCACCAGCTGTTTCCCCTGGGTTTTGCAGGCTTCCTGAAAACGAAGGATCCGGAAAGAATGGGGACGCTTTCCACAGAAGACATGTGTACATATGTGTATAGACTCAACACTTACCCCGTGCTTCCAGCTGCCACAGAAAAAAGGCAACCAAGGCTTCTTACTTCTATGATTTGCCAGCGTTGGCGTCCTTTGCTTGGTGACTGGAAGCGCTGCTACTCTGCAAATGAACAGACAGAACATCAAAAAGCTCTCATCCCTAGAAGGATATTCCTCTACAATTGAGGGGTGTTGTGGGGTTCCATGTTCACGTGCATGGGGAGCAATGTTTGGAAAACTGAGACACGGAGAGAATTTCCTTGAAGATCCAGGTGCAACTTGCCGGTTTCAGCAGATTTACCACTTTTGGAGCCCACCACACTTTTGCGACTACAATAACTCATCTCATCTCCAAAGTGGTGGTTGTTTTATGGGTTGTCATTTAAACCAACCTCAAAGCGAATACCCTTACAACCGGCGCACACAATCCATGCAGGTAACAATTGCCAACATGTGTGACCATTTGGGTAAATCTGTCTTTTTGCACACATTTGACAAAACTGAGTTCGTGTTTCCCCCATCGCGCATTTCGACCCCCTCCGCTCGAATGGGACGCTCGGCCGCGTCTCCTCCTCCAGCAGTTTCCGCCTTCGCTCTTCTTCTTGGCGCTCCGCCCTGAGAGAAGCACTGCAGACCGCTCCATAGAACCCATGCTTTGGACATCCGTAGAAAATATTCTAAAACATCGTGGTTCATATTTAGCATCCCTACAATACAACATGGCCCCTCAAATTAACTTGTAATGAGATAAACTGCATATTTCCTTGTAGGACGACACAACATCGGCAGCTTTCGGCTTGTGCCTTTTGTATTTCCTTCACGCAATTCAGAGCCTTTTAGGGTTGTCTCCTGGGTGTTTTCCTTGATGGTTGGCTCCTGACTCCCTTTAACATGCACATAAAATACCTTGACAAGGCATGGACCCCCTTCCCCGGAACTACAGGCGGTGCTGACAGCGCGAGCAAGCTTCCAACTGAAAAAGAAGCAACAAAAATGAAAAAAAAACAACACATCGATGATATAGTGGCAAGCTTTCCTGAAGCTGTTGTAACATTCTGATGCGCTCACGAAGCTGAAAGAAGTTTGCGCTAGCCACAGCGACTGGGGAACATGTTTTGAGGAATAAGCAAAACAAACGCGTTGCTGGAGGAAGAGCTTCCGACTTTCTGGCCCCAAATCTGGAACTGACTGCAAGAGCCGCACAAAGGAATCCTCGTCAAATGTACAAATACCTCTTTAAACAACACATAGCAAACGTCTTTTGCAGCCAAGGTCTGTCAAGCCCAAAACTATGAGCAGGCAAGGGCAGTATCAGGCTGAGGTCAGCATTTGCGCTTTCTGTTTGCCGCCTTCAAGAAGGACACACGTGATTCAAGCAGACCCATAGCTTCGGCTAGAACCCAGGTGTGGATCTTGGCACAACTGGGCAAGGCTACCAGCACCTCCCTCCATGGGCAGTGGTCGACACTTTGCACTGTCCCTAAGGGAACTTTGCATCGTTACCTCAAACTCAGCCAAAAACAAACCTGTCCCGAAAGTCCTGAAAGTGCGTACGGCCACCATTTCGTGGAATTGACCAAGCGCAAATAGGCATGCCCCTCCAAAGGAAGCCTCGCCCAACCCAGCAGAGAACAATCCCAAAGGGTCGACTTGAAAAGAAAGATGGACCTGGAGGCCAAGGTGTAAACAATATGGGCAACTGCGCTACATACAATGTGCATCGCACTTGTTAGCTTTGGAGTCATCAGATGTCCAGAAATAGTTGCTCTTTTCGCTAATGGCTTAGTCACGAGTTCTTCAAATCACCGTCTCAAACCAACTGAAACAAACCTCCCTTACAAATTCCGGGCCAACAAATATCTGATGCCCCCAGCAAATTGAGTCAACAAAGGGCCCCAAGGCTCTCGTTGCCCGGTGGTATAGGAATCCTCATGTGGCTGTGGGTTAAAACTAATGGTGCCATTTTGGGGTAGGTGCACCACTCATTTTTGTCTATGTTAGCGAGGCAGCGACCCTCAACAAAACGACACCGAGGGCCGAGCGCCAGGACTGCCTCCTGCAATCGGCCGGTTTGGTGTTGTCAAGGGCTTGAATAGTGGATATTATTGAATCACGTAGAAAATTTATGTCCACCACTTTGAAGGAGTTCCCTACTAAAATCATGGTCACCTGAAGTATAGGTTGTCAAGGTTTCCTGTTATACTTGCCATCGACAGCCAGTTAACCCTCTCTTCATTGTGCGTCAAAGGCATTCTCTGGAATGAAGGACATCCCAAAGCGTCGGCTCGGACGTGGCAGCGGTCTCTCGCCTGGGTTGCGATGACCCGGCGCCGCTCTTGCTCCCAAACATCCGGCGTCCTGCGGGGAGAAAAAAGACCAACCCCAAACAAAGGGAACCTCTTTTTTTGAGAAGATCGCTACAAACAAAAAACATACACATGTTGTCTCATACAAAAACAACAAAATGTATCATTGTCTCACGCTATCCGTATTTTTGGGGAACTCACCGAAAACACATCGATGAACTCATTTCCGGGGGTCCACAGGGCGCCACCAAACAAACTAGGATCCAGACATACTGTTGGGTGAAATTCTGCCAGTTGATAAGTGGTGTCCCCCGAAATTCATAGGGCTGCGTCCATCCCAGGTGCGTACTGGTGTGTTAATTAAGGAACTCGGCTGTTTCGATTGCCAAAGGCTCAGGCTTTGAGCCTTATACACCCTGAGGACCCATTGGCACGAAAGCCAGTTTCAACCATCCTGCGGATGGGGTGGGGTGACCGCAAAAACGTTGCACCTGGGAAAGTTGAAAGTAAAGTTGAGGCTCTGCAGTCAATTGTGGCATGTGTAGAGCCATCTGTTGCAAACCAAACTGAGTACATCTTTTGCTGGTTTCAGCAATGACGAGTGGCAGCTGAACAAAAACAAGCTTACGCACTAGAGGAATCACCAAACCACAAGGTTCCACCGAATGGGGTGGGTACCCAATCGTCCATGGTATGTTGTCTTGCTGGGCTAATTGCTGTACTTCCCAAACTGGAAATGGGGAACCCCAGTCTTCATCGATTTCCCTTCAAAAGGGCTCATAAGACTTCCTGATCAGGTATCCATTGCAAACTTAACGATCAGTCTCAGGAAGTCTTTAATACGGATGGTATTTCGAGGGTCCTCTCTTCTGCAGAACCCACAAACGCGAAGCCTTAGAACTCATTTTGGGTTCCAAACTACTAATAAGGAGCAAAACAGGACTGACCACACCGCGCGTGCTTCGGGCGAACCAGCGTCCTGCTTCGGTCACGCTTTCGCTTGGTAGCCTCCTCCTGCGTTTGGACCCCGGTTTGTGGATGTGGACCGGGGGGGGTGATGGAAGGGGGCACCCCGCGGATTGAGACTTGTTCTTTTCTGTACGTCGTGCGCCGACACGAAAGCGCTGCCCGAAACGGCTCGCGCGTCATGCGCAAAGGCGGCGCTTTCACTGAAAGCAGCAGCAACGCGGCCCGACACGGCACGCGCTCCGTGCGCAACTGCACCCGACCTTTTGAAAGGTGCCAATGGTTTCTGTGTCGGAGACCGCTCCGCTCCCAGACTGCTTCTGTCAGGCGTTGCGAGCGAGGTGGATTGCGCACATACGGAAGAGCCGAACTCAGCACAGGATTCCCGGCCCGCTTCTATTCCCCAGCTCTCGCATTTTCTAGCTTGTTCCTGGCTTTTTCACGCGCATGGCACAAATTCACAAGAGTTCACGCACGGGCGCATGCATTCTTAGAAGGAGCTTGCTCAACTTAGTTCCAGTACTACGGAAGGAACTTCCTTTGACCAAAAAACCTTTGGACATCAGGTGGTTGTGCAATGGGTTAAATCGTGCGCCATCTCTTTAAAGCCCAATCTAGAGGAGTCTCCAATTCGACACAGCACGCAATTCGCGTGTCAAAGCTCCCCTCTTGGGCCAATGCAAAAAGAACCGCCAACCATTGGGCCAACCATCTTAGAAGGGCCTTGCATTTGATGCAGTGTAAAACTTTGAGACCCTTATTTTGACACAGCTCATGTATGTCTTTGAAAACTCCTTTCAACATGGTTTTGAAACACCTCACGTTGGCACATGCACTTTCGTGCTGAAACAGCAACACAAGAGGATCTTTCACTTCGCTGTGCTCACAGGTTCACAGGGGGGCTTCTGAATTTATTGCCTGAAGAAGCAACGAACACATAGTAAACAAAAAGAGTCTGTGCTGCGACCTTGTTGAGTTGAAAGGCGCTGTCAGCTAGGTGGGGCTTTTCAAGCGGGCCTTTCACTTCTCCTTCAGTAGATTCATAAAGCTCATAACTTCCAGTTGTTTAAGCCTGAGAAAAATGAAACCTTTAAAACCAACAAAATAACATAACAAATATTCAAGCAAACCGAAGATAAGGACACTTTTTTGGCGAACGGCTCAACTACTTCAACGGGCTCGCAGGATTCTTGTCATGTTGCAAACTCAGCACGGATCCCCAGTCGCATCAAATAATCACCGAGGCCAGTGCCTCATCGCTGCTCTCCTGCCGCCAAGGCGCTAAAAAAAAAAAAAACGCCTCTTCTTCCCGATGTCTAAAATTTCCCGGAATCTTGCTGAAACGCCTGAGCAGTCACATCCTCGAAATGACCATCTGCCTACAGTAAGTCGTGGCTTCCAGGAACTCACGCCCAAAAGTGTTTTGAAGAACCTGAACAACGCTACAAGCATCCGCCATGTCAAAACGCCTGCGTTGTATCACGGAAATCCCAACACTTGGCATGTCAGTTGCAAATCCTTAGACCGGAACCAGCCTTTGGACCCCAAGGGACCACCTCTTGCCATGTCACAAATTGGCAAGTTGCGAAGCAACCGCTGTCGAACACGTCCCATCGAATCTGGTCCCTGGACCAGGCCCCAAATTTCAGCTAATCCCAAGCGCCCTGTTTGCCTAGGCTCTGAATCCAGCACCCACAATGCTACAAGGTCACCGGCTGAGAGCTGAACAAGGTGAACATCCCACTCCTCGCCAGGCTCGGGGCCCTTCAGAGGACACTCCTCCCGACCCAAAATGGCGAAATGCACCTCGGCAGTTCGACACTTGCGGGGAGAGCCCCCCACGTCGCTTGAGGTCTAAGTTGCACAAGGCGGCTCCCTCCCTTCCACAAAAGGACTCAGTTGGTGCAACCCGCTGCAGACTCTGCACGTGTCCGATGGCTCGTTGCGATGTGACGCCGATTCTGATGTCGTTTTGCCAGCGGGCTGCGGGGCGTACGCAGAAATACCGTGCAGTGATTCTGTAGAGATTCTTCCAAATACATCTTGCCGTTTCCTTCACGGGGATGCTCTCAACCTCTTGCACAGGACCTGCAAAGGCTTCCTTTCAAGAGATCTGTGGAGGATGCTCCAAACACATTTTGAACAGAGAACTTGTATGGAGGGTGCTCTGAAGAACCCTGTGTGTCGCACGGATCTTGCCAAGAGATCCTGCCAAGAGATCCTGCCAAGAGATCTTGCACAAACATCTTGCAAACAGATCCTGCACACGTCTCGCAGAGACAAAAAACAGCTCGCTTGACTTGCTGATGCCCGTAACCTGCGTGTTCCCAAAGGCTAAAGTTTGCCACTGTTTCGGGATCAACTGGTTGTACCTTCAAAACGCCAGGCGCGGCCCAGCCAGCGCACCAGCGGATCCTCGGATGCCTTCAGCCTCGGCCTGCCCTCCACATATGTTTTTTGAAAGCGCCGTACCTGGAGGGGCTTTGTGTGCTGGGTCATGGATCTCCAATGGGAACCTTTGCGTTGGGTCTCTAATTTTCTAAACTCCACGGGTGCATAAACTGTCCCAAACCAAGGAACCGCTTTGATGGCACACTCTATCGAAGCCCCAAAATTAATGTGGCTTCCTTCCGTTTCCCTTCAAAACAGCCTGAAACTGGGCTGTTTAAACCGGAGTGTTGGCAAATCAATCTTCATCCATATTGGGATACCACAAAGCGGACTCCTTTCGTAACCCACGAGGTGGCTGTGGGTCAAAGCCCTGTACCCCCAGTGAACATCCCAATCCCCACTAAAATAGGTTCTGAAATGGGTGGTAAATGCACCTACCAACCAAAATGGGATCCCAAAACGGTTCAACTGACCCATGGCCAGGTGAGCTTTCTTTGCGCTGTCCGCCCCATTGACCAGCGCAGCGGTTCCCCGAGCGGCCGCCGAAAACGTCTTGGGCCCACGGCGCTCTTCCAGACGGCGCTGTCCGCCTCGAAGGTCGCGATCACCACGGACCTGTGACGCGTCAAAACGAAAAAAACAAAAAACACCAATCCAATCCGAGTCCGAAGACAGAGGGAACAGAGAATTGATCAGAAAGGGGACAAAGGGACCAAAGGATTGAACAGAACAGAGGGTGACAGAAGGACTTTTCAGAAGTCGAACTTTCATTCCCAAGTAGACTTTTCAAAAAATCGGGGCCCCGATGATTGTCCACTAAACAAACTTTAAAAGAGAGCCTGTTGAAACAGATGCTGGCACATGCGGGGGGGGGGGGGAAAAAAAAGAAGCTGTTGAAGCAACCTGCCTTCAGTTTCCCTCGGCCTTGACGGGCGACCTCTGTGGTTCGTGTGAGAACTTGGCTCGCGAATTTATGGCGCGGCCCGAGGGGAACAAACCAATGGAACCGACTTTTTTGCCCAATTGGCAGGGAACTACCCAATGGGACAGACTTTTGCCCAGTTGGGAGGGGGTGGGGTTCGTGTGGGTCAAAAGGACCAACATGTAGGGGTGGGGTCCGCGTGAGTCAGCAGGACCCGCTCCAGTACCCAAGATAGGAGCCCAAAGTGCCTAGTTGATCAGCTGAGAATGTGTACATACGAAACACCCAATGGTTGGTGTCAGGCTGCTTAAGAGTGTTTAGTCTTTAAGGGTCACTGAGTCACTGCGGCTAAAGTCATAGGTAGGAGGTTGAACAGTAATTTGAGCTGGGACAAAACAGAACACGTCACCAACCTTGACACCATCAACCTTGGTCTGGATCTTTCAAACTTCCACGACCTGCCCCCCTTTTAGCTTCCGTGAGGGGATTTTGACAAGTAGTAGCTGGTCGGGCTTTCCAGCACCCAGGATCGATCTCATATACCCCGAATCTCTCAAGAAGATTCAGAAAACAATATAGACAATGATTGAATAACAGAAACTTCCGCCACCGCACGGCTTCGGCATTTAGACAGTCACTGGAGTGCCACCTGCCGAGAGGCAACCCCATTCCTTCTCTTCACCTATTTGGTCACGGGTGACTGCACAACATGAGTTTCCAACGCGTCAAATTTCCTCAAAATGGCCACTCCAAACGGCCAGCAAGGGTCATGCGCAGAAAACATCTTTCAACCGTTTCAACTGCTCTGAGTCCTTTGCCACAATGCTTCCCTGCCAACGCCACCTCTTGGCCAGCGCAACAGCCCTCTCGTTATCCGAACATGCTGCACAACGCTTGAATACATTACACAGGGCAAGAGTATGCACAATGTCGGGTGTCTGGCAAACACAAATCCGAAAACTCACAATTTCCCGTGACATGAAGATGCAGATTTTTATTTTTATTTTGAGAGGCATAATGTGCAACAATGTTGCCTGTATCACACGCAGCAACAGTCGAGTTCATGCCCCTGGGTACAATGGGTAACAACAGCCAATCAAACAACCAACCAACCAACCAACCCGTGAGACTTCAGAAACAGCCACCGTCTGGAACAACCACTCGGACTTGTTCCCCTTTGGATCCTCGTTTCCAGCTGCGGTTGTGGAAAATGCGGTCTCTCCTCCCAAAACTATGCTGTCACTTTATCCAGATGCTTATTGCGAACCCAGAATGTGGCAACCCCCCTTGAACGAACACAACACATGTACTGTACAAAGTCGAAACCCAATTTCAAGCGTTTCCAGCACCCCTCCCCCCACTCCTTCCCCACCCCTCCCCCAACCCACCCCCCACCCCCCCCGCCCAGCTCACCCCTCTCCGTGCCCCAAGGCTCCCCGCTTCGCCAGATCCACCTTGGTGATCCGCACCGGCACCAGGCGCTTCAACGAGGCCGAGAACCACTGCACCCGCTTGCCTCGGATCGATCGATTCACGTGCCTTCGGCGCTTGCATTTTTTTCGCTCGGAAGATGTCGGCTTCAAACCACGCCAGGTGTTTGCCTTTCTTTTTTCTGGTTGCGGGCAAGATGTTGACCCCTCTGCAAAAAGTGGAACACACTTTATGTGGGTTCAATTCGGAAACTCCGAGCTGGTTCAACCAATCAGTTCAAGGTCAAAGATCTAGCCAAATAGTCACAAAGCGTTGGTACCCCCATGTGTTTAAGAAACCTCGTTCCCTGATGCGTGCTGTGTTTCTGTCCTTCTGACATTCACCCAGAACTACAAGGACACAAGGGTTCGAGATCTATCGTGCAAACCTGCCCTCTGCATCTGGTTCAGAATTGCTGGACCAATTGTCTGTTTAGGGAACAAGGACCCAACAAGCAGGTGTAGGGCTTGGGGAGGAGAGGTTGGGAAGCTTTGACTCCAGCCAGTACAGCTTCAACTCGGCTCAAAGAACCAAGCCCAAGATGACCTGGGTGGCGACAAGCAATCTCCTTGGGCGAATTTAATCCCATTGGGTTCGCCCATCCCGGTCACGTCCAACACACCCTCCGAGTTCAACGGAGTGGCAATGTCAATGACATTAAGCCCATGCCAAGCATGGAAGCCTTTTGCCCAGTGAATCTCCATATGATCGAGCCACACAAAATCTGGGTCAAACTCCAAGTCAAATGTGGATCTCATCCCACCAACCGGCGTGGAAGGGCACGACCTGTTCACGACTTTCCTTTTGAAACACAAAATCTAGCAACTCACTTCCTGAGTAGATTGGCCAAATAAAGCTTTTTTTTACCACTAACATAATCTTCCCCAAGGTCTAAAATCCAGGAACTCATGGGAGCGAGACAATATCGAGCATGTTGTGAACCAATTTGCCAGGCGTCTTGTTTGCCCCCTTTGGGCTTGGGTGACCTGGCCTTCAGCCAAATGTCCACATGGCAAGGCGACAAGTGGAAATGTGATCCAACGGGAGCCAACCGTTGTCCTAGTCGCACCATGCCTCCATTTTCTTAAGTCCCCTGGCAACAAAAATGCCCAGTAGTGATAGATTCCCTTCAAAACCAACAGGGGAAAATAACACATATCTGAACCAAATGGAAGCATGCCAGTCATCTGTTCTACTTGCTGGACCATACGGCCAAGCAAGTTGGCTCACATGCAATCCGTTGCGACAAGAACCGTCCCGGGGTTAGATGAAAAACATCTATGAGGTCTGCAAGTAAATGGGCAACCACCCAAACAAGTTATGATTATCCATCAACCTAAGAGGGAGCCCAGCTACGCGGGGTATTGAAATGGACGGTTCGTCAATCCCAGTCCATAATCCCTTTTGTAACCCACACGAACATTTGAGGATTGCCTCTGAACAGCCCAAAAAACAGAACAGCATCGTAATGAAGTGCTCACACAGAGGCTTAAGGAAACAGCATTGTCGCAGGAAGTCCAGGCGTCCGGGCCAACCTTTACCCAGCTTGGCAACGCGCCGGGCAGCTCCTTGCAAGTCGAGTCGGCTATGTGGGGGACGTCAGTTCGCTTCTTCGGGGCTGATCAAAAGGTCCGTGATACATGGGGTGACTCTGAGGGAACCACCAGAAAAATAAGATGACCTTCGTCGCAGGATGGGAATTGTTACCCCATGGTCACTTTGGGGCGAGGAATATTGATCCAACTCCCATATTTAGCACCCGGCGGGTTCTGGGTGGTCATCGCTGGTCTTATTCAGAGTTTTGCGAGGCACATGGAACCAATTATATGGGGAAGCACGAGTCATCGTCAAAACTTGGTGAACTCGGGTTCATCCTGTTTTGAGGGCACCCTTCTTGTTGTTGTGATAAAGGAAATTAAATATATTCAATCGGAACCCAGCCATGTGGTTGGGGACGGGGGTCCCTCAATAAGATGGTCCAGAAGGGATCCTCGTCTGCACATCCAAAAAACACAGTTTTGCCGCTCCTCGAGTGATTTCGTCAACCGCAAAGAATACCTGAACCCTCAAACTACCGGTAGAAAGGGAAATCCACCAAACATTTTGGGGCAATAAGCCGTTTTCAAGGGTTCGGGTGTACCTTATGTTGATTTGCTGCCCAAACTGTGAGGCACTGCATCGAGCCCTAGTCACTGAACAGCATAGCTCTTCACCAAAAGGCTTCGGGCTAGCCACGATTTGCTAAACGGAACCCCCGCAAAGCAGAATGTGTCTTCACAAGCCGGAACTTCAGCGCCAGATTTCTCTGAAACGAAAAGTTTGGTCAGTTCGCACGCTTTGCAGCTTGCACTCAACTGGTCACCCAGGCTGACGAATTCAGACCGCTCCCTGCCGCACGCGCCTCTGGTCTACTCTCCTGTGGCATCGGCTCAGCCTTAGGCTTCGCCGTCTCGTCATCGTCCAGCACCACGACGTCCTGTGAGGTCAAAAGTCAGGTCGGATCCACTTAGGAAGGATAATTCGTTCTTAAAGAACGCCGCGCTCGCATGAACTTTTTTGTCGTTTTAAAGAACGGTCGGATACCATACATAAATTCCCTTGATTCCCCCCCCCCCAAAGGAGATTTCTCCAAGGGCAGATTTTGGGGTGCCATGTTCATGCCCGGAATGAATCACAAAGCACGGGACCGAACAAACCCATGAGCCTGTTGTTCATCCCACATTGGTGAGCTCAGTAATGAATGAAGATTCGATGGCAACGGGGCATGAACACGGGAAAATTGTAAATCTCAAGCCTTTGCAAAACCAGGCCCAGTCAAACCATGTCCATTGGCCACATCCATTGCACTTGCTTCAAAAACCAGGGGACCCCTACAAATCTAACCCAGTTTTGCCAACCAACAAACAAGCCTTTGGTTATGGCCCATGTTTAGTGAACCCTGAAATGGTAATGTCATGATTCAAAGATATTTGAGAAATGGACGCGGAAGCCGTCCTCGGCTGTAACTTCTGCAGGTTGCTCTTCTGCCTTGGCCTCCTCTTTGTCCGCATCATCCTCTTCCTCCACTTCAGCTGCTTCTTCCTTCTCAGCCTCCTCCTCAACTTCTACTTCCTCCTCTTTGTCAACTTCTACTTCCTCCTCTTGTTCAACTTCTACTTCCTCCTCCTTGTCAACTTCTACTTCCTCCTCTTGTTCAACTTCGACTTCCTCTTCTTGCTCAACTTCTACCTCCTCCTCCTCTTTCTCAACTTCTGCCTCCTCCTCCTCTTTCTCAACTTCTGCCTCCTCTTCTTTCTCAATTTCCTCCTCTTTTCCAGCTTCCTCTTCCTCTACCACTTCTTCCTCCATTGCCTCCTCCTTAGGTTGCTCCTCCGCTTCTTTGGCCGGCACCGTCTCAGCTACACCCCTCTGATGCTTCCTGTCGTCCTGAATAAAATCGGCCACTCTTTCGTCTACCACGTCCGCCTTTAGCCCATGATCACAACCGACAATAAGGGCGCTACCAACACAGTAAATGTTCCAAGGGTGGATAGTTTCACAGATATCAACACCTATCTGTCCCCTACAACCCTTTATCTAGCCATGGAGCTGCCCCTAGCAAGCCCAAACAAAAGGTTACACCTACCTGGCAACTTGCGGCGGGGCTCCACACTGTTACATCAGGCTTGTCCTCTTGGAAGGCAATAATTGAGAGGATTCACTTTACCCCCCCCCCTGTACAAAAAAAGGAATGAAAGAAAAGGAAGAAACAACGGCACAAAACAAACACGGCAACAAAACAGACACACCTCACCTTTCTTTGTGGGGGTCTTGCCCCCCCATTTTGTCACAAACAACTAGCACTGCTGCACGTCCCTTTCCAGGGATGTAGAGGCCAAGTGCTAAGCCCTTTTGCTCTCCTCCAGATCTTTCTTCTTGGTCCTTGCACGCTTGAACCATCCAAGGCACACCTTCCCCCCAAAAAAACAAAAAAACAAAAGCAAAACACATGTACACTCAGAAGACGGCCGGGTCAATGAGTCAAGGCATGAAACAGCTGAAGCTCATAAGTCCCTGTAACACTGGCTATCGTTTGCTTCAGTTCCTTGACATGCACCTTCCAAAACCTAGGCTGGGGCGAGCAATCCAGACTAAACACAGCAACACGCCGCTCAAGTGGAGGCCGCTTTCAGTGGCTCAGAGTGGTCCATGCCTGGTGTCCCGGCTTCTTGATCTCTTCGATCTCTCCTGAACACAGAGCCGGCAACCAGCAAAAGCCTGGACGTAGTTTATCGTTTCTCCACAGTTTGAATTGCACTCAAAACAGCGGGACAGCAAAGACTGCCTCATTCCAACAGTCCATCGACAGGGGGTGTTCAGTACCAGTGGCAAGTCGGGCAACCTTGAAGTGAGGAGAGCCCAACGCCCTTTTCGCTGAGCCGATAGGGCACTTTTACTTT
>CAUJNA010002802.1:689430-706930 GCA_963377175.1 Effrenium voratum | reverse complement strand
TGTATAGTATACCATGCGTACACACAAGTTGTGTACAAAACGATCTCTGGTGCAACCTGCATTGCTCAACATACACAAAGCGAAGGAGCCTCTCCCAAATTTGGGTGGAGGTAGATTCTTACAGGTGGACTCGCTGGACTCGGTGGATTCGATGTGGGGGAGGTAGGATGGACCGAACTGGAACCAGAATCCACCCACTCCGAGCTCTTTCGTCATCTGGCAACAAAAATGGAGGCATTCGAATTGCATCGATTTACCTTGCCCCCTACCCACTACTTCCAGCCAAACAGGTGAAAGAGGAGCAAGGAACATCCATGAACATATCTTTCCCATTTTCAGTGGCAGGGGAAATCCCTGGTTACTTCAGCTGGGATCCACCGCGCTGAGTAAACCCTTCTTCCAAGCGCAAGCCCTGCCTTCTCCTTCCGCTCCTTCCTCTTCTTGGCCTTGGCTTCCTTCACCTCCCGCACCTTCTGGGCCTGATCCATTCGCCAACAAAAACCACTGACAAGCCCCAGTCTGGAGACACGGAACGTGGGACAAGTACAAAACAACTCTTTGCGTCCACTTTTCTTGGTTGCTGTTGACCCCTTTGCAAACAAGTTGAACACTTTGTGTGGGTTCAATTCGGAATCCCCTTGATTTCAACCAAACAGTGAAAGTCTATATAAAGATCCGTTACCCAGTAGCAGTTGAACGTCCTATCTGTTAAACGTCCCAGCTTCAGCCTCATGGCTTTTCCTTTCCTTACGGCGCAAAGCGACTGACCCATGGCCTCCTCATCGGTCAGCAGCCGTACACCAATCTGGCGGCGCACGGAGTCCTACGTCAAGGCAGGCAGCTGAAGACCGAAGACCCATTTCTCATGGAGAACCCGCCATAGATGGATTTGACTTCAAGGGTGCTACAGAAAAAAAAAGAACAGTGGATCCCAGCTATATACAGCAAAAGCAAGTATATACTCTGTGTACCTACTATAGAAGCAAAAACAGCTTCGGGTTCGGCCAATCCAACCAAACCTGTTTCAAGCATGGTTCAAACAACCATTTAGTTCTCAGGATTCCCGTTGAAAGGGGCAGAGTCTGGCTGTTTCAGCCAACTTTGCTCAACCCAAGTGGCCCTCGTTCCGTCCTCCGGCCGGCCCTTGGCTTTGACCTTCTGAGGCAGCACAATCTGCTCGGCGAAGCCAAAGGGCCTTCGGCTCGCTCCGTTTCCCAAGTCTCTCGCTGGCTCGCTGGTTCGGTAGGTAGGTAGGAAAAAGGCGGAACAGAAACGGACACGATTGGTTCGTCGCGCATGAGACCAAGTGGGAGTACCAAGGACAGCTCCTTTTGCCCAACTCATGAGACTGATTCGAGCACGCCTTTAAGTGAGTGGCTCGGGGGTTTGCTTTCATTCCAATCCCCAAGTGGAATTGAGGCTAAGCAAGCTGTAGATTGGAAGCTAGAAGGACGCCAGTGAACTTTAGGGTGCAAACGTCTTTGGCGCCCTCTCCATTCAAATCGGGTGTGGGCGGGGAACGTTTGCTTGTGGGGAGTTCAGCCAGCCGCTTGGCCAGGGCAAAATGTGTTTCAACCGACCCTGGCTCCAGGGAAACCCAAAGGCGTTCAGCTTGAGCCACCCTGGCAGGGGCAAAACAACACAATGGCCGTGGGCCACTGCTTAAGCGAGGCCAAATTGAGTTGATGTTTCCGCTCGGTTTGCGGGTTAAGGGGTGTATCAATCCGCCCCAAGATCTTGCCGGTTTGTGAAACTTCGCTTCGGAACCCCGAAGCAAACATCATCTTTGGTAGGTGCCCTAGAGACGCTCACGGTGTCTTCGACACGCAACCTACGTTCATTCGAGACGAGGCGCATTTTGATGATATGTGCCGAGCGCAAGCTCTGTTTCTACAAAAGACAGCGGACGTTTCTGGGCGTCCCAAACGGGAAAGGCTTTGTCTTTTGCAACAGGGATCCTTACATTATACACCTGAACATTGCCTTGTAAATGGTGGTTTCCCTTCATTTTGGTGGAAAAAGCCATCTTTTAAATGGGCAAAATGTATCCCTTAAGGAGCCCTGTGCAAGTACGATGCGTTCCCGAAAAGTCTTGCGAGCTCAGGGGGCCTTGCACGCTCTGTCCGGCAAAGAACCTGGACACTTGGGCACCTCTTCAATGATTCAGTGGCTTGTTTGGGTGTGTGTGTCTTCTTGATGATACCCATTTCGGAGTGAAAGGAAACTCAAAGAGAGCCCCACCATTTTGTGGGGTCCCCAATTCTTAGGCACATCCGTTTCCCTTTAGACTGACATGCACATCTGGGTTGTTGGTAAAAAATGGAAGGGAATTCTGAAAGCGAATCCATAATCCGGAGGGATCACGATGATGGCAAGGATGGCAAGGATGGCCCCTATCCTGTGTGTGCTTTTCTTGAAGGTACCCGTTTCACAAACGGTGGAAAGGTAAACCGCAAGGAAACCACGCATTTTGGAGGGGTCTCTGAATTTTGACACATACCCTCTAGCTGGGGCCGGCACGTGTCCGCGTCGCGCGGCAGCCATCGGATGTCCTCATCGCCTGGCGAAAGTCCCGTTGCGTTTGACTGAGGTACCTGGACCCTCAAAATATCCAGAAAAAAGGGAATTCACCAACCAAACAACTTGGAGCAATGCCTATTTTACAGGGAATTTTGAGGGTCCATGCAGACTTAAGCCCAAGCTGGGTGGTTGACTTCCCCAAGAAGCCAAGCACCACAACCTTGGTCCCGTCCCAGCCGATGAATCTAGCGATGTGCTGGCAATCAGTCCCCCGAGGGGATTTGTCCTATATGTTCCAGTCAGGGGACCTTCTAACTGGGGCTGCGAACCACTTATTTAGTGGGGTGCTCATCCAAGTAATGTGTCTCAACTTAGCTGAACTTATCTTTGTCGTTGAATCAATATAAGCTGAACAAGTCGTGACTCTGCCCTACCAATCAAAGCACCGAGTACGAGGCAGTGATTTCATCAAAGGTTTGTGCAAACGTGAACGCTGCTGCATGAACCTATACACATAGACACCACGTCTATTTGCGTGCTTGTCTATTTTCGTGCAAGGCACGGCGTAGCCTTCCAAAGCTGTCCCCGAAACCTCCTGAACATCAGCTCTTGGGAGGGTGAAGACACTCACCTGAAAAGAGAGCCTCCAAATTTGCCGAAGAGCACTGGGACGTTGTAAGCACCAAGAGCCCTCCCTATTTTTCATGGTTGGCTTCATGTTACTTCCCTCTGAAAGCGCCCGAACAAAGTGCCTAGTTTTGATACGTAGCCAAATCTGGTCACAAGATCCTCCGCCAAAGGAGTATAAAGCTCCACCAAAACAAGGGCGGACAACCTCCAAACCGGCCACCAAACCACCCAGACGACTCTACTCCCCTGTCAATGACGAATCATCCACAACAAACAGGAACGAATATACATCAACTGAACCAAGTACGTGTTCATCAAACATAGCAATCAACCATCACTACAGGGAGACGTGGCCAAGGACTCAAACCCAAGGGGGCACCTTACCTAAGAGTCCGCGCCTTGCAGAGAAAGAAAAAAACAAAAAAAGAACCAGCTGAAGCAGCCCCAGTGATATCCACAACCTTGGTTGTGCTCATCACTGTCCTCCATTTTTGGTGTGTCCGACAGTATATCTGGTTCCCACGGAATTCTATGCTTTTAAGCTCGCTTCTGCTTCATTCGGAAGGGCCCGCCAGGCCGAACAGAACGAGACCGGGTCGCCTAGTTGAAGCCCGGTACCGTTGGCCGAGACATCGCGCACGCAGAGTTGAGGCTCCTGGCTATGGAGAAGTCCCATCCGTTTCTGAAAAGCGAATTGAAGTCTTTCCTTCAGCTTCGGGTTTCCAATAAGTCGAAAGGCCTTCTTTCCCGCTAAATCTGAATCCGAAAAGACCCCGGAATGATGCATCTCCCCAGGTTTCCGCAGCCCTGCTTTCGGATTTCCGGGTTGATGCTTGACCGTGCTTTCAGCAAACCAAAGTTGTCACACTCCAATTCCTTTTCCATGAAGCCCGGGTCCTCATCGGGCAGCTGCACCAATCGGAGCTCTGCGTGCACCCAGGAGACCCCCAGGTGGTTGATGACCTGATGCGCTTTTTCCAGCCGGCCGCCAACAAAAAGCGCTCTGGAGCCCCAATTTGAAGATTAAAAGGCACCTGGAGTCTCCAACACTACAAAAATTGGGGTCGTTACCCAAAATGAAGGGGTCTGCGGGTCATGGACCCATGTTTAAGGGTTATGGAGACTTCAGGCAGGTAATGGTAAACTGGAGATCGGATTGGTAGAGTAGGGCCTAAATGGTTCTACATGTCGCATGTGGCTCAAACATGCAAATGTTGCGTGGCAAAAGCAGGAGCGCACGGTCAGATTGCTAGGGCCGGAGACCACAGCCCAGGGGATACTGAGTGGTTTTGTTGGGGCTATGAGCCAACGACAAAAAGGATGCCCTCAAAATAGATTGCCAAACACAAATAAATGGCCTGACTGTGCGACAAAATCCCTCAACGGCACCTCAAGCGCCCACTGAGCTTGGGACTATTGCGCTCTTGGGGCAACGGCCAATTCTCACCTTGGCATAGGCTGACAGAATCGCGCGCAACATGGGTGTGGAAGCATCCCGGCAAACGGCTTAAACTAAAACATTGAAATATCAATACATACATATATATATATATATGCGTATATATGTATGAAAATACAATAAATTGTCATTAAAATCATTTGGCCCCCCCCTCCGGAAAGCGTCGTATGCGCTGTTCCTGCCGGGTTCAGGTCCCTTCTTTGGGGAGCCCGCGCGGGCAATAGGACTTGCTGGCTTGCAACATCCGAGAACAACATAAGGCGCGACTTCGAGCGACATGGTACAGTCCACGTAACAAGCCTATCGGGTCAAAACATGAATCCATGGCAGAACAAGGAGCAGTTCCTGGGAAACGCTCGCCAAATAGCAATATTGATACATACATTACATTATATATAATATATATTATTATAATATGTGTCTGAAAGTTGAAATGGGAGGTGTGACACAGGTAACTGATTGGGTCAACCAATCCGGCGACATTCCTGGCACCAAACGTGTTTCCAAATGAGCAATCAGGTGATCAACTGTTGGATTGCCGTCGCTGAACAACTGGCTGGAAGCTACGCAACAAAAACCGAATCCACTTCGGAAACTCAGTTGCTTGTTGACCTCTGCCTCTTGCGGTTTTCCCGGAGCAATAGGTTCCTCTTTCAATCAACTAAGGATCATAGTGGGGTTGTGGGATACTTTGAGCGCAAAACAAGTCTAAGTCATGATCCTAAGAAACCTGCTAGCGAGCATTGGGGTGTGTCTTCCTTGGAGGTGGTACTCTCGAGGTTCTTTTTTTTGCAGTTTAGAGAAGCAAGACACACACACACACAATTCAGCCCCTTGACTGCTGAATTACGTTGGACTGAAATGAGCCTATGTGCAAAAGTCTCGGCGAATCAGTCCTGTTTGCGCCCGTCCCCAATTAATAAGAAAATGAGACCGGCTTGATTTCCCTTTGACAAAGCAACCCCAAAAAGCCATACCAACTCCAAACAAAAACAAGCCCTTTTGGAACCTACCCCAACTCAACAGGTGGAAGCTATCCTCAAGGTTGGATTATCTGCTTTGACCGTTCGCGCTGCAATTAGGACCTTAGTCCTTCTTGTCTACTTGTTGATTCCGAAACCGATTTCGAGGAAGCCAACCACATCGATCCCCTGCGTCCACTGTGCGTCCACTTGATAGAAAGGAAAGCCACCAAACTTGGAATGTACCTTCTCTTCTCCGATCCATCCCAAAGGGGCTTTGGTTGGCCTGAGTTGGACCTAGAGAAGGCCCATCTCTCGGTGGTATTGTGTGGAGAAGCCGAAGGGATTCCCCACGCTTTGCAGCCAAAAGACCACCGTGTCCTCCTCGTCGCCTTCCGGCTGTAGCTCACAGTGGACCTCCTCCTGGTTTTCAAGAGAGCGGCCAGACGTGCTTTGAATCTCGGAACTTGATACCACGCTGGCTGTCTGCTGCTTGCTGGGCTCCATGTTAGTGGAAGGCCACCAATCAACTTGCTCAGAACACACGAGCAAGCCGGACAAGAGGCCATGTTTCAACTTGTTGCGCCCTCAAAGCGAAAAGGTTGGAGAAACCAACGGATGAATCTGTTGTCCATGCCGGGGGAAAAGACAATGATGCCAGGAATCCTGAAAAGGGGCCCTATGTTGATCGCAAAACTCATTTTGGGTGGTGTCCATGCTCAACAGCTTCTAGCGCCAGGCTGGCTCCCAGGCACATTGAGTTGAGGAGAGGGCACACCTACCACGACCAAAACTGGTTTGTGTAAGGCAGATTCTCATTGTTGTATTGCAAGCTCTTGTCGTAGTTTTCAAAACTGACTTGTGTTCCCTTGCGCCCAACGTGGAAGCTTTTTCGTTGCTCGAATATCAAACCTGAGTGCCCAAGCCACTTGAAGCTGAGCTCAAAGCTTCGGTGCTGACCCGTGGCAACACTGCACGCGGAGGATGGCCGGGGGACTCGGGCGGACACTGCCTCGGTCTGGCGCCGGAGCTGCACCCGAGCAAGATTTCGCGCGTCAAGCCCGGCTTCGGGCAATGAGCCCTGGGGATCTTTGGGCATGGCAACTGGAGAGGATGGAGCGCAACTTCCCCAAGGGAGCTGCGGGATGTGAAGGTCCTGGGGAAACAGCTGCAATGATGCGGCAGGTGATCTTCGGGCAAGCCGCCATCCCAGGTTGGCGGAGGCGAAGCGGGAAGTTTGGCTGGAGCTGCGCAGCCGGTCAACCGCAGGCGATGGCCCACTGATACACATCCACCGGGTTAGCGATATGATCAGGGATTTTCCCCACGGAAAGAACCAAGTACATCATCTTTCTCCTTAGTGGTAGCTCGCTTCCCTCTAATTAGTGGTTTGGATTGGTGGTTTGGTGGTGGGGGGGTGGTTTCCAATTTGCCCTCTACGAGAACTGGGGGTTCAACCCCCCAAACCACAAAGTTCATTGACACATGGAACAAGGTTCCATGTTTTGGTTCCAAGGCCTCAACCCCAGTTCCCCCACATGGGAAATCCATTTACTTGGTTGCTGTTGACCCCTCTGCAAAAAGTTTAACTTTTTGTGGGTTTAGTGGAAAACTCTTTGATTTTTGCAAAAAGTTGAAGTCTAAAGATCCAGCCAAATACAGGCAAACGACAAAGTCATGCCTAAGTCACTCCTTTATCTGTGTGGCCATGTGTTTTCCCACGTAAACGCCGGTTCCAAGAAGTCACTCCGATGTCACGCCTCGGCAACAATCCCCATGGAACGCTTGACATCACCGAGCTGATCATGCTACAAAAAGACAGGTGTCAACACTGAAACACAATGGAACGCTACTGATGGCAAAGCATGTTTTCCAGCCCCGCGAGGCGTCTGCAGGAACATGAAAACCGATGGAACGCCAAGAGTTCTTTCTCTGGAAGGCAGGCAGGCACATTCGCAATGCACCCTGGCAAAAAACGAGATCAAAACGAGATCAAAACAAGATCAAAACGAGATCACCGATCGTCCGTTGAAGATTTTGGGCCCACATATGCCGAACCCGCGCCCACAAGTTCCGCACCCACTTTTCGACACAATTTCGCACCTGCGAACGCCAGCCGCTCAAGCGCGCCTGCTCAGCCCTGCACACACACACACACCAGCCAAATGGCAAGCACCCCCGCTCAAGCGCGCTGCACAGACGCCAGCCAAATAATAAGCACCCCCTCAAGCGCATCGCTCAGCCCTGCAAACACGCCAGGTTAGTCCAGGTGAGAGGAAAAGCAAGGTGCCGACTCGAACCAGCTGTAGCAAAAGAGACGTCAAGTCTCAAGATTGCGAAACACACTGTAAACGCTCCTAGGCGGATAAGATAAAACATGCCTAAACCATCCTAAACCCCACGGAATAACCATTTTCAACTGCAATGCCTCCCGAAAGCCTATCCCTTCAAACATGCAGAGTTCCTATGCGTTTTGGAAAGAGGCACGACTTCTTCGAAGCCCTCTCGCCCATGGAATTTAAGCAATGCCTCAAACGGAGGCACGACTTTGTCAAATCCCTGTAGCAATCAAGTGGATGTCTGTGTCTGCCTTCGGGTAAAAAACAACACACGTCACCAGCGCGTCCTCTCCGTCGAGCTGCAGGGCAAAGGACAACGCCTCGATGCAATGGGAAGGCTCAGACCAAAGAAACCACCACATTCTCTAAGCGCAACAATCATCTACCCAGACAATCAAACTATATACCCACAAAAAGCGGAATTCACCAACCACGATTTTGGGGTAATAGCCCACTTTTGCTTAGGGAGCTTTGAAGAATGCAAGTATCTATTTTTTGGGCACAAACCCCAAAGGCTGCCTTTGAGACAGCAACAACTCGCGACGAACTTTGGATTGCCACCCACGTGGCTTGGCAAAAAATCACTCACACAGTTTCCGACCCCAGCCCAAGTCCGAAACAACACAACCACACCCAAGGCAAACCTGCACTTATTTTTTGTAAACCATGGGTTCAGACCAAGGTCACACGCGCACATGGGACACAAAGAGCACTGCTGAGTTTGAAGGGACGCCCTGGGAACTGGGCCACTGGCGTCAAATCGAAGGTTCAAGATGGTGTTATTTTTGTTTACCTCAAAGTATCAAACTGAGGGGGTACCCGAAAGGCGAATGATTCAAACGGGGTCCATCCCTGCCTCCATGATGGCAGCGACCTCGGAAGTTGGTCTGCCGCTGTGATCAGTGGGAACCGGAACTGGTGGACTAATGGGTAGTGTCCTACTGAACCGGCATCCCTGACTCCGGGAGGAAACACCAGCACCATGTGCTTCCCTTGCATCCCGACAAAGATACACCTTGAAGAATGGCCTGCTTCGGAAACCAGATCAATTCTCTTCCCCAAAGTGGATTGGCCCAAGAAGTAACATCCCACTTGTTGTTTGCCACCAAACTGATCTTCCCAAACCAGTAAAGGTAAAAAGGTATGACTTTCTGGCAGGTGCCCTTTGCTGGACATCATGCACATGGGGATGTCTGTTCACGCCATCAACATGCATGCTCACATTGCAACTACCCTCCCAGGGGGTCCCTTTAAAAGGAAAATGGTCTTCCAGGACCCCCCGTCAAGTTCCATGAAATAGTGGGAGGTTTCGTCTAACTCGGACCGTCGTATCTGCGGCACCGCGCCCGTCGCTATGCCATCGCCTGCGCATTGAAACATTAGGCCCCACAGGCAAACCAGCAAGCAGACATGCAGGCAGGCAAACAAACACATAAACAAACGGGGCATGTGTACATAGCTAGACATTCCAAACTCTGAAGCGAACCAACCTTGAAATAACTGTGCCCATGGGAGAAATCGCTGGTTTTGTCCGATCGAGCTTGCCAATAGGCAGATTTATCCAGTCCTGGGGCTGTTGGCTGCGCTCATGAAAGTTGCGACTGCCTTCCTCCGCTTCGTGTCAGCAACCGTGAGGGCTATTGGGTGGGTTTGAGGGCCACGCGGCTCAAGGAAACCAAGAGGATGCCTTGGTTGCTGTTGACCCCTCTGCTCAAAGTGTTCAACTTTTTGTGGGTTTCGTGTTGAAAACCCTTTGATTTCAACCAACAAGCTAAAGTCTAAAGATCCGTTACCCAATACAGGGATCCTTACATTATACACCTGAACATGAACATTGCCTTGTAAATGGCGGTTTCCCTGTATTTGGGTGGAACAAGCCATGTTTCAAATGGGCAACATGTATCTTTTAAGGAGCCGCGCAATAGCAGTCCAGATGCGGCCTTTGCACATCGCTGGCCAGTGGAGAAGCCGCTGAGCCAGAAGGGAGCTGCTCTGGCCACTCGATTGGTTCTGAATCCGGCACCTCGTGAATTCCCTGCATGCCGCCGCTACTCAAGTACCAAGAAAGCCGAAAACCCTGGTTGTTTTAGAGGAACCTCCAAAACTTTTGTGGCACTCCCATTTTGGGTTCCACGCAAATGCATTCATTCAACCATCGGCTGACTCAAAGGGTATTGAAACTTATCAAATCAGCCAGCCGCTTGGGTGTGTCTCAAAGACTGCCAAGCTAATGCTTCCTCTGTTTCATGCTGTGCCTCGCCCCAACGGCGCGACTTTTCTTCGCGCTCGCTCGGCGAAAGCGAAGTCCGGAAGCCAGGGACGCCCTCACCTTCCGAAGTTGCGCCTTCGGTCGGTGAACTTGCGATAGCTCAGGGAAGGACCCACTGAACCATCCGAGTGCTGGCTTCCTGATGTGGAATCCATTGGAAATCCCTAGGTTTTCCAAACACCAGTTGAGCAACTCTATAAATAAACCATGAACCCCTATATGTCGTGGAAGGTTGATTGTGCGCGAGCTAGCGAGTTGCTTTCGCGACCCATGCTTTAGCTTATGTCAAGCTTGCCGCGCTGCTTACGCGGAGGCGTTTTGAGTGTTTCCCTCAAGAGCTGCTTACGAGGTCTCCTTTTTCCATGCAGCTGTTCAAGATAATATTAACATGGATGACTCTGAGTAAATAGCTGGTGAAGTGCTCTCAGGCGGATCCGCTTGGCGCTGTTGTTCTTTGCGGGGCTTTCGCTGTGTAGACCTCTTGCTCAGCGCGTTGGATTTGGCCAACAACTTTGCCCGCACCGGGCAGCCGTGCTAGGCGAGCTTACGCAACCTTACGCGCCTGCTCAACGCAGACTGACGCGCCTGGACCCTGAAAACTTTGCCCGGTAATCCTTGTGTGTTGAAAGTCGCCCTGGCAAGATTCCCAACTGAGAACCAGCAAACAAAACCGCGTCTTCTGACAATGGAAGTGGCCAGAAGGGTTGCTTTTGGAAGACTGAGCATCCTCTTAAAAGGCCCCTTGTCCACTTCCATGATTTTTCAAACCAGGGCAGGAGTTGAATATGCTCTAGCATCATCCTGTTGGTGACGGGTATATAGAGACATGTGCAACTGAAGGTTGACCCAGCCTTTGTCGGGAAGGTGTGTTTATGGCTTTCCCTACAACGAGAAGAAGGGTTTGGGTTCCTCCGAGAAAGATGGGCACTCCACTTTTGGTACCCGCTCCTTCCCAGACCTTCATGGGCAATTTACAAGCAACTGGCCAAAAGCTACTCCCTTCTTGCGTAAAATATGGGCGCTCTACTGATCAAAGATCTGCACTCACCTTTTCGGTCTGCGATTCTCAGCCGCCGACGCGATGCATCAAAGTTTTGACCTGCTGAGCGCAGTGGCAGACACACACCAGAGGCATTCCGCAAAAAACTGTTGCTGGCTCACAGTAAGCCACGAATCGGATCCGTGTGTTTCTCAGGGTATCAGAAGCATTCGCCAATCCAAGCATAGAAACCAGCTACAGGAACTGCGCCATTGCCCAAATACCCACCAAAGGAGAATCTCACTGCGCTTCAAGTGCCGGCCTGCGCATAATGGAGAAGAAGAGGCTCGGGTAGAGCGTCCTCAGTAGCCTAGCTATTCTCGCATCCCATGCTGCAGGGACCTCGGGCAGTCTCTCTCACAACACGAGGTCGTGTAAAAAACCGCTCAAAGTTTTGAGAACCCGTTCTAGCTTGTGCGTGTCTTCGTCTTCACGTGTCGGGGCTAAGCACGATGCCCAAGCAGCACTCCCCTCACCGTTGCAGGCAGGCCAAATATCAACAAACGTGGACTGTTGCCAAGCCATTCCAAAGAATCCTAAGACGACACAAATGGCCCCAAGTAAAAGGCCCTGATTTACAAGCATGACCAACAGCTTCTTTCTTTGCTACTATAGTAGAAGGAAACCAAAGGAATGCATCATGTAAAAAATAGAGGTCACAAGTCGTGTTTACCTGCTATGTTCGAGGAAGGCCACCTTGTGGGTGAGTTGCGTCTTCATTGACACGACAACGCATATGTCAGGTCTTCCAGGACTATAATATACACATATAATACTTGGTATACCATACTGCAGTTAATATACATTATTTCATATTATATGGAGTCAAGTATGTAGCCAGGGTTTGTTACCTCCAGCTATTACATCATGATTTTCCTAGCTTCCTACTGTTCATGGCTGGTACCGAGATCGAGTCCAGGACTGCCTAAACTGGTCTGACATCGGGACCCCTTTTTACTGGGACACCTGTGTGGCCAGTAGTGGGCACAGAACTGCATCGCGTTCGACAAACTTCTAGCTCTTTGTCGCAGTTGAAGATGTGTCGCAAACATTTGCAAAGGTTGTTATGGGGTTGCAAACCTTCGCCGAACCTTTTTCGGGGATTCGTTCACCGCACAACCATCCGACCAACCCCATCCGGTTTGAAGTGAATTTACACCGGGATACATGTACACAACCATTGGTAAGGGAACCATGACCACTCATGGCCACACGGTACAAACACCTTAAAGCCTTAAATGAACAAGCAAAAACCTTGATCATGATGCCTTTTTCCACTTTCTCGTGTCAAACAAGCATGTCAACTGAACATCTGCAAGCCTCAAGGCCTCAGGGCGGCACTAATTCGGGTTTGCGGCGAGCAATGGCAGCTAGAACTTTCGGTGCCAGCACATGGGGTAGAACACCTGCCAAGTCGCTGGAACGTGGCTGCCTCGCATCTCGGATTGTGCCCAAACCGCACACAACATGCACATCTTACCTGTTGATTTGCCCAAAACTGACCCTGGCGTAATCTGACGTATGAATGTGGGTCCATGGCTGCCTTTCAAACTCCAGAAGCAGCGGCCCGTTGGGACAATCCCAAATGCATGGCAAGTTTGCTTTATTTTCTTGAACAGCCACACAACAACAACTCAACAAAAATATGCATCACTCGACTTCACACACAGGTGAACCCGAGCTGGCGGAATTTTGAGACATGCCATGTCTCCCAAAACTGTGTTCATATTAATCAGTGTCTTTTGGTTGATGATACTCTTTTTGGGGTGGTGTTACAGGGCAAAAAAGAAGGACACCACCATAAACCAGCATCTTCAAGCACCATTCATTTTGAGGTAAAAGAAGGAACGCACCATTTTTAAGGACCTAGCTGTTTTGAGACCAAACCCCTTGTCGTGTTTGGCCCACCACGCCCCCCCCCAATCCCGGCCTTTGCTGATGTCGTCTGCCTGCGCGCCCCCACCTCTCGCCGCATTCCGACCGTGCTGGGTGGCCTCAGCTCACAGCGCGCTTGCGATGGGAAGCGAAAGTCCAACTTTGTGAGCGCCAGATCCACAAGTAGAAACAAGAGTCCAACTGTTACAGGGCCCAACTTATAGCTAAAAAAATGCCAGATCTGTAAGAGTCCAACTTATGGCTAAAAATGGGCCAGAACCCAAAAGCATAAAGTAGAGACAAGTCCAGGAACTCAAGAAGTAAGACAGTATAATTCATTATGATCTGTACATAGGTCGGCAACTTTGCCGCAATACACCCCAAACCAATGACAGGCGCTCGATTGACTCATCCGCCGCAAGTTTGGAGGGTTCTGGCTGAATCCCTGTCCCAGGCCAGCCTGCGTCAACATGCTGACCACAGGGCTGGGCCAACCAAACAGATCTTGTCTAAGCAAGGCTCCATCTGAGGGCTTCCAATTTGGCCGGCGGCAGTGGTTCAGTTGCCAATTGTTTGCCCAACCGCGAATGAGGTGGTAGTGTCATTGGGGCTTTGGCTCTTGGCATGTCACTGAAGACATCATGTGCCGCTCCCAATGCTGGTAGACGGTCTCGTTCATGGTTGTGGGGAAATACCATTCTATGATATCAGAAATTCCAAGGGGGGAGTGTAAAGGCCTTCCTGCTCATTGACTCTCTCCCCTGTTCTGATTTGCCATGGCAAGTGAATCTATCGGACCTCCTTGATTAGCTTGAGCTTTGCCAAAGAAAACCGGGAGGCAAAGGAAGTTCGACGTTGACTCAATGACTCAGAAGGTTGACCCAACAACTTGCCAATCACCAGGCACCATTGCAGGTCAGCTACAAACAGCTTGGCCATCGGCTAAAAGTAGGCAAGCAAAGAAAACTTTGGGAAACACCACTAGGTCCTCCAGTGGAGAGGTTAGAATAAGAGTACCATTCTTTTCTCTGTAGTCTATTTTAGTAGAACCCTCCCCCAAAAAAGGCACTACTGGGGCACCTAGACCAGGAAAACCAAAGGCCCTCCCCCAAACAACAGCAAAAACACGGGTGTCCCAGAGTAGCCCCAACGCTCGCCATGGAGGCTTTCTCTCGGAAGCCCGGGCAATATATCCTGGGCAAACGGTGGTGACCTCAGGCGAGCCGTCGTGCTGCCGGCGTCGACTTGAAAATACGGTTCGCCGGGGCAGGAGTTCCCTGCTTCCCCGAGAAAAAAACACGTTGAAAAGAAGTGTTGTCTAAAAACACAAACAAGGGAAATACAGAAACCCCTGAGGGTGCACCAGGGTTAGGGGCATGAACACAAGCACACGGGGGAAGTGTGCCATGATTCACCCAGCTCTTGGATCGGCTTGAAGAGACATAGGGGAAGTCCGATCACTAAATCATTCGCCAATTTGAGGAACCAGCCCGAAAAAAGCAAACATTTCTGAAGGAATGGAGTGTTCCTGACTTGGGGATTCACTATTCTCTGTGAGTTGTTATAAACTAAAAACCATGCTGAGGAAAGCATGGCCACTTGGAATATGCAACATGACACAAAGCCTTTAAACAGGCCTCCTCACACATCATTGACATCATGCAATTGCTGTGTTTGTATTTGTGACGGGCGCGCTGTACGCAGCCAGTTGCGGGCCATGTGCTATCCCTTGACAAAAGTGGGGAGGATATCCTCGATTCTGGTGCCAGTCCTCGATTTGAAACACTAGGGCCTTCCTGGCCGTAGAAATCGACAAGCACACCGGCATGAAAGGATTGCCCTCAGTTGCCAGGGGCCATGCATGGGTCCGATCCAAACTGCACTGCTTGGCAACTTTGTATCTCTGGCCAGCACAAACATGTTGACTGCTCTGACATGGTGACATCATCTCCTCCTTCGAACCCGCATTTGCACATCATGCCTTTCGTTGCTTTTTACAATCCCAAAGCCTGAAACAAGAGATCTCCAACTAAAGGGTCTTCATAGGCTCGTTTTTCCCCTCAGCTTTGTCTCGCCGGCGTTCCGCGAATCCAGTCCTTTGACAGGGCATTGGCCTTTTGAATTGGGCAGCCTTCTTTGGACATCTTTAGCATAGTGATGGCAACCGCTTTGGAGAGTATTCCGCACTGAAACTCACAGCCACAGGTTTGCTTCACGTGCATGATTGTCATATGACCACCCCACAGGTAAGTGGTCCAGTATCCACGATTGTGTGGGCCCTAAATGGGATTGGATTTGCCCTTCATATGTAGGTCGGGTTGTTTTAGGGTACCCTTTTCGGGCAGGTCAACCAAAGGGACGCCACCATTTGTTGGGTCCCTATTTTAAGACACGCCCATATAGGACATATTAATCAGGAATATCAACGCTTGACCGCATGTGGTCATCCAAATAGTGGCCTTTGCTGAAAACAACTGCGGACGCTGAGCAAAAATCGCAAGTCCTATGTCCGAGTCGCTGTTTGTTTTTCCCCTCACGACACCTCCACAAAGCATCAGCCATGGCCTTCACTTCCATCAAGTGAATGAATGTCCAGGACCCGGTTGAAAGCTGGCTCCCCACTCTTGATGGTCATACAAAGGGAATGAATGTGGGCAGTCCCATCAAGGCATAGCTTTTACTAAGGATTCCTGTAATTAAACCATCCAGTAGATCAGGCACTTTCCCTTGTTCCCCTTGCAGTATTTAGGACGCCGTATGCTCAATGGGTGTCTATGGCTCCGGGCAGCTATGCCATTGTCAGCCACCTCCGCCCGCAGGGAATCGTAGAAGCCCACCGCGGCGTGCTGGCGATGCTAAACAAACGCAGCGCGCAACCAGCGACAGGAAGCTCCGGTGAAGAGGGATTGTCAACGCAAATTGGGCATGGACCCCTGTTTGGAAAGTCAACGCGAGTTGAGCATTGCTGGAATTCAATGGTTTCAGTTTGGTTTTACTCATTTGCCAATGCCGTGTGTTTTTTGTTCCACAAGGAGTGTCGGGATCGAGCAACGCAAATTGGACCTCAACCTGCTTTCGAATGTTCTTGGAGGGAAACCAGAAACAAGCCCAAAACCGCGAATCGAGGGAAGTCGACAAGTCAATGTTGATTAGTATCTTGTTCACTTAGGACCCATCAATTTTGCTTGGACTTTGACTGGCCGGCTGCTAGCCCCAAGCTGGCGTGAGAGTCTGCATGGATCTAAGAATCTAAGATGATGGAAACAGTACGTGCATTTTGTCACTGTGGAGACGTGCTGTTGAGGTTGAGCGCTATTCGGAGTCTGCTCTGAGCAGCAGATTCAACAATGCTTGCCGGGTTGCCCTTCAATTCACCTCGAACCCTGTCTCAAAAGCGTGACGTGACTCTGAGCGCCGATTTAAGAGGCAAAAGAATCGAGTCAAAGAAATAGCCTGGAACCCAAATAGGACCAAGTTCTTGCTTATTGCAGTGTTCTGCTTGTTTGCTCGTTTAGGTGGAAATTCCGGAACATGCGAGGAGGTGCAACTTATGATACTCAGCCAGCCCTGGCGGAAAAGCGCTGCGATATACTCCGAAAATCTGAAGGACATACGCAGAAATACGCGAAAATTATCGGAACCACCAAAACCTAGTTGCAAGCTTTTGTGGCTAGGAACAGTCACGCAGATGCACGATTGAAAATTAAGCGTGTTGTGCCGAAACAGGCGTTTTTTGACAGGCATGAGCGTTTTTTCGGCCTGTATATGGCCTATTACCGAAAAGCCATATATTGGAAACTATTCCTAGGAGTATCCAGGCATGTCCCCGACGGTCGCGAATTGAAAGTGCAAGTCCTACACTCCGCCAAGTCCCTCGATCTCACCCGATGTGAGCATGCCATAGGCCAGACCGTAAAGCTACAGCAACCTCCAAGGGCTTTTCTTTTCCTTTTATGCCCAGGTGCACATGGCTGTGGGTCAACAACCAACGAAACCGATTTTGGGGTGGGTGCACCACCCATTTCAGTATATAAGTCTATTTTGTTCTATTTTAGTGGGGATGATTTTGACTCAGGTTCACATGATTTCCAACCACTCTCCCATTTTCCGTGGGGACTTTGCAGTCCAGCCCGAACCCGCTCGAGCCTTCGCCGCTGAGTAGGCCGTCCGCCCCGGGAGGCCGAAGAAGCCCTCACGACATTTTGTCCAAAGGAAACAGGAGCCAAGGAAAAGGTAAAGAGGAGTCCGAAAAGACAAGCCTCAAATCAAAAGTCGACTGAATACTACAGCGTTCATGTGGAACCCTTTTGGAGATGTCCGACAGGAAGATAGGCTGCACTTGCCTCATGCAACAGGACTTGAAGTGTAGGGTGCGTTTGTGAAGCACTCTTTTCACAGAATACATTC
>CAUJNA010002802.1:679430-684430 GCA_963377175.1 Effrenium voratum | reverse complement strand
TGTATACACATATCTATTATATATGACATACTATATTACATACACATATAAAGATTGCATAATTGTCTACATATACTACGTACGTATACATACCAAATATTGTTGTTGTTGTGCTTTTCATGCAGCACACATGTGCGGCTTGATGTTCCATATCCAAACTCCTGAGGGCCTATGACAGGTCTTATTGTTTTCTTGGAAGTTTCTGAGGCGCGCGTCCAGGGGAACCCTCAAAAAACTGTTTTCCTGGACCTTGACGGATGAGGGGAAGGGGGGGGTACTAATTCAGGAATGACTAGTCCATTTCCTGGTTGCTTTTCGCCGTGGCAATGCCAACGGCCTCTGACTTGATTCCTGTGTTCCCCGATTCCCCCGGGTCCACGCCTGACCCGTTCGAGCTCGTCTCTACGGCGAGCACTCAGAATTAGACCGCCGGGTTTCGCCTCAGCGTGTCAACTTGGTGCCTGACTGGGCCACAACTCCTGAAAGAAGGAATTGCAACTTGTTCTTTTCCTCTAAACAAAGCAGTTGGACAGTTGCAGCCGGATTGAAAAAACTGCTTGCCAGAAGCCGCGAGCGAACCAAAGCGCCTTCAGGCCAAAAAGATCAGTGGAATCCAGGTACCCAACTGACCTAAGCCAAGCTATGGGTGCTTCCTGCAGCCCAAAAGCTTCAAAGATGGTCGCTTTCCTTTTGGCTTCCAGCCTTCAAGGGCTTGGCTGGTTCCCCCCATCTGCTCCCACATCTGTACACAGAAAATCACATGTCCACATCATGTTTTTATCTTCGGGAGACCCCAAAATATCGAGTGATGGAGACCCAAGAAATGCAGGTGTGTCCTCTTTAGGCGCAACCTTCTGAGATTGCGTTGAACCGAAAAAACCACAAAAAAGAGGCAAGGCTTCATGTTCTTGCAAACGAACCCACGGTTTTCCTTTTGGTTTCCCCCCAAAAAACCTAAGGGAACCATAGGGAACCCTCCCGGCGTGGAACTGATCAGTTTGTAAGAGGAGAACGGTCTCAAGGTGCCTCTGATTCAGACCCATGTTAGCTAGTCGGAGCCAACTCAGGACATCCCTCTTGCCCAACTCACTTCCTGGATTGGCCAATAAAGATCCAGACTGTTTTTACCACCAGAACGGTCCCAACACATATTGTCTTCGCAAACACTCAGGGACTAAGAGGCTCACTTCCGTCCACTCTTTTTGCTTGCCACCAAAAAATGACCATCGAGAATAGAGTCGAGGCTCCGAGGCCCCGCACGGCTTGACAGAGCGCTACGCAAAGAGCTTCTCCAAAGCCACCGGAGGCCCCTGTGACCCACACCACCTGGCGTCCGAACGAGAAAAAAAAAAACATGTGGGCTACAAACAAACAGACATGCAAACAAACAAACAAACAAAGCAAACAAACAACCACACATACAGCCATTTAGGGTAACAGGGAACAAGTTGGGAATCAGAAGTTTGAGGTTTGTTGACTTGCCATATGCAGGGGCTCCTCGGTAGTTGTGTGTTTTGGAGGGAACCAATCACCCTGGTTGGAGGGTTCCATATCCTTGTTGAGCTATTTGCAGCCTTTTGGTGTTGAAGGTCTGTGGGGCTTCGTCATCTCAAAAAAAACAAGTCTATGAAATTGAAATGAGCCTCCACCAATTGACCCTGAATCAGTTCAAAAAAATACCCCCTGCGTGTTGGGGCATCTACTGCTTTCTTGCTGCACTGAAGGTGCCACTCAACCAGCCTCTCAATGGCCCTCCAAATAGCCCAAAATACGTGATAGCCGCAGCCGTTTTATTTGGGTGGGGGGGGGTCCTGGTGTGAAAAGCAACTTCTCCTGAGGACCGCAGAACAGCCGGCAAGCCAGGCTCATGAGCATGAAAAAAGTGCTTCTACCACGGGTAGGGCTTTGGTTTCCTCTACACTTTATCTGAGCTTCGGGGAATTCAAAGGGTAACAGTTCTTGGCGCTGACACTTTAACTTGGATGTTCAAGCTGCATGTTGAGTAGGTTCAGGTTATATCTGCAGTAATTCACTGGGGCGTCTCGGCTTTTAGCCACGGTTATAGTGCACCTGGTTTGCACATCCAACCAGCTTCCGCTTTCGGGAGCCTTGTCCAAGAAGTAGTCCTGACGTTGAACCGGTGTGCTGCGTGACGAGGCCTATGGGATCCTGGGCGCCTGTATCAGAAGCGACGTAATTGAACACGCTCCACAAAAAGTGATGCTACTGTGGATGGACGAAATCCTGCACCACTAAGAAACCATGGAATGATTACCTAAATACCAAAAAATGATGGTTTCCCAAGGCTTCAAAGTGGTGCAGGATTTCGTCCAGCCACAGTATATTTCACCGGTGAGATTCAATCTACGCACAGAAGCTGTGGGCAGCGTCTGCCTTGTCTCATGGATTCTTGCCATAGATCACGCAAGGTTGTCCCCTACCATTCAAGGTGAGCTTGGCACTTTCCATAGCGTGGGTTGCCATTGTTGCCAATCAGCTGTGTGTTGTTGGCACACAATTCTGAAACTAATAGGCCGATATGATGGACAACCCGCTCGTGGATCATCCTTTGAGGGGCTTTCTCATTCAAGCAAACACCCGGTTCGAAGATTAGTGTTTCGTTGCTCCCTTGCTGAAAGTTGACCTTTGGGTGAGAAAGTTCTACATCCCTCTAAACTAAACATCCAAGAGTCTAAGGTTCTGGCTGGGAGACACCAAGGACAACTACAGACGTAACACAGGTAATTCCAATGCTGATTCAGAGCCACAGCAAGGGGAGCCAGGGCAGGGTTATGGCCCTCTAATGGTCACTACTACCCCAACAGTCACCATTAGACCAAGTTGCAACGGCTTCCCTTGCCACCTTGGAACCAGCACAACGAGCGCTAGTCAAGCAGTCCTCCATGACTGCCATGTCCTGCTGCAAGGCACCAGAAAGCATACCCATCGGGACGGTCTGACCGAACCACGCGGTTCCGTGCGGCCGCACGGGTGCGGTTCCGTCTGGGGGACCAAGCTAGTGGCTCCCCGAAGCGCTGAATTTTGCAAGCACCGATTGGAATATATTTATTGACTCAGCATGCAACAAGCTGAAACGGGTTGATTTTTGTTTTCTTTGGGGCTCCAAAGAACGGCTTGCATAACTCATAAACGAGCGTTGACAGCATTCTGGCCAGCGGGCCAGTGCTCCTGGCTAAGGCTTGTTCCCCTCAACCCGGTCCGTCTACCGAAGGGTCTGTACAGAGCTTTGAGCCGAAGCCAGGCGCGCCCGTCACTCAAGTCTTGGTGTTCAGTGCTTTGCTTCCAAACTGCCCTGCTGGACCCGGTTGATTCATAGAGGGTGTCTCACTTCGGAGTCGATTCAGTTTGGGAAGGGGATACATTTTCTCTGGATCCCCAAGGTTGAGTCATCCAGGGTCGACATTCATTGCTATGTGTGACAAAGGCGTGCACGTGTCACATCCTGTCATTTGAGGGCTGAGCATACCCCATGGGTCCTCCAGTAGAGAGGTTAGAATAAGGGTACCCATTTTTTCTGTAGTCTACTTTAGTAGGAGAACCCTCCCCAAAAAAAGACGGTCAAAGGGCACTACTGAGAAACCTAGTACCACTTTTGACTCGAGATGCCCGACGTGGCGCTTTTTGTTTCCAGCTTCTCCGTGGGCAACCCGAAAGCTTCCGAAATGGAAGCGGCTTTGTACAAGGCAAGGCCTCCTCAAAAGCCCAATTGCTTTGAAGGCAGCCTCCTGACCAGCAGGTCAAAACCAGCAACCTCTGAAGAATCGAAGGAGGAAACTTACTTAAAAGCTGCGAATCTGACGGCTTGAGTTGCAATCGCCGCATGCACTGGTTGCAAAAGGGATCCTGGGAAGCCAGCGCGCGGGCGTGCTATCCCACTCACTCGTCTGGCACCTGGGCGTCAACAATGATGTCCGCGCTGGGGTTGTGCTTGGGCAACAAGGAATCTGCAAACTTTAGAACTCCAAAAGATGACTTCAGGGGTCTCCAGCTAAGGACCTTTATCATGGTGAGCTCATTGTACCCCCAGGTGAGCTGAATTCAGGGATCCCCAAGCTAAGGACCTTTGTCCCAGGTGAGCTGGTTATACCCCCAGGTGAGCTCGCGGAAAAATCGGCAGAAGGAATGTAACCCTGTGTAACCAGCGAGTGGACGTTGCAAGCCAGTCCAAGAAAATCCACACCCTGTGCAGGGAACCTGTCCAATCCCAATCACTGACAGCTTCTCTACAAAACGGCCTAAAATCAGGAAAAGGATCGCCAAGAAGCAAATCTTCATCTAGGGGGAAATCGTTCAAGCGAGAAAGCAAAAGCGGGGAACTAGCTGGACCTAGTCCCCTATGTTTATCTACCATTTGGACTGTGGCTCACATGAGCAAGCAATCAACCAACCAACCAACCAACCAACCAACCAACCAACCAACCAACAAGCAACCAACCAATAAGCCAACAACCAACCAACCAACCAGCCAACCAGCCAGCCAGCCAGCCAACCCAGCAACCAACCAACCAACCAAGCAACCAACCAATAAGCCAACAAGCAACCAACCAATAAGCCAACAACCAACCAACCAACCAACCAACCAACCAACCAACCAACCAACCAACCAGCCAAGCAAGCAAGCAAGCAACCAACCAAGCAACCAACCAACCAAGCAACCAAGCAACCAACCAACCAATCAACCAATCAACCAGCCAACCAACCAATCAACCAATCAACCAGCCAAACAACCAAGCAACCAACCAACCAAGCAACCAACCAACAAGCCAACAAACCAACCAGCAAGCCAACAAACCAACCAAGAAGCCAGCAAACCAACCAAGAAACAAACAAACCAACCAACCAACCAACCAGCCAGCCAACCAAGCAACCAACCAACCAATCAACCAGCCAACCAACCAATCAACCAATCAACCAGCCAACCAACCAAGCAACCAACCAAGCAAGCAAGCAAGCAACCAACCAACAAGCCAACAAGCCAA
>CAUJNA010002802.1:554430-674430 GCA_963377175.1 Effrenium voratum | reverse complement strand
TAGTGGGGAATCATTGCTTTCGGAGGGGAACACCCCCTATAAAGAAAACTGGGGTTCATTAGTATGGGGTCAACATTAGTCTTCCCGCTTCACGTCCCTTCCAGTCCCCGCTTCTCTGACGGCATCTGACACCCAAGCCATACCCAGGGACAAGCCTTGGGCAAGAAGGACCCAGGGGCAACCAGAACCCCATGGACAAAAACAAAATGACCGCCGGGACCAATGCCAACAAGCCATTGCTCACCTGAGGCAGAAGCTCATTCGGCTCGTCTTGCACCGAGGGTGGGCCCCAGTAGACCTGATACTCACAGAAAACAGGCGACGCGGCGACAGTGAGAAACCCACTATATCCTGAAACAGAACACAGGCATGGTTTCGGACACAAGCGTTTCTGTGATACCAATGTGAGTTATATGACAACGGGTATGGGATCCGGACGTCTGGATCGGTCTGGATCCTGCATTTTGGCCCTCGATCCGGACCTCAAATCTTGAGCTGCACCTTGGTATCACTGGAAGTTACCTTAAAAGCCAATTTTCTACAACCAGGAGGGGAAAGACTTGTGAAAATGAGTTAAGGTCAAAAACCGGTTTCGTTTAATTGCAAACCTGACTATTATACATCCGATTCGAAGTCCCTGTGCACCTTTTCTTTTGGCCAAAAGCCACTGTGGTGAATTGGGATAGGGACTCCGGAAATTCAACAGGCCGCCCAAAACACACATGCAGCATGCGAGCCACGGACATAGCACGGTAATTGTAATTCCCCTCGTTGGAACATGAACATTATGGGTCGTGATCCAACGTAACAGAGAACAAGGAACTGTAAAACAAAGCATGCAACCACGACTGTTGCGGGACAACTCATGCAGCCCCATGTTGAGCTGAACACGGTAGAACATAGCTCAGACATTTGAGGTATGCGACTGGAGATTTAAAACCAAGTCCAGCAACCTACGTCAACCCGTTGCGTAAATCTATTTACTTAAAAACGGGCAACGGCTGGCTATCCCAACACAGTTTGCAATTGCAATCGCTGAGGAGCGCAACTGATGCCCAAGTATACTTGCCACTCATACTGTGGATGGACGAAATCCTGCACCCCCTTGAAACCATGGGAACCATATTTATCGGGAAATCATAATTCAGGGTTTCTTGGGTGGTGCGAAATGGATTTCGTCCATCCACAGTATTCATAATCCAGCATGTCTCTTACTGCTTGTAGGTGCACCGAAGCACGACAGGCAGCCACGGCCTTGTAGCTGAGAGTGTGAGGGTAGCGAAAGCGGATGTCATTGGCCGAGCGCGGCAGCGTTGCCCTGTCCTGAACAAGGCTAGGCCGAGTGCAGGAACTCTCCCGGACGGACACCTCAGGTTGCAACAGCCCTGGTCCCCTAAAAAAGAAAACCAAGAGGATGCGGTTTTTTGGCCATGTCAAAAGCCAAATCGTACCCCCAGCGAACATCCCAATCCCCACTAAAATCGCCCAAAGTGGGTGGTGCACCTACCCCAACATGGTACCATTGGTTTTGACCCACAGCCATTTGTTAAAACAATAGTGGTGCAGACATGTTTCTGAATGATTGAAACAGTTGGCACAGCCTTTGAGCCGAGTTGGATTAACATTTGAAGGCAGCCGACGACCATGCAGGTCAGCTGCGGGGGTCTGCCGGGTAAGTTGCAGTCAAACAACTGGGACAGGTACCAAACAACAAAAGGCCTTTGCCCATGAGCTTCGGGAGAGCCAAACTCAAAGAGAAAAAGGTGTGCTGATTCTTTGATTACAAAGTGATCATGGAGCATGCTCGGAAGCTTTGGATGGGACAAGTGCTGATCCGTCACGCACTGTTGCGGTGCACACCGAACAATGGGATCTGAAGCCTTGAACAAACCCACACACCGCCGACATTGCGGAGGCGTTTCAAATACTTAAGAGAGGATAGAGGATAACCTCATTTTGCCGAAAATCTGGAAAAACTCGGTGTTTTTGACATCGTGTTTGGTAAAAAAATACCGGGGAGCGCAGGGAAAATGCCAGGAAGTGCAGGGAAATGAGGGGAGGAAATAAAGGGAAATGCCAGGACATGCAGCGGACAGGAAGTTGACATGACAGGAAAGCAAGGGGAAATTAACGGGAAACGAAGGGGGAACTGAAAGGAACATGAAGGGGAACTGAAAGGGACATGAAGGGGAACTGATAGGGACATGAAGGGGAAAGAAATGAAAACGGGGGGAGTGAGGGGGGACTGCAAGGCAAACACAGGACAAGGAAACCAAGGGACACGAAGGGAGATGTAGGGAAATGACTGGCAATGAAAGAAAGGGACATACATGGGATATGAAGGGGGAATTGAAAGGAATGGAAGGGGACATTACGAGGACATCCTCGAAAAATGACGAGACATGAACAGGACATGAAGGGGAAATCAAGAAGAAAGCCAGTAGTACGAAGACAATTCAGCGGTCATGAAGGGGCAGTGCACGGAAATGGAGGCAACTCAGGGGGGACGTAACGCTGCAATGCAGAGAGAGAGAGAGAGAGCAAGAGAGAGAGGGACAGAGACAGAGACAGGCACAGGGACAGGGACAGAGACCGAGAAAGAGGGAGAGACAGAGACAGAGTCAGAGTCAGAGTCAGAGAAAGAGACCGAGATCAAGAAAGAGACAGAGCCGGAGACAAAAACCGGAGAGAGAAACGGAGAGAGAGAGAGAGAGAGAGAGAGAGAGAGAGAGAGAGAGCAAAAGAGAAAGAGAGAGAGAGGGACAGAGCGGAAAGAGAAAGGAAAGAGAGAGAAAAGAGAGAGAGGCAGCCACCAGGGGGCGGGGGGCAGAGACACGAGGGTGGGGAGAAGGAGGCATAGCGAGGAGGTAGAGAAAAATCGAGACATAGAGAGGAGGGAGAGAGAGAGAGAGAGAGAGAGAGAGAGCGAGAGAGAGAGAGAGAGAGAGAAAAAAAAAAAGAGGCAGAGCGAGAGACATAAAGAGACAGAGACGCAGAGAGAGAAGAGAGAGAGAGAGAGAGAGAAAAAGATCGAGACATAGAGAGGAGGGAGAGAGAGAGAGAGAGCGAGAGAGCGAGAGAGAGAGAAAGAGAGAGACAGAGAGAGACAGAGCGCGAGAAAGAGAGAGGAAGGAGAGAGTCAGACAGAAAGAGACAGAGACGCAAAGAGAGAGAGAGAGAGAACGAGAGAGAGAGAGAGAGAAAAAGAGAGGCAGAGCGAGAGAGAGAGGAACGAGAGAGTGAGACAGAAAGAGACAGAGACGCAGAGAGAGAAAAGAGAGAGAGAGAGAAAAAAAAAGATCGAGACATAGAGAGGAGGGAGAGAGAGAGAGAGAGAGCGAGAGAGCGAGAGAGAGAAAGAGAGAGACAGAGAGAGACAGAGCGCAAGAAAGAGAGAGGACGGAAGGAGAGAGTCAGACAGAAAGAGACAGAGACGCAAAGAGAGAGAGAGAGAGAGAACGAGAGAGAGAGAGAGATATATATATATAGCGAAGGAGAGAGAGACAGAGGACAAGGGAACACACGAGGGAAGAGAAAAGAGAGAGGGGGGCAGGAGAAACGGGAGAGGACAATGAAGGCGGACTGAGCCGGAGGCTCTAAAGTTGAGTCACAAGTCACGGCCAGGGCCCTTCAGGCACAGAACCCTTCTAAATCCTTTTGGCGTGAGAAGCCCGAACTGCCCTTCAAGCTCCCGTGAGGGTAAAATGAGCTCACCGACATGTTGGACTTCTTTCAAGGTGCCAAAGCTGCCATATGTCAAAGGACCTAACAATCACAAAACCACCCTTTAAGGCTTTAGACCATTGCCTGCACTGGATCAAAGGATCCCCTTGTCGCCGGCAAGCAACGGGATACAACAAAAACACGCATGAAACAGTTGTTTGGACGGAAACCCAGGGGAAGCCGGGGATTTGGAGCCCGGACGCCCAGCCCAGCCGACCTGAAGCTCCGTCAATGGCGTGACGAAGCCCCTGCGGTCCACCTTTTCGGTGGGGTTGTCGTGGGTCAGCCTGGCGTCCAACGGAGATCTACCCTCCCACGTTGCCATGGCACCTGACAGAGGGTCTGTTGAGGAGGAAGTTGATTTTCCAGGTACTCTCCCACAAGTACAATGTGCTATCTTAATTAGTGGGGAGGATGGGTAATGTAAACCCCGTATTAGTCTGTAACCCCCCCCCCCTTGAAGGTCGGAAGGTTTTGGGGGGGCAAGATTTTGGAAGGTTTGTTGCCTCCACCCCCTAAGTAATCTGGAATTGAGTTTCCATTTGATTTAGTATTGCTGGAGCTTCCTGTTGAGATCTCAAATTGAGTTTCCATTTGATTTAGTATTGCTGGAGCTTCCTTTTGAGATCTGGAATTGACTTTCCATTTGATTTAGTATTGCTGGAGCTTCCTGTTGAGATCTTGAATCGAGTTTCCATTTGATTTAGTATTGCTGGAGCTTCCTTTTGAAATCTGGAATTGAGTTTCCATTTGATTTAGTATTGCTGGAGCTCCCTTTGAGATCTGGAATCGAGTTTCCATTTGATTTAGTATTGCTGGAGCTTCCTTTTGAAATCTGGAATTGAGTTTCCATTTGATTTAGTATTGCTGGAGCTTCCTTTTGAGATCTGGAATCGAGTTTCCATTTGATTTAGTATTGCTGGAGCCTCCTTTTGAGATCTGGAATTGCGTTTCCATTTGATTTAGTATTTGGAAGGCCTGGTTGTCTTTTTTGGGGGGTGGGGCCGATGGACCGCACTAATTAGGGGGGGTTATTAATTGGGGGTGTAAGGGGCTAATGTGGGGTACCCTTTGAAACCTTCTATTCTTGACTTTTTTAGTAAAGGATTCAAGAAGAAATCGACCATCTCAGAACACTTTTTGTTTTGTGGTGTGGGCAGGCCCGACACCATCCAGAGAAAGCATGGCAAGCAGCATGAGTCGACAATCCTCAACATCAGCAGCATCAGCTAGCACCAAAAAAATATTACATTGGAATGAGCTCAAGAAGCAGTGGAGAAAATGGTATAGCAGCAGCCATCTGGGGGAGGGACCGGTCTAATTGGGGGGGGGGGTTGTTTTGGAACCCTTTTTTATTTAGGGGTAATTTCTGAGTTATGAATTGTTTAGTATTGGGGGGGTTCACCCGGACCGGACTAATAGGGAGGGATATCTAATACGCTGTTAACATTATGTGTCTTCTTTTTCACATTTGTCCGCGGAAAATCCGCAATGTTGGGAAAACATGGAAACTGACTTCTGTCACGGGGCCGGGGTTTGTCTCATCCCGCTCCGGATGCGGAACCTGTGCAAAAGGTCAAAACACAGGCAAGGGGAAAACCAGGGTCCCCTAGTCTTTATCAGCATGATTGCTGTCATACCTGTACCTATACTAAACGGGATCGTCTCCCAAAAATCCATCAAATAGTTTGACCCCACCTGGCCGGAAAGTAAAGGGCAAGAGGTCAACCAGGGCAACGTTGGACCTTGGAATGGATCACGGAAGCAACCCAGGGCTTTTAGGGAAATTGCTGGACATCTAATTTGGACATTTGTGCTTGAAAGTACCGGGTAGGTAGACAGTTGCATAAAATCGAAGTCGCGCAAGGCGCCATTCCAAAAGGAAGATATCTATCATCGGCTCTTCCAATCCGATTTAGTTGATCCATCTGCGGGGCTTACAAAATGGCAACCCTCATTTGGGGGCCTGACTGACCTGACAGCAATGGGCCGCGAGCAGGGCTGACCAGCTCAAGTGTTGAAACCATCCCTGAACAAGCAGCTGAGTCGCAATCAATCTCTGGCGGTAAACAAGTCTACTCAAAACCAGGCAAATGATCATGATATGCACAAGTATATGCGTTTAACTATGGCAGTGCCCGCCACTAATCTTCATGCCTCTGTATGTATATGTTCAATATATCATGTATGCATCTCTTTATAATTCATACCTATATATATATATATATGTCTATATTCATGATAGAGGAAGTGGCTCAGCTGCGTGGTTGTGTCTAAAGACAAGAACAAACCACTTTGTTTGTTGCAGTCCCCTTCTAAAAATGAACAGAACCACAAAACATCAAGAATCTAAACACTTGAACCAAGTACAGTCAAGTATATCTAAATATCTCTCTCTCTCTCTCGCAGTTTCTTTCTGGTCGCACCCGGCGATGCGCATCACCCGGTAGTTGGTGTACCGGGTCAAGTCCTGGCCATGCAGCTAGAGCCCGATAGGCGAGTGGTCCTCTTGTTTCGAGGGCTGTGGTTGAAATGAAATCATCCGTGATACAACAGAAAGGGCTTCCCAAAGACTAACCTCCCCCCCACTACAGAAACATATTCCCAGTCACAGTGGGGATGAACCCCGAGTGATCCCACCTTGCAGGAAGTAGAGAGAAGGAGCTGAGCCATGGCTTAAGGCCAGGGGCAGAATCCTTTGTAGTCGCGGGGATTTACCATCCATGGTGAAACCTGGTAAGGAACCCTGGTCAGAATTGGGATGGCCATGAACTTTTATGGTTATGAGCTTTTATGGTTTGAAGACCCGTGCTTGGACATGAATTCCTGGCCAAATGTCCAGCAAATCAATACCTGACTTGTTTCGTAGATGGCGGGAGGAGCAGCTTGCGGGCGACACCCCCTGCTAAAGTGATGGAAAACCAACCACTAAACCAGCTAAAACCGAACAGGGGAGGCTGGGAACCAAGAAAGCGGGGTGCAGTTTCCAGAATGCTGACACCGGAAACGCCGGGTCACAGGCTGAAAGCGGACTGTGCTTCTTGCAAGTTAGTCTGGCGGAATCTCTCTTCCTCCCAACAATCGGTGGCAATCAAATTGCCAATAAGCTTGTTTGCTCGTTAAACACGATTTGGTGCAGGCAGTTAATTTAAACAAGTAATCACCCAACTCGGTTCTTTGCCACATACTTCGAGCTGCTGAATCAAATATTCGCAAAACAGGCGGCCCGCATCGCAAACTAAGGGACGGCACTGAAATAGGGCCCGAAACCGGGAAAAAGGGGTTGGACCCGTGAATCGCGGAGCTGAAGATCATCAGATACTGCGGTTTTCTGTTTTGGAACCGAGCGTTGCCAGAAAAAAACGCTGTCCCCGGCAACCCGGGCGTGCCCACCCTCCCGCGTCGCCTTCTTGCGGCGGATGTTGTGGCGGCCATCCGACATGAGCCCCCGCATGTGCTGGCGGATGGTGAGGCTCATCCGGTGCGGCGTCTCCTATTCAAGCGCACATGGCCAAACGCGAGTTGCACTATATAGATCTTTAAGAGTTTTGGCCAAGCGGACAAGACACTAGATGCAATCACGTAATGCAAAGGCCTCGTGGCGTCTGTTTAGCTAAGGCCACTGAAGTCAAGACCTCACCACTGCATCCGGCAACAAGATGGCCCTGTAAATGAAAACGCATCCTTGTCTAGCACTCAATGCAGTGTAACCTACAGTGAATACCCTAGCTTCAGCCGCTCTATGTTCTGCCTGACAAAGTGGGTTGCGGCTGCTAAACCGAATATGTAAACCGGTGACAAATCCTAGAGCAATTTGCACTGTCCGACCCTTGGTATGTGAGCAAATATTAAACTTTGTCTTTTGCAGCCACCCGCTGAAGATGAACGGACCCAACACGACTAAACTCTGCAAAGAACAGTGAAGTGGAGGACTTGTTCATTGCTCGCTGGCAATACGTGCTGAGCCCGCGACGGGCTCCATGATATTGTCGAAGATGCGCTCGGATTGGCCGGCACTTGCCGCCTGAGCGTTCCAGAGCAGAGAGCCCCCTGTTCTTTTGCCACTGATGGGAAACACGTGGCCCTTCGTCCAGAAATGATTTCCCTTTTATGCGCTACAATGAGGTGCTAGCTGTGAGTAGTACTTGTTTTTGTTACAGAAACTACGGGAAGGATGCATTTTCTGGGGGCACCAGCAGAGGTGCCCCAAGCAAAACCGTTGCGGGCTGGCATGCCCCTTCGACTCCGATTTGAGAGGCTCGTATCTTGGCAAGCAGCTCCAGCTGCGGGGCCTTGCGCTGGTCTCGCATGACTCTTCGCGATATATCTTGACAAGGTGCGGGTTGCTTTCCCCCGGTAGCATATCTGCTGCATATCTCAGCGCCATAATATATTGAAACATACAAAAAAGCTTCTGTCGTCAGGCAAAGCAGGTTCTTTGATGCATGCTTGGTTCGGTCGCACGTCATCGCTCCCTCATGGGCAAATAATGGAAGATCAAACACTTCTCGGTCAAAGGTCATGCCCCAAAGCAACACATCCCAACCCTTCTGTGGGTTTCAAGAACATGGTGGACCCCTGCAGTTTCCCCAATCTTGAGAAACATAACAATCATTTCAATTCACTGACTGGAAGCGATAGGTGGCCTTGTGCTTGCTATTCGTAATGCTCATTGATCCCTTTTCCGTTGGTTTGGTGTTGGGGGTACGGATGGCTAGCACAGCTATACCCTTCCTTCAAGAATCCTCGACGCTAACGGAAGGTTACTTTCCATTTCACAATCACTGGTATCAACCTCCATTTGGACGGGTCTCTCAGATTCAACATTTGAACACTTCTCAACAGTACTTCAGTTTCCATTTCAACCACCATTTACCAAGTAGAGACGGATTTGGAGGATGTCACCAAGTTTATGGACCTTCCCCTACGTAAAGCTGCTCGCCTTCTGCTCCTCCGTGCGATCTGCGCGCTTGGGCTTCTTCTTTCTCTTGCCCTTCTTGGCGAAGGCCCTCACTTGCAGAGGCGCCTCAAGCGTAGCCCAACTTCGGCGGGCCAAAAGTCTAGAAAACGGTTTGGAAAATCTGCGCTGGTGGATTTCACCTTACCAAGCCCCCTATAAGTTATTTTTTGGTACTGTTTTAGTACTCTTTTAATATCCTACAGGGGTGGAGCCATAAAAGCCGCATCCAAGCCGTTTGCTGGAAACAGACCCCCTGAACGCTTGAAAGGAGGTGCTCCCCGGTTCCCAATTCGTGTGGAACCAGGCATGTTCCTTGCGTTTGAAGGATGGGTTCCCTTGGTTACAGGGAGGCGGAATCAGTCACTGGGTTTCAATGAGCTCCATAATTATGCATCGTCATCCGTAGGATCCGCATGAATCCGGAGTGGGACACTACCAGGGGAGCCACTACCATCAACCCGGATACCGTGAGCCTAGCTTTTCAACAACGCGACAAGTCAGCCACCTCGCATAAGAACTCAGGATAGCTTGTTTCAACGACCCAACAAGCAAGTCCTTTTCTTCTGTGGGTTGGGGTGTTTTTTTTTTGACTAGCCCTGGTTTTTGGCTAACCCTGGTTCCAGGCTGGCACTGTGGGCAAAGTTTTACTCTGCGTCTTTGGCTCTTTCCTTTGCGACGCATATTACACTAGCTCTTCAACATCCCCAGCATCGTTTTCAACATCCCCCGCATGTCCGACCAACATCCCTAGCATCACCAACAAATTGTGGGTAACAAAATCCAAAAATGTAGCTGGCGGGTTGACGGGGTCAAAAAAATAATGCTTCAAACAGGAGGGCATTTCAATCCCAGCAAAAAAAACAAACAAACAAACAAACAATGCAGGGGGGTTGGGGGGGGCGGCAGCCCCCCCATGATGTTCGAAGAATTGATGATTCAACTTGGGGTGCAAATAATTAATTCTCTGTAGAAAATCTAAAACGTAGCGGGGGGGGTTGGGGGGGGCGGCAGCCCCCCCCATGATGTTGGAAGAAGTGATGATTAGACATACATGGACTACACAGATTACCTAAAATGTCGTATTTTGCCGCATTTTCTCGCGAAATTTGACGCTCGAAAAAGTGATGATTCAAACAGGGGTGCAATTCAATCTCTGCCGGGCCAGTAAAGTGTCGTATTTTACAGCATTTTCTCGCGAACTTGACGCATTTTACACTAGCCCGTCAACATCCCCCGCATGTCCGACCAACATCCCTAGCATCACCAACAAATCGTGTGACGGGGTCGAAGAAATGATGATTCAAGTAGGAGGGCATGTCAATCCCTAAAAAAAAATGAATAAAAAGTAGCGGGGGGGTTGGGGGGGGCGGCAACCCCCCCCACGATGTTGTTTGCAGAAGTGATGATTTGAATAGGGGTGCAATTAAATCTCTGCAAAAGTCTAAAAAGTAGCGGGGGGGTTGGGGGGATGTTCGAAGAATTGATGATTCAACTAGGGGTGCAACTAATTAAATCTCTGCAGAAAATCTAAAACGTAGCGGGGGGGTTGGGGGGGCGGCAGCCCCCCCCATGATGTCGGAAAAACGCCACCTGCCGAAGAGGAACTGGGAATGCAGAGGATGCGAAAAGCCAAAAAGCCACCAAAAGCCGCATAAACCAGCAAAAAGCCGAAAAGCCTAGAAGCCCAGAAGCCGAGAAGCCAAGAAGCCGAAAAACCAAGAAGCCAAGAAGCCAAGAAGCCAAGAAGCCCAGAAGCCCAGAAGCCCAGAAGCCGAGAAGCCAAGAAGCCGAAAAGCCAAGAAGCCAAGAAGCCGAGAAGCCAAGAAGCCGAGAAGCCAAGAAGCCAAGAAGCCAGGAAGCCAGGAAGCCAAGAAGCCAAGAAGCCAAGAAGCCAAGAAGCCAAGAAGCCAAAAGCGAAAACAAATCCAAAAAAAAACGAAAAAAATCCTAAAATAAATACCCCTCCTCCTTTTTCTGACCCCGGAACCAACCCCCAGCCAACGAACCACCCAACCACCCAACCAACCAACCAACCAACCAACCAACCAGCCAGCCAACCAACCAACCAACCAACCAACCCAACCAACCCAACCAACCCACCAACCAACCAACCAACCAACCAACCCAACCAACCAACCAACCAACCAACCAACCCAACCAACCAACCAACCAACCAACCAACCAACCAAACCCGCTCACCCAGCCAACCAGCCGACCGGCCCCGCTCACCCAGCCAACCAGCCCAGCCAACCAACCAACCAACCAGCCAGCCAGCCAGCCAGCCAGCCAACCAACCAACCAACCCACCCAACCAACCCAACCAACCCACCAACCAACCAACCAACCAACCAACCAACCAACCAAACCCGCTCACCCAGCCAACCAGCCGACCGGCCCCGCTCACCCAGCCAACCAGCCCAGCCAACCAACCAACCAACCAACCAGCCAGCCAGCCAGCCAGCCAACCAACCAACCCACCCAACCAACCCAACCAACCCACCAACCAACCAACCAACCAACCAACCCAACCAACCAACCCAACCAACCAACCAACCAACCAACCAACCAACCAACCAACCAACCAACCAACCAACCAGGGTTGGGGCCAACCAGGGTTGGGGCCAACCAGGGCTAAGCAAAAAAAAACACACGACCCTCTTCTTTGTTATTAAAAAAAGAAGAAGAACAAAATCAAAACAAAATCGGGGGGAGCCTATGCTAAACAAATAGCTGGCTGTGATTCGGCCAGGGTTGCCGGGGCTGGGATTTACTTGTTCAGTGAGCTGGATTGCCTCTCGGCCTCAGTCTTGGGAGGCCTCATGTTGACCCCGTTGTACATCCACCCCAGCTTAGTATTACAGGGGTGGGGACCCCTCCAAAAGTGGTCTGATTCCCCACTAAACCTACGGACACGCCCTATGAAAAGACATGGGGTTGAAATTCGTATGGGGTCAATAACCCTTCAGTATGCCAGAAATGGCTCGCTTTCCGAAATCCACACGTCAATTCCAAGGAAAGATGTGCGCACCCCTTCCAGCCGCCTAAACGACGAGATAACGCTAGCCGATGCTCGCATAGTGCACTGTTGCATGTGCCAGTGCCTGGCTGCTTCTCCAAATGACGTTCATTGAACGCGCCAAGGAATGGAAAGGAACTTGGACACTTCAATACGGCGTTTTGTTCCTCTTGGCTTCCCTTGAACCTAGCCAGAATCGGGTACCCTCAAAATAGAAAGAAAGACAACCATCCAAGTGCTTGCTGCTTGAAGTCCAGGCAATCTGTTAGATCCCCCATAGAGCTTTGCAGGGTTGAGCTTTTCTTCTACAGACTCAATGATTATCCCTGACACCGACAAGCAACCGCTTCCCCAAACAGACGTGCGAGCTCGAGCCAAACTTCCTAAGCGCACTCCCGAAGGCCCTTCGTTCGTGCATAAGCATACTGTGATTGAAAGAATTCCATTTCGCACCGCCTAAGAAACTGTGAACATGATGACTCCCCTGTGAATCCCGACAAAAAATGGTTTCAACCACGGATTCAAAGTGGTGCGACATGAATTTTGTCCGCATAGAACTCCTTCCCCTACAGATCGAGGCCGCAGGCTGCAAAGCCGAAGATGTCACGCCCTGGCGTTTGCCATATGCGGGACTCAAAGCCGCAAAATTGATGTGAGGGGCACAAAAACACTGTTCAAAATGCAGGGCTGGCAAATCCGAATCCTGTTCCCTGAAGAAACATCACCTGGCCACGAACATGGTTTGTGCAACCCAGCTCCTCTTCTCCACTTCCGTTTTAATTGGAAGGGCAAGCCTGGACTGAGTTGCCTCAGTCTTGACTGTCGGTCACGGCTGCGTAGAGTTTTTGTGGGGCCCTTGAGTCGGAAAAAAAGGGGACCTGGATCCGAGCGAAAAGACGAGACGTGGTTGCCACAGCACACACGGAAAGGAAGCGAAGCAAATGCAAGCCCTGCGCTTCCAGTAACCTGCAGAGCAGGTGGCTAAGCCTTCTGTGACCAGCCACGAAACAACAACTTACTCCCATAGTTTCCGCCATGATCAAGGATAAGCTCAATAGACTAGGTATTAAATATATTTTGGGGCCTGTCTCAAAAGCATCACTTCCACACACCAGGCCTCTGAAAGGATTAAGCAAATGTGCTTGGGAATGATTCAAAGGGCGGTAGATTCGGATGGGCCAAACGCCAAACAATACTCAGCGAAACGAATAAACAGCTTGCGTCACAAAACGAAATCCATTTGGGGTCAACAATACGTCCAGCTGCATGCTCCATGGTTGGACGCCTCTCCCCAAATTGAACGCAGCCCAAAAGTCAGCAGTTCTTCATCTGAAACCTTATTTGCGGGACCTCCGATGGGTTTCACCCTATACACTGGAAACATGTCGTATGTTAGATTCTGTTCCATATCATAGTCAACCGTGAATTGAACATGCATGCGGCACCCTGTTTCTGGGCTGTCCTCAGATCCCCTGCAAAAAGTTGAACGTTTGGTGGGCTAAATGGAAACCTCCCCTACACCAACTAAAACCCCCCAAAAAAAAACAAGGAACCAGATGGCTAACGGCTAAAGCTTCAGGTCCCTTCCCCGAACTTCCAGCAAAACAGCATCAACAACGCCCTGGCTCTGCCTGGCTCTGCAAACCGCAAGGCCCGGAGCATGACGTCTGGATGGGAACTCAATCCCCCTGAAGTTAACTGTTGCTTTATGTTTAGCGCAAACAAAACAGCATTTCAGCTTCCTTATAATTGGTGGTTCGGAGCCCGGTGGTTTGGTGGTTCAAATCCAAATCCAAACCACCAATTGAGGGTTCCCTGAGCATTTCCCCAACAGTGGAAGTGTAAGGATCCCACCAAATGGAAGCCTTCGTGATGTTCAGGGTATCTATGCACTGTCCGAACATTTCTTGAACTAGACTTGTTGATCTTCCTATCCTTGTGAAGGTAGGAAGAACAACAACATGTGTGGTGTGTGTATAAGGCCCTCAGATCGGGTACACGACTAATGAGAAGCAGGCAGGTACAAAGCTTCCACATCGTTGGGTGGGTAAAGGGGAGACTTGTGATTAGAAGTCAGCAGGGACTGACTCGTCAAGCTTGCAAGCTTGAGCCTCCAATGTGCCACGCAACAAACAAGGCCAGGTCTGCTTGAGTTCCAAATTCCTTGCAGAAGCGCTTTCATGCTTACCTAAATCTGAGCATCTGTCAGTGCACTTGATCAACATTCCTGTCTACCCCGCGTCAATAATGCATCTGATCATACTTGGGTGTTCGGAACAGCTAGCCAGTAGTCAGCAACCTAGTCTAACACACTTGCAGTACAAGTCAAAGTAGTTGTATCGGGTATCATCAAGGTTACTGACCGCTTCGGGCCGAACTTCCAGCAGCACACGCTGAAAATTTTCCTCCTCGGGAACTGTGGAATGGTGGCGCCAAGAATCCACCCCCGGCGAGTGGCCTTTGGGTGGAAACTCGGGGCATCTGTGAGCCGGTGGATTGCAGTGCCAGCCCTGAAAACAATTCAGGCCCCGTCTCTTGGCACGAGCCATACGTTTGGCGGCTTTCCCGGCGTTTCACTTTTAGCTCTTGCCCCATGACGGGCAACGCTGGGAGGGAGCCGAACCATCAGCCTCGCGGCTGAGGCGTGTGACACTCAAAAAGTTGAGAGCGGTGACTCTTACCTCGAGCAGCCTCATGGCTGATGGTCACCTTGGCCAGGGGATGTGGTTGCCGACCGGGTCTGTTTCTTAAAGCACCAGCGCCATGCAGAAAACCCAGAAAATAAAAAGATGAAGACACACAACAAGGGATGGCCCCATGAATCTACACACAGGTTCCTGCTAGATCCCCGGCGCAAGCTGCCTCACACGGCGCAAGGCGGCACATCCACTGTACCAGAGAAAAAAGAAGAAGAAAACAAAACTGCTTGCGGTGGGAACATTGGTGAATCGCCTGACTTTTGCAAGACATCTAGCAAGTGCCCTGACTTCCAAATGGCAACATGTTGACCAAACCTCATATTATGTGTTTGGCTTCAACTTGAAGCAAGCAGGCGCACCAACTCAGGACTGTTCTGGACAACTATTCATTTCGCCGACATCCGTGCAAAGGCTCCAGCATGTTGCAGCCATCGACCATTTCCCGCCGCAAAGGAAGAACCACTCACTGGACTGGGTGCCAGTTGCTAATGGTTTTTACAATATTTGCACAATATTTTGCACATGATGAAGACTTCTTTTCTGGAGGGTCCCTGAGTCATAACTGTCACGACTAAGGGACCCCCAGGAAAGAAACAAATATGTTCAAAATCGGATGCAAACCCAAACCCTTTTTGAGGTTGCGATATGACATGGTAAAACGTCGGAGCTGAGTTACTGAAGCTTTGCCCTCAACTATCATGGCCTTGGACAAGGGTATCCCCAAGAAGAAAATCAAACATCTCAATTAGAGGGGCATTAGCCACTGTTGAGGGTTTAGATGCCTTGTCCCCAAGAATAAAATCGTCAAACTGCCCCACAAATATCTTAACAGGGCTCCTTGAAAGATACATTTTGCAACCGCTTGAAACATGTTGCTCTTTCCACACCGAAATCAAGGGAAACCACCATTTACAAGTTGCAATGTGTATCATGCGTAGAATGTATCCGGATCCCATATGGCTGTCAAAAATCGGTACCGAAGATGGAACCAATCGGTAAATGGAACCCATCGGGAAACCACCGCCCTTGAGGGTTTATAATTGCCTCGGAGCCGGGATCCGAGCCGGCCTGAGTAGAGGAAGAAGCCGAAGAGGCCCTCGTCGGGAAGAGCGCCTGCCTCGCTTCCGGATGAAACCATGGGAAAGTTGTGGTATTTACAGGGAAGTCCTCATTTTGATGGATTGATTGTTGGTATTTACAGGGGGATCGAATCATTTCAGGGATTACTTGCTGGCATTGACAGAAGAATCGAATCATTTCAGGGCTTCTTAGGTGGTGCGATATGGTTGTTGTCCGTCCACAGCATGATAGCTTCTACAGCATGACGTGGCTCTGGGTCAAAAATAGGATAACCCCAAAAGGGGACCATGGCAAGTGGAAACATGGACCAAAACCTGTGGTGCCCTGGTGGCTTAATTTTGATCCATACCCACACAGGCCCTGCTATAAACCCAGCCAAGCCAACGGGGGGGGGGGGGGTTGGGCACTGCTCAGCGGATCCACTTGCCTTATTCCTTCCTTGCATAATTACACAGCTTGGAACTCCACAAAACGATCCCCAAAAAGGAGATTCCTCTAGAAACGATGGGTACCCTGGAGTTCATGTTGCTCTGCTGGAGTGTACTTGTTTGCACAGAAAGCTAAGTGCAACAACTGAAGGGACCCCTGCTTCTGCGGGTGCAAAGTAGTCAAGCATTGCCACCTGTGCTGCACAAATGAACCAGGGGATGTGCATCATCCCCTTGCTTGGTCAAGCAGGGTTTTTGGAGGCGGATGATGATCCCTCCCTGAGCAATTAGCCTGTTTTGAGAAGAAGGCAAGTGCAACTGGCAAGCTTCCTTCACTCTCTGTGGCAATTAGCCCGATGACTGAGTTGAATTTGGGGCCAGAACGCAGGGTGCGGCTTTTGGTCAAGGCTTGTAAGACAAGTTGACGAGCACCACAAGGTCATCAGCCCCGGCATGGGTCTTCCATGAGTTCCATGTTCCGTGGCGGGTATCGTCAAGACCAACGCTGCCAAGCCGCAAGCGTCTCGGCTTTTTGGAGCAACAACAGGGCTCCCTATATGTCCCCTTAAAACATCATCCCCACCACGGGATACTCACCTTTCATGGGCCAAAAAGGAGATGTTTCAAACCACCACGAAAGGGAAATATAGGGACCCTTGAACACAGAATGGCTAAACATGTTGGTCCCTACTGCTCCTTGCTCTTGTCCTCACCCCGCAAAGAACATATGCACCTGCTTGTTCGGACATAATGTTTTAGACATTGCGATTGTTGGCACCGGAACTAACAGGTCACACGTGCCTGTTGCTCAAACACGGAAGCAACCACACGTATTGTGGCAGTGGCATGTCTCGTGCCGACCAGCAGAACAACATTGATAGAGCGGCTGATTCTTCCCAGAAAGCCCCCCAAACCTGGGCCCCAAACCAGTCTTTACGCAAACAGGTGCACATTGGACTTGTTGAGGTGACTGCCCAAAACAGGTTCCACACGTGTCCACATTGAAGTCAACACCTCCAAACAAAGAGTTTGACGTTTGTTAACTCAGCTGTCAAGTCTCCCGTGGCATCTCATCTGCAGCAACAAGTGCCTCATCACAATCCAAGCTCCTAAGACATGCCATGATGGTTTAAGCCTCAAATGGTGGACCAAGCATGCCTTGAGAATACGGCAGAATCCTAGAAGCTGAGCAACACAAGCAAGATAGCACGATTTCTGGGGTGATCAAAGTCAAAAACTGGAATCGGTTGTTTACCTTTAACCTACTTGGGGGGTGACTTTGATACAGCTAGAATGATGGGGACAGTCAAAACACGTGTACAGACTCAACAAAGGATTTCAAATGATCACGCGACACAATGTACTCCAAACATTGGACAGTGAATCCACCATGTGCTGTCCTTGGCTTCTTTTGGGGGACTCTACGATCTTCCTTGATGCAAGGAATGTGTTCCATGTTTGTACCCAAGAAGAGATCATCTCACCTAATCCCTAGCCCTCCTCTGCTCCTTGTTTGGACAAAACACTTTCCGAAAAGCCCCTTCCACACAAAACACAACAGCCTAAAGTGGGCATCAACCCACCTTAGAGAGACCAACTGACTCTGACGGATTCAACAAACAAACATGAACCCAGGAATTGGTCCCCTGAAAGGAAACCACAACAAATGGCTTATAAGGCTCATTCCATTTCTCATTCCCTGCCTATCGCACCAGCAAGACGAGCACGTTCAAAACGCAACAAGCTCCGCGCAGACCGCTTCACCCCGCCTGCTTGAGGCTGTCTTGGAGCTCTCCGGACTCTTGCAGTGGCACAAGTCCTCACGAAAAGCCACGCGGCTGTCGCAGCCACCGCATTGCCGATTCCATTGCCTGATTGCGTGGGTAACTTACCAAGGAAACCACCCCATCAAATATAGCAAAAACCATGGCGAAGGGTTGCCAACTATACTCGGTTGCTTTCTGCTTCCCTGCTAAAAGTGAATAACTTTTAGTTGTTTGATACGGAAAACCCACGAGTTGGCAAAAAGTTAGAGTCCTAACATCCAAGCAAAATGCAACAAAGTGCGGGTACCGTTTTGGTTGGTGTCAAGGAAAGCCAAAGGGAAACCAACGATTTTGGCATTGGGACTGCAACCCAGCTGTCGTTACTTAAACCAGCAGAAAAGAGCCCCCATTCGTCTGATATGCTCATGAACCGTATGATGCCATCAAAACAAAATCCGGTTGTGCAGTTATGCATATGTTGATATACACAATATCATAATCCCTTTAGGACAAGCTGCGCAACGTGCGACATACATCTGTATTACTATCAACTTTGACTTCAAGGATGAGCGAACAAGAGAAACAAAAAAAGTCGGAGAGACAATTGAGAGGGGGGGAGAGATGGGATTTGAAGTGAGGGAAAGCCGTGAGCTTGAATTGGGGCCAGCACGCAAAGAAGGCGTAAAAACACAAGTCTGAAGTTCTGGTCAATGAATTAAGGTGTACAGCATGCAATCTCCCTGGATCCTTGGACAGCCATGCTAAAAAAGAAATGACACGAACAGTAACCTTATTTAATCAAGCTGACTGACTCATTCCTGAGTTTGCCAAAAAACCAAATGACATCATGTGTCCAGTGTCAGGGCAATCGACCAATCCAAGCACACGTGCACACCCACGCCCACACACACACACACCTTTCGCTTGAATTGGCTCTGATCGTTTGGGCTTGCCCTTTCACTACGGACAATCTACTGGTCTGACTTTCCAGAAACTTAGCAAGTATAATTTCTCGGATAGCTAAACACGCTCCCCAAACGGAACACAGCCAAGGATTTGGCACGATCGCAAAAGGACATTGTCCTAGAAGGCGTCGCAGCTTTGCTCACGAGCATTGTGGGCATATGTAGCCAACGTAAAAACAGCTTTAGGGGGGTTGTTTGTGACATGTCTTAGTATCAAGTGCATTCCATACATCCTTCTCCTTTCGCCGAGGCTTGCAATCTGCCGAACAACAATGTGGCATCTCTCTTGGCCTATTCGCAGGGAGCAAGCGGTCCTGCCTGCAATTGGAATGGAAAGCACTACTCCATCCTCGCCATTTGCGGTGGCTGTTGATCATGATGTTCATCGACAGCTACACAAACGTTGCAAAACCGCATTCGCAAGGCATGCAGAATTGAACTGCGATTTGATAAAAGGAAAAGGACTTCACATGGGACGAAAGCAAACGACCAGTTCTGCAGCATGCCAACTACATACATAGAACCTCCCAGAGACAAACGGACTACCATCGTTTATCTACCCATCCATCATCAATCCATCAACCCATCAGTCCATTACTCCACTAATCCATGAAAACATCCATGTGGTGTCAGCAGCGGAAGCCGAAAACACCGAAGCACCGCACGCCCGTCAAAGCCCCGGAGGGCTTTCTGCCTGGATCCCCATCCATCAGCCCACCGACCTGGGCCCAAGCCGCCCGTGAGCGCGTGACTGGATATGCAAAAACACCGGGTAAAGTCCTACCAGGAAGGTACACATAAGGAATAAAAAAGGGTAAATCCACAAGGGTAAATCCAGAGGGGTAAATCCAGAGGGGTAAATCCACGGGAAAACAATTCAAACCAAGGGTATAATCCACAAGCCGAGAATAAGGAATCCCACAGGGAAAACTCTGGACGAGCTCGTGCTACCGCAAGGCGAGCTTGTTTATAATTTGCCCAGAATAGTAATTGTCCTAAAGTTAGGAAACGCCAGAAATTGCGTTTCTCCTGTTGGCTTCCCTTAAAGCCAACCAAAAGGGACTTCAATCCTCATTCATCAACAGTGGAAGGGCACATTCCAAGGGTCTCTCAGCTCCAGCAGCCCTCTTCACCTGCGCAATCTGCAGGATCTTAGGACCACTCCAAACTGTCACTTCCGCTGGACAATGAATGATCACCTGCGCTAGCCAAGTCTGCAACAAAAGAAGACTACCTGTCGCGACAACAAGCTCATGCAGGTCGTCATGTGCTTTTTTCAGCGTTTTCTGTGGACCCGCGAACCCGTCTGGTGATAGTGATATTCACCAACCGTGCTTGGGTGGTCCCGCGACCCAGTGGGTTCCATTTGCCCATTTAGTAGGTACCAAGGGAACCATGGGGCTTCAAACAAAACAGGACCCTCCCGTTGTGGCTTTGAGCGGCCACCAGTTTGAACCATGGACAGATATGCGTGACGCCTTGACTTGGCCGCCCTCCTATGCTTGCAAAGCATGGAAGTATGGACACATGGCTGTGGGTCAAACAATATGTACTCAACATGGAACCCTGGTGAATGAAAACGAGGACTAAAACCTGCGGTCCCTAGTGGTTTAATTTTGACCCATACCCACATCTGGGCACCCCTTGCGCTACGGCCACCAATGAAGATGTGCGGCAGGCTGGTGCGCCTTCGAGCCAGCGAAAGCTCTGGTCGGCAAGCAATCACAGATGTTTCACATTGATCCAAAGTATATCTTGCTGATTGTATATCCACCATTGTAGATGTTTCATACTGATCATAGATGTTTCATACATGAGGATCTACCATCTGTATAATAGATAGGCACCGCTTTGACAGCGTGCCTTTTCTCGCAGCTGGAGAACTGCCAATGTCGGTGTCTCTTGCTTCGCCAAAACCCCTCGTACATTAACATGTCTGCTCAAGATCATGCATGACAACGTGTCACATGTTGGCTACATATGATGGCTATGGGCTGGACGCTGGAGCCATATACTCAGACTCTGCATAAGGATGGGTCAATGGCCAAGTCGTTTCGCGGAAACTCGCGAAAACGACACGCGCAAAACCGAAACGCGCGAAAGAGTTCCGCACGCGTTGCTGAGTTCCGGACCCGTAGAGGGCACCCAACCTTGTGCTCGGAGACCAGTCAAGCGAGGTGTTATTCGGGGGTCTTTCCCGTTTAGCCGCCGCCCTGCCTGTGTGACATGAGTTTCAGCTACACGCAAATCATGCTTTCATGGGAGGTGCTTCCAGTTCTCGGAGATGTCCGATCCCGCTTCCAGGGAGGAATGAACACGAAGTCTTGGGGATGGATCGGTTGCTCCACCAATTTCGTAAGTCGGTTTGAGGCATGAATATAACTATAGGTACTGAGTTGCTTGCACACCAAGGTATGTATGCATCTCTGCTGCACTGCATGTCTGCATATATCTATGCATGTTGCAATGCACATCATCATCACTCGTAAACTTGATAAAATTAGTTCAAAGGGCCAAACCCAGTTACCCCAGTAACAACCATGGCTATAACCCGCTTCAGTTGGTTGATCATCCAAGTACTGCGTAGTGTATGGATACCTCTTCGGCCAGCAAGTGGCTAACCTACCTAGACCTTGCCCCAGAGAAGCCGAGGCATCACTCCAACAGGTCACCAATCTCCTCTACATCTCAGGGCAATCAAATAAAAGCTACATCTGCCGGTCTTCCAAGACTCCCAAAAAAGAATAAACGTATTGGTTTGAGCCAATAGACACTGAAGGTCGATTCACCAACTGGCCTGTTTTAACCACGCAAATAGGATGTGTTTGTTGCAACTATCTCAAATGAACCTGTACGAGTTGCACAGGAACCGGTTCCTAAACAAGTCTCGGCTGGACTGAACAACTGAGCTTGTTGATGTTGAGAACCCAGGTCCGAAGCCGCACCCCGTCTGGCATTTGGGGTCTCCGCCGTCAAGCCCCAACATCCAGCCCAAAGCGGCAGGCCACCAACTTGGGGTTTCAAACCAAGCGGCTCTGCTCGCTTCGCCGACTGCTCTGCAGAGGCCAGGAACCACTCCGGCCCGAGGGACACCTGATTTTGTGTCGCTGCTTAAACCTACTGTGGGTCGGCCAACGTGCGATTCTTTGCCACTAACATGGCCTCCCCGGAAAGCAGGAACTCGGGGGTGAGAACAAGGGACAAATGAGGAATCCTTGCCCTTCGGGCAAAACGGTTCTAGGTTGACCCCAGAAAGGCTCAAGGGTGCTGAGCCTGCTTTGCTTGGAACGGTCCCAGGAGCGGCGAAATAAGCATCCCTGGCTTGCTTGTTGTTGGTATACTTCATGGGACTGGCGGGGGAGGACCAAATAATTCTGAACTGGCCACTGACCACTCTGCCAGGCAGGGTTGCCATCAGCAGGGCAGGAATTTCATGCGATCACAACACTTGAGGCCCGCTGCCAGCTCAAGACAACAGCTGGTTCCAGCGCGGGAACAATAAGCAGAGACCGGCGAGTGGGGAAAACCCACCTGTGCAATATGAATGGGCGTGCCCTTCTTCTGGAGCAGGTATTACGGTATTTCCCCTTTCTGGGGGGTGCTTGAAAGGATGCCACAGGTCGGGACGGGATGTTTCAATTTGGTGCCAAACCCACGCGTTTGGTCCAGAAGAGGCTGCGGCACGCCTCTGAGCAACTCGTTGGGCATGGAACCCTTGCTTCCTGTGAGTTGCCATATATGTTTCCCATTTCCCCCTGCAAATTGGAAGGCATGGGCATGGGGCATCCTCTCCCAAGCCTGTGGGGAAAAGGCCGACCTTCGTATTTGGGCGTGGCTCATTAAACAGGAGGGGCAAACTGGAGGTTTTGGTCCACGTTTCCACCTACCAGGGCAACCCATTTTGGCACCTGTTTTTGGAGCCACATTTGACTTTCCAAATGGACACCTTGAACAAACACAAATGAGCAAAATCGGCCCAGGTCCAATTCTACGACTTCTGCCCACCAGCGAATCGCGCGAAAAAATCTCTGAGTCGCCTCTTGGTAGTCGGAGCCCATGGCATCCAGTACCTTCTTGGCCTGCGGGATCAGCGCTTCCACTAACCATAGAAGTTTTTGGATGATTTGGGCATAGGGGTTACTAGTTTCCTCTAGGCTAGCTACAAGCATGACCTGATTGTTTCCCTCTACCTACTATGATGGCAACTATTAGCTTTCGACATCTTTCGACCATAGAAGCTGACAGGCGAGTTTTGGAAGACAGCTTGCATTTTTGGAAAGCCACCTGTCCACTTCCGTGATTGTCGGAAAAAGGGTAATTACGCCCCAGGAAAACGTCATACCTAGGTCTTCTGTGGGCACTATTTTCTGTATTTTTCCGTTTCGAGCAAACAGAATGCTCATTTCACGCAAAACACTCAACTAGGAAAAACACGCTCAATTGGAAAATTGTTCTGGTGTGTGTTCGCACATTTCCGCTTATTACCGGCTCGTTTCTGGTCATTTTCCGGGAGACAACTTGCCAAATCGTGCCAAATCAAGGTTTCCGCTCATCTATTGTGTTTCCGCTCGGAGTCCAAAACGAGCAAAAACAAATGCCGAGAGCCCCAAAAAGTGACCAAATGGAAGATGCAGGTGTACAACTGTATAACCGTTGGATAAATGGAAGAATATGCTTTATATTTCCTGTGTAGTGGGTTTATGTTCCCTTGGAATTAGTGGTTTCGGGGTGAAAACCTGCTTGGTTGGATTTCTCTGAGGCATCACGGCGACGAGAAAAGGCGATGTCCCTCCAATCCGAATCGACTCTCTATGAAACAACATGTCTAGGTCCTCCAGTAGAGAGGTTAGAATAAGGGTACTCTTTTTTTTGCAGTCTACCCTCCCCCAAGAAAGGGGACCTAGATGTGGATAAGGAAGTCTTCTCACCACCATCCGCGCGCGGGTCCCTGCACGATACATGGCACACACCTGCAACACGTGACTACAAATCACATTTCTTCGCTATCATCTGCGGAAGGATTCCTGAAATCAAAGAGCCTCAGTGACCAGGTATTGGACGCTGGGCCAGCAAGACCCTCAAGCAGTCGACTTTCTTTGCGCTGACAAAAATGGTGATCCCTGTCAACTCCAACCCCTCGGATTTCAAGGCCTTGGCATCGAAAAGGGAGCCCAATTTGTTCACATGCTGGGTCCTAGGTCGGCATCCAGCCTAGAGCCACCTGCGAGTCGATCTTTGAAGCAATCCAGTTCTGACCCCTTGTGATGGGCTGAAGGAAAAATGTACCCATCCAATCAAGCGGCCTAGCTAGTCATGAAGGCATACTGCCTGTACCGGGTGGAAGTGATCTGCTTAGAGGGCATTTCAAGCTGCTCATTAGTTTGGGAATCACATCATCCAGCATGGAGACCTCGCATCGACGAACAGAACAGCACACTGCGCCAAAACGAAGCGCCTTGCTGTTCGCTCATCAGGGCTTTCTGCGAGTGCAACGTGCGACTGGCCTCTGCGGAAAATGGGGACCACTCGTAGGTGTACAGCACCACTGGAGCCTGCCATGATGAGCAGTAGCATGTTTTCTGCAAGTTTAGCTCCGCAGCTGAGAGAAAGCAACTTAGCATCCGTTGAAGACTAGTTAAAAAAGAACACACAAAACCACAGGGGAAAAATAACAAAACAAAAAAACGTGGCGATCACTGGTCAAGTAAACATGCCACAACATGCCACAACATGCCACAACATGCCACAACATGCCACAACATGCCACAACATGCCACAACATGCCACAACATGCCTCTTTGTCGGATATGATGATAATTATCATCCAGATCTCGAATCCTCAACAAAGTATCCGAGAACTGTCACATCATGGCCCCCAAAGAACCCACGGGTCATGTCAAGGGATCGGGTCCGTGCGCAACCTCGCTCTTTGCCGAGGCACAGATACATAGAAAAGCCACGGTGTTCCCAGTAAGCCTCAAGACCAATACGAAGACGTGGGCGCAGCCGCGCTTTCCTCTGAACACATAGCCATCTCTGCTAGGTATGGGAATCATTGAGAAAGGCATTGAAGCAGCCGTGAACTGTGTGCCCCACTTGAGGCTCGAAAGGTCTGATGCTTTGCTTGGGTTAACAAACAAATGGTCCATAGCTTGCTAGGGATTCTGCAAAATCCCGAGTTGCACCCTGGCAGCAAACGGATCAAACAGGGAATCAATGACTTCTTGGGGCTGACCATTCTTTTGGACACCTGCCCCTTACAAACTCCTTTTGGGGATTCTGGGTAGCTTGGAAATCGATCTGTTCAACTCCATGCCAGGCACGCCGACTTGATCTCGTCTTCTATCTCTTTCCTCACTGCCCACTTGTCGTACTTGCCGGCCTGTTGGCGCGCCTGCGACTGGGGAATGAAGGCTCCCGCCTGGACCCCCTCAAACCTCAAGCCGACGTTGCCTTTCCCCAACAGCCCAACAGCTGAAAGCCATGGCTCTGCTCAAATTTTATGCTCTGGGGTGGTGGGGGGTTCCAGAAGCCAGGGGGTTCTGGGGCTGTTGGGGGCCCTCCTGGGATGTGGAGCTCGTGCCGAGTCAAATCCGGACGCCTGGGATCCCTTCGAATCCACACTTGGAGCTTAGAAGTCACACAGCGGCATTGGGCATTGTCCTTTTGTTGGGGGACCAGTCACTTTTCGAGGGCACCCAAACCAAAGCCTTGGCATCTTCCGCCAAATGGAGCGAGCCTGCACCATGAAGAAGGGCCGCAGGGCCTGCAGCACGAAGCTGGCAGCCCGCATGGGCAAGTACCTCGAAATCGGTAGGCTGGCGCGGTTGATCCGCGGACAACAAAAAGGGAACTGTTGCTTGGCCACTCTCCCCAAAATGGATTTCAGTATAAACACCTGAAACGCTGGGATGAGGATTGATATCTACCACAGACCAACGTCAGAAGGCCTTTTTTGGGGGATATGGAAAGCTTACCCCCCCAGTTGTTAGTATTTCGTTGGGGAATGGATGATTCAGGCGCCTTCATGTTCAAAGTTGGTCCACAAAACCTGGCAAAAGAGTGGTTGACATACTGGTGTCGCTTGTGTTCTGTCGCCAAAATCAATTTAAGTGACACAGTCCCTTGTTTTCTGCATTCAATGTACCTGACATACTGCTGAAGTTGCTTGTTTTTTCCAGCAATTGACCTTCGGGGACAAGCCTCCGGAGACTAAGGTCTTTGGTCGGGTTCTCAAATCAGCCGTGGATTGTGTTGGCTGGTCCTCATGGTTTGGAGGATTCGGGGAATGGTTGGGTTCTCCAAGCAGCCAGCAAAATTACAGGCTTTCTTGGGTGCATGTTTCAGGAGGTGTCCTCACATTGGTTATGACCAATCATGCACACCAAGATTCGTTGGAATGCCAGCCATATTTGACTCACTCGTTTCCTGCGAAATTAGGGGCTTGGTGGTTGGGTGCAGTTGATTCACGAATATTTGAGGGGATCAACTATGAGTGCTGTTTGCATGTACTGCGCACCCAGCACATTGTTCGCTTTAATTGCCTGGTCATTGATTCTCGTTACGCACGGGTAGTGGTTGGTCGGAGGCTGGAAAGAACAACCTTGGGCAGCAACACTTGATAGCGGTGAGTGAAAAGACTGAGGATTGCAGCTGTCAACAACTTGTGTTTTTCTCTGGGGGGGAGGGGGGAAATTAGATGGTGTCAAAGGAAGCAAACAAGAAACGAAAACAGTTCATGCTTGGACTCAATTTCTTAGTTTTGGGACAAACCCACATTCCAGTCCGACACCGTTGCTGGAGATAGAGTTTGTTTCCCATCCGTCGCCTGCATGGTTGTGTCATACGCTTCCCACGACGCCAAAGTAGGCCATCCCCACAACTATCTCACCACATTCAAGCCATTTTTGCCAATAGATATCACAGAACGTGTCAACCTAAAGACCAGAAATGTGGCTTGGTTGCTGTTGACCCCCCTGCAAAAAGTTTAACTTTTTGGAGGTTTGTTGGAAAACCTTGATTTCCGAAAAAGTTAAAGTCTAAAGATCCAACCCAATTGCAGTCAAAGTGGTGTGTCTCAAAGGGAGACTTGGGGCTATGGCGACTCAGCCCTGCCTGCGGATCGAGTCTGGGCTTCCGGGCTGAGTCTCCACCTCTGGCCTTCGCGAGGAAACGCTCCTCGAGTTCTTTGGCGAAGGGGAGGACACGGCCGAAGCTATATATGCACCGCCGTCTGCCTGCTCAAGGCATGTGTATTTCCATAAGATAAGTAGTTTATATATACATATACATTACATATACATTACATATAGATATAGATATAGATATAGATATAGATATAGATATAGATATAGATATACATATACATATACATATACATTACATTACAATACATTACATTACATTACATTACATATATATATATATATGCACCCCCCCCGATGGATCTACATTTTGCTGTTGAAAGGCTATTTTGGAGATGGAATGCAGTTGTGTTATTTGGAATGCCCCATGCGACTTGACCAGCATCAGCACACCCAAAGCAAGACAATCCTCTTCAAAGTCTAATTTGGATCAACAATTCCAACTATGTGCTTTTCTTTGAAAAGGAAAACATATGTAAATTATCTTTAAGCTTAGACATTCTACTATATGGTTTCCTTCTTAGATTCCAGCGATTTTTGAATGGAACGTGGAGAAACAATATCCCGCGAAAGGACGTTATCTTTCTAAAAAAATAGTTGAAGTACGAATAATGTGCTTCAAAATGTAAATCCTATTCAAATCATCTTTAAGCCTAGAAATTATATTACGTGTTGTTCACGTTCAAGTTTCACTTAAGTTCTAAATCGAAAATTGAACGCATCATCATGGACAAAGACATCCTTTTGAACATACGTTTTGAAATAAGATTTCCACTCATTAACCCCCTAAACAAAAACACCATGTAAATTATCTTTAAAAATAGGCAGTCTACTAGAATTATGTACTTGTTGAATTCAATTAAACCTATGACGACAAACCAACCCGGTTGAACATCTAGGTTCAAATGAGAATTTTGACTGCACATCTTGTTCGACAAGGAAATCCTGCTTAAATTATCTTTAAACTAGACACTCTGCTAGGGTGTGCTCGTTATTAAGTTCCATGTCAATGCTCATGAAAATTGAACAAACACAATCCCAGAAAACAAACTGATTGAATTTTTGATGACTAATCCTTGTCGAACACTTTGGATTCCAAGCAAAACAAGCAAACAACAGGGAGTCTATTTGAACAAAAAAGCCAGTTTCCAGTGAAATTCATTAAGCAAACATCTACGAGAAATAAGTTTGATTCCTAGAAACGTGAGTCAATAAACCCCAAATCCTGCACCCTAAACCTGTCCATTCTACGTAAGCTGAGGGTTGGTCAGAAGATGCAAAACCGCAGCTATGTTGGCAAGGTGAAAACATAACAATGCAAAATTATGGAGCCAACAACAAATGCGGAGCCATTGACCCAAGAGCAAAACAATTAAATTTCTGGAGCCAAAGACCCAACAGTAAAAACAAACAAAGAAGTAGAAGTAACTGTCTGGAGCCAATGACCCACAAGTCAAAAAGTAAACAAACAAAAAGCAAAAAACATCAAAGTAAAAAGTAAACAAGCAAAACAAGTCAGCCCAGGGTCCTGAAGTAAAATGCTTTGACCATGGATTGAAGTATTTTACTTGTCTCCTTTTTTCCTTTTTTACTTTCTTTTTGGGGGGTCATTGGCTCCAAAAAAATGCGTCTTTACGTTTTCACTTTTGGGCCGATGGCTCCAACATGGCTGTTGTCTTGAATCTTCTGACAAAACCTCAGCTTGGAAATAGGACAGGTAGATCCAAACCGACCGGATTCAATATGTTCTGTACTTTGGGAAAGTTGTCTTGCTCAAACTTGTGAGCTGCTTTTCGAGTTTGTAACTCTTTTGCAAGTCTTCCATAACTATTCCAAAACCCTGTAAGTTGTTTAAATAATTTTTTGTCTCAAATCTCGATCGATTCAGCGTTTTGGTTTCCCTCTAAACCAAGACTAAGACTTCTAAGAAGGGTACACTCAAGCAACACGCGAAACCTTTGAGCTGCCCGCGCAAAGCTACATCCCGCCAGGAAGATAGGGAGCACAATCCAGGCCTCGATTCGGTCGAGGCGTTTACAGCTGATAGGCGGAAAAAAAAATATCCCGTCCTGCAAAGTCCCACCCAACAAACTTGCTGGTGCTCAGCAACGAATGAGGAAATGACCCCTGCAAACCATCCCCTATGGCTTCCTTTAAGGGGACACGTGGGTGCATTGCTTGATTCCTGCTGAGCACCAGCAAGCAGAAAGGCATGTTTGTTGGCAATCGCCAGGACCTCCTCTTTTCACACGAATCCATGTTTTGGACCCGAGTCCCGACAAAAAGCTGGCTCATTCATCCAAAGCAACACGTTGAGGCCGCGAGTTTGCCGGGGCTTCCCTCAACGGGTCCCGATCCCGAAAAGCTCTAGGGCCTGCGAATTCTATCCGCTGTGGCCACGGCTCGCCGGACTCGGCGCATGCCCTCGGGTGGTGTTTTGACGTATTCGAAACACGGTCAGTTGCCCCAGTTGCCGCAACCGGGGCGACAAAAAAAGTTGAAGCACTGCAAAGGAAAAGGCTGGAACTTGGTGGAACCCAGGATCAATTTGGGCAATGGATTTCATCCCAAGTTCCAGGGGCTGACTCGTTTAGGCTCATTGAGGCTTAAGATCCATGCCCAGAACATCACCCCTGCAAATGATGATCCTGATGACGATCAATATATTTATAAATAGATATATATATATATAAATACATAGGTCTTGTTCTAGGTGAACCCCTTTTGTGGGTGCTGTTAAAGGAAAATCACAAGGGCGCCGTCGCCATTTTGGATCCTGGTTTCGTCATTGTAACACAAACCAGCCTAGTCTCAGAACAATCTGCAACATCAGAATCAACTCGCGCACCTTGAACCCTTTTGGTCTTCCCTTAAAAGCCACAAAAAGGAAGCTCAACAAACAGACACTCCCATACAATATATATATATATAATATGTCAACCAGGTGGTCCTTTCACGTCCCTTCGACTATGTCCTTTAACGCCAAGCCATAGCCTCAATCGTGACTCAACTCCGAGGACGATGGTGTGTCCATGTGGCTTCCTTCTACTCAATCAAGAAGGAGCGACCCGAGCTCTCCTACCGAGTCGATCCAAGGCAAGCCACTATAGAACCAACCATTTTCCTTTTGGTGTTAGGCTGGTTCCCTTTGTTACATGCTTAAATGGAATCACTGCAAAAGGCCAGACTGTCCCTTCTGAAGTGGGCACCTTCGCTAAGATCTGAAACCTGGTTTCAGATTCAACCGGGGTCTGAAGCAACGCTCAATCTTCGAGGATAGGACATTGCTCTGATAAGGCTTCTTCGCAGACCCAAGGAGCCAAACTCTTGGACCAGAATTGGAATCTGCCTTCATTGTGTTGAACAGGGACCCCACCCGCAAGAGTAACTTTGAGCACCGCGTAAAATGCAAGCACTTTAAGGAACCCAGTAGATGATCCACTACTATTCGCCGGCCTTGGCTCTGCGGGCGAACCCAGCGTCGAAAACTGGTCTCTCTGAGCCGCAACTGCGATCGCAGGTTCCAACTTGCATGTGATATGTTGGTGTATTTGTTTGGAGGGTAATCACCCTTTTTACGTTGTTCAAGGGTAACCCAAAGGCAAAACGCCAAACTCGCGTTATTGCCATACCAATGAAGATCGCTCTGCCTGCCTCAAAAGAGCTCTAAGAGTCTGCATTCAGAACCCAGAGCAGGCTCGAAGCAATTTGAGGGATGTCCTAAGTCATCGCCCATGACGAGTGCGAAAGTGTTTGCATTGCAGCTCCCACAAAGAATCTTCTCCTTGAAAGGCTGTCCTCGCAAAGTGTCCCTCGCAAGTGGAGACCTGGTCACATAAGCTCTGCAAAACATCATCCTTCGGCTCCCTGCCTAAAAAAGATCAACAGTTCAGCCGGTCTGCTTCCTTCTCTGGCAGGCAATTGGGGGGTAACACCGTGAGAGCCTTGGGGAAAGCCAAAACGCGTTTGGGACACCAGAAGTTCCAAAAACTGGGGCCCTTGCACATCTTGAGATTCTTCAAGCTTTCCGCAATCAATTGCATCGGATTCCGATAGGTCCATGGATCCCCCTTTTCAAAAGAAAGCTTTTGCTGTTGAGCACGCAGCCAATGCTCAGGTATTGAGACTTTCGCACTTAGGATCCCGATCTTGCTCGATAGATTCTCGCTAGCTGACGCAGGAAAACCTCAGAAACCCTTCAGTCAAACATGATCGATCGCGTTCAGAAACGTAAGTTGCAGCCCAATCTTTCTGAGAGCTCAACTCGTTTTGGCAATTGCAAATACAGAGACAACAAAAGCAACCCTTAAATTTAACATAGGGGCTTCAACGCAGTCCAACCCTAAATATGAGAAACGCATCCCCGCTCGCCGCGTTTGTCCTGCTTGGACCCCGCGGCCAGTCGATTCGTGCCGCTACGCAAACACGCGAGCCACGTTGTGCGGACAAGAAATGCATGTCATAAGAATCGGAATCTGGAGTTGGGAGAAAAACGCAAAACAATTGGGCAGGGACAATCCAACACTTGGACATGGTGGATGAACAGCATCATTGACAGACAATCATTAAGAATCAATGCGGAACATGCTACGAGTAGCTTGACAATTCACGACAAATACATGAATACCCCACAATATGTTAAACACCACAAAACCGATACCCACCAATCTGACACGAGCTCGCCCTTCTCCGTTGATCACATGAAACACAACTCTTCAAACGCATGACCGCCTTTGCGGCCTGTTGAGACTTCAGCTGCACCGCGTGTCCCACTTTGAACGAGGAAGGGGATCGCTGTCATTCGGCAGCAAACCGTCGGCTTTCAATTGGCAGGTCTTTGGCCACCGCCACCCCCCCTCCACATTCCCAACCCCTCACGCAAGCAGCGCGGCATGCGCAGGCTGCAACATGTTTTGCCAATTTCGCCGAAGGTTCGAAAGGAAACTAGATCTTGAGATTGCTCTCAGAAGCCTCAGTGCCAGCAATGCCACAAATGGAAAGCTCAAACTTTCTGGATTTCCGGTGGCGTGCAAGCAAGTCAAGTCCTTGAAGATTGCGGTACACCCCCAAAAAGGCAATCCTTCATCCTTCGTGCGCGAATTCGCTGAAAAAGAAGAAGCCGAAACTTGCTGTCTACTAGCACAATCTTCTCAGATCGGTGGCAAAGGCAACCCTTCCCAATAAAAACGGAGAAAAAAAGGGGCGCCACTGGCCAACTGAGTCTTCCCATGTCAAGGCAATGACATGCCGTCTTAGGCATCCGGGCTAAAGGCAGCCATTAGAGCCAGGAAGGCCAAGGGCGCGTGAAGTGCCCCAGCTCCGCTCCACTTCTCCACCTTATCCTGAACCAAAAAACAAACCAAACGACAAAACAAGAAAATGGCTACAGCGACAGCACCACCACGCAGCATGGTTCGCATAGCCACGCTTAAACTCCTCGATTCAAGGAAAAGTTTCCAGCTGCTCATCGGGCCGTAGTTTGCGAATTGACTTAACTGTGGACAGCAAATTACAGATAGAGAGTTGTTGTCCAAATGAGGACTTTCTCGTATCCCTTCAAAAGGCGGCACCAGGGTTTAAAATGGGGCCAAACTTTCCACAAGCTTCGAAGTAGCAGCTGGCACTCCCCCGCCCCGGCTTGCCAATTTCTACAATTAGGGGTCACATCGCAGTATCGAAGAGAGCCAAAAGCAAGGCAGCCGTTCACCAAACATAGGAAGCCCACTCTTGGGAACTTGCATCCTGTTCCAAACATATAGATAGATAGGTAGATAAATATATATATATATATATATGTATATCTTGCCTCGGCCTCAACTTTTCAACCCACCCTTCCCCACTTTCGAAATTGGTGTGACCCCATGTCGCGCAGCCAAAATCCCTGCTCCAGCTGCCTCCAGTTGGCCTGAAGCGAGCCTGGCCTGGAAGCAGTCAAGAAACCTGTCCAAACCTCAAATCCCCTCTAAAAACCGTAGAAACTGGTGCCCTTCTAGAAGGCGATAGAAGCGACTCAAAGCTGGTCCAACTCTGGTTCAATCCCCCTAGAAATCCCCTTAAAACCGGCGGCCAAATTCCCTTTCAGAAACCAACCAAATCCTTCCTGAAACTTCCTTCCAGACACCTGTCAAATCCCCTCTGAAAACAGGCCCAGCTCCCGTCAAATCCTGCAAGAAACCGGCAAAATCCCCACCAAAAAACAACAGTAAGGTTCCCGAACCAAACCGGAACCGTGAACCGAACCGCGGCGAACCGCGCCAAATATAAACCGACAGGAACCGGAACCGGGCGGAACCGAACCGCTAGGAACCGTACTGCGTGGAACCGAACCGAAAGGAACCGGAACCGGTGGAACCGAACCGCTAGGCCGTACTGCTGAGGAACTGATGGAACCGGGTAGAACCGAAGCGGCAATAATAACCTCTTCACGTGAGGGGTGCAAACAAATGAAAGCCGAACCTTTTCCAAAGATTCCCATTTCGAAAGCAGCACATGCGAGGTCTGGTGGGCGCAATTGGGAACAAGCCTAAACCTTAAATTCAAAGCGCACACACGTGACTAAGACAGCTACAGTTTCAGCAAGGTATGTGGACCTGGAGCACTTCTAACTTGAACCCATACGAAAAGCTCAAAGTCTACTTCGGGGAAGGGGAGCTATGCGTAGACCGCTCCTATACGTGGACCCGTGGACCCCTTGAAAATGTGGATCTTCCTATATGTGGACCTATCCTACGCTGGATCCCTAGACAGTTCCTGTAACCCCTCTTCCAAACTTGGGACCCGCAAACCCGAAAACGCAGAGAACGAGGGGACCTCCAACAATATGTTCCGATGAATCAGGTGGCTCTCTTTTTTTCTATTCTCCACTCGCCATTGCTCCAGCCAAGGGATCTTCTTCGCAGGACACGTTTCGTCGCCTTCATTCCTGTGTATCTGTACTTGTTCTTTGGGTCAGCAGCCAGCTCGCACCTGGGATTCTCACACGCGAGCACTCGCTTGCCATTCTCATGGCGGACTATCAATCTGTGCACTGTCTCACTTCCATCTTTTTCTCATGCTCCTCACTCGCTCTCACAGCCACTGGCTCTTACCCCAAACCCGCTTCTTAACTGGCTCAAGCAGCACGTCCGCTCCAGCTCCGCCATCCTCCACGGGCGGCTCAAACAGCACGTCCACCCCAGCAGCTCCAGGCCTTCCTCTTGGTCGGCTGGCTCCGGCAGCACGTCCGCTCCATCCTCCATGGCCTCGCCACTCAACACGTCCACTCCAAAACAGGCTACGCCATCCCGCTGAGAAGGAAGTGTGCCCACCAAGTGCCTCTTCACAGTGGGGACCTTGGGCACAATCGACACGTAGTCCTCCACGCTACCTTGCTGTATCTTCTGCGCTGCCTCTCGCCTCCGCCCTTGCGTCTCGAACATGTGCTCTTCTACAGTGGCAGCTGTGAACAGGCGGACGACGTAGCAGGTTTTGGTTTGGCCTGGGCGGCATATGCGCCCTGCTGCCTCCATATCCCAGGTGGGGTTCCAGTGCGGTTCGCACAGCAGCAAGTGCGTCGACGCCGTCAGCGTCAGCCCCAGAGATCTCGCTGCCCCACACAGGAGGAAAACACAAGGCCCTGCGTGCTGCTGGAAGTCTCCGACGACCTGCCCACGCTGCACTACTGAGCTCCGCCCGTCCAAGCGAAAGATGCGATGATGTTGGCCCGCAAGCTTCTCCACTGCATTCAATGTGGGCAAACGCCCCGAAACAATGATGATCTTCTCTCCTGCAAAAACACTGGCGCGTGAGCCGCGCCTCATCCCGCCAATTGAGACATGGATTTGGTCACACTGGTTTGGCCCTTAGGACTTGGAGGGTAATGCGCTGCGCTTTGGTGCCCTGAGCCCCCATCCTGCAACTGAAAGAATTGCAATGTACTTCTTGATGTAGCGCAGCTTTGTGGAAGTCTCCTGCCTGGCGCAGAAAATACGGATAACCCGACCTCCTCCCCTACACGTGGATTCTTGTCTAGACAAGCAAATACGTGGACCATATTGCCTTCCCGTGTATGGCCTTTTCCGCCATGGCACTACAGCAGCACAATAGCCTCTGAGGATGAGTCCCCGCCAAATAATACACGTGAACCCTGCATACATGGACCCCATATATGTGGACTTCTCCATTACGTGGCCTTGTCTTGTATTTGGTGGACCCCTGCATACGTGGACCGTTTCTGTGGGCCCCAAAAACCTCTGGCCTTGTCTTGCATTTGGTGAAATATCCTCAAAGGGACATACGTGGACCCCTGCATACGTGGACCCCACATATGCGGACCTTTTTTATTATGTGGCCTTGTCTTGTATTTGGTGGACCCCTGCATACGTGGACCCCGTATATGTGGACCCAAAAAAAACTTCTGCGTGGCCTTGTCTTGCATTTGGTGAAACATCCTTAAAGGGACACATGTGGACCCCTGCATACGTGGACCCCTGTGGACCTTCTCACCCACGGCCCAGGCACTTTTGCCTTGTCTGCACTGGTTTCTTTTGTCAGCCTGTCTGATGCTTGCGAAGCTTGCTCAAGTTAGCGTGTCCGTATATGAGCCCTGCAGCTCGCTTCGCGCCGACGCACGGCCTTCTTCTGGTAATCGCACGTCCTGCGCCAGAAAACAAGCGCTCGAGGGGCGTGTTGACGCCACCAACTCAAAGGCCCCTCAGCAAGTGAGACGGTAGCGTGAAGATTGCTGTACAAGTTGAGCTCTAGCTCGATTTTCGCCTTCACTGCCTGCACGCCCTCCAAGACTGGCTCTTCTCGAATGTCCCCTGCTGCTTGCTGCCCAAACAGCCAGTCCTCTGCAGAAGTGTGAGCCTTCAAGGACCGGCGCGCCATCTTCATAGGGCTGCTCCTTTTGGGCGCGCCTTCCACGGCCTCGGCCTCGGCCAGCGACGCCAATTTGATTCATCACGTTTTGCGAGGCCAATCTCAGCTTCTCCGCCAGCTCCGGGTACTTCTCCCATGTCTGAAGGGCCATGAGCGCGACGCGCGCCCTCGTCTCTTTCAGGCCCAAGGCCTGCCACATCGAATGTGATCGGAACCAAACGAGGCTCTCCTGTGGTGTCCTGGAAATGCTTCCGGCGCACGCTCTCAAGATCCTTCTTCAAAAAGTTCCTGAGGTGCGCTGCCCGCGGCACAAGATGTCGAGACCGGACACTGTCCCCGTGCTTGGCTCGAAGCTCTTGCGGCAGAGGAAAGCTCTTGGCCCGGAGACCCCGCCGCACACACGCCGCCCGCACCAAGATGTACGGAACAAGATGCGTAGCCTTCTCGCAAGATGAGGAGGTCTCCAGTGTGGACATTCAGGCCTGAGGCAAGGCATTCCAGCGGCAACTCTTGCATACGTGGTCCTGCCATATTTGGATTGCAACATGCGTCCAACCCTCACGCGTGGTCCTCCGCTCCTTTTCCCATGCGCAATCTCCTCTCGTTCATACGTGGGCCCCATACGTGAGCCCCAAACCTCCTCAAACCCTTCCGTCCAATGTTACTTGTTTTTCAAAAAAAGGTGGCAGGCCCCATACGTGTCCTCCTTCCATACGTGGACCCACCAAACCACGTTTCCCATATGTGGCCCCCCCGCTCAAGGTTGTGGACCCTCACTTATCATACGTGGCCCCGCTCCATAAATGGTACCCCCTTTGCGTGTATAAGCAAGCAAGCGCCCCATATAACCCCTACGTGGAGCCATGACCAAGCCCTGTGTGGGCCCCCCCCTCTACGTCTTCCCTTTTGAAGGCGCGGCACGGAACTCCACCAGTTCAGTGAGCTGAGCACTAGGCTTCTCGGGCGCCACTGAAGTTCCTGGAGAAAAGACATCCTGCACGGCCTTAGCAAGTCAAAGTGCTCCGGGTCCACTGTGTGGCAGAGGTCCACATGGGTCACTGGGCAGATGTTCAGCCAAATGCGGATGTACTTGCGAAGCCCCAGGCGCAGCAGCTCTAAGTCCTCTTCCCTGACTGAGCGGCCAAGAGAGTACTTGTCCTTAGCAAGATACCAGCGCACCGCGCAGTCCCGCACAGAATTGAGATACTACCTTTTCCTAAGAAGGTCAATTCCCCAAGCTCTGCCTATGGCCATGGTGCTGACCATATTCAACACATGATGTGGGCCGAGGCTTGAAGCATGCCCGGTCCAGCAAGTGCTGACATCTACTCAGAGCATGCCCGGCGGCAGATGTGCGCTTAGCAGGCGAGAGGCCCATCCACCTCTCCACTCCAACATCGCTGGCACTGATTGCGTGCCAGAAGCATCTGCCATCTTTCGGGATCTCGACGATGTCAAAAGAGTCCGGAGACTCCCCAGCCCATCTCACAGGCGGCGCGTGGCGTGGCCGTTTACCTGGCAGCCTTGCCAGCATGCTACTGGTCTGAGCCACATTATGCACATCACACCTGGCATCGGAGTCATTTGGGGAAGCCAAAGCCCCCATCGCAAATTGAGTTTGCCCTTTTCTGAGACCACGCTATATGTGGAGCTTCCATCGCGCAAGGCCAAAACGCCAAACACAGTTCGTCATATGTTGACTTGGCTTCTCTAAATGAGACCCCCCATGCGTGGAATTTCGTGGCAAAGCACACGCGCGGACCCCTTCATATCCCTCAAGGAGATTTGCCCAAATGAGACCGTGGATCCCTGTAAATTCCTAGGTGTCTAAACGTGTGGAACAGTAGGAGTTTCCCGTTCAGGGTTGGAATGGGAACCCCCATTATAAATAGAGTTTTCCTGAGAATGAGACCCCTCTACGTGTGGAGCTATGTGTAAGGCCTGGAAGTGCCCAAAGCGAAAGACATGGACCACGTGTGTGGACCCCTTTGATTTCCTCAAAAAGAAGAAGCTTCAGCTGCCAATGTACGAGGTCTGGATGCGCCCAAAGAGGGAAACACAAACAAATTTCGTCTGTCGTCTCCAAATGAGAAGCCCTATGCGTGGAGCCTCTCATTCACGAGTCTCGAAATACTGTCTGGAAATACTGCAAATGGCCGCAGGCTTATTGTGGTACATCAAGCATTGGGCCTCCTTCCGAGCCCCCATATGTGGAACTATAGGAGCTTCATTTTAGAGTCGGAACCGAACCGAACCGAGTCCTTGAAAACCTTCAGGAAGCGAACCGAACTGAACCGTTGGACAATATTCAGAAACCGAACCGAACCGAACCGAAATTGTTTCCTTAAAGCCGAAACCGAACCGGAATTTCCCGAACCGGCAAATTAGAACCGAATCGACCCGAACCGAACCGAACCTTACTGAAACAAACAAACTCCTTTGAAATTTGGACCTGCGCTTGGCCCACCATTCTGTAGCTCTCTGCGGCTCTCGTTCTGGCCCCTTAAGCCAGGTAACCAGCTCACGCATTTCGGCGCCGACTCACTCGCTGTAATAACAACGCTTCAAGGCAAACTAACGCACAGCATATACCTCAAAGCCAGCCAAGAGCGGACTGGCCGAGGCGGGCAACACGAAGCGTTTACAATAATTATACGATGAATGACAAACCTCACCACTACGTACCCTGCGAAAGCCAATCCATGAGTCCATGATGGGACCCTGCCTGACCAAAACACCCAACGGCTTTTGGCCCAAAAGGCCAATCATCTTCGTGACGTTGCTTCAGTGAGTGTTACCCTGATCAGTGAAAGTGGACAGACGCGCTTGGGAAGACCACCAGCCTCCTGAAAATGCCACACTTGTCCGCATTCATTGTTGTTGGAAAGGGGTACGGTACCCTCTTCCCCGGACTGTCATCTCTCAAACGTCCTCCACACGCTTCAAGTCTGTGTTCAGGCCGTTCAGCTTTGCGATAGCGGCCTGGCCGCATGGAACTGACGCAGCCATCCACACACATCCACACAACCGAAACAACGTGGCTCACTTGCCCGAAGGACCTGGAAATCAAAGGTTGATCTTTCGGCGTCCTGACTTAACATGGACAAGGGAAAACCAACAGGCTAAAAGGTCGGCGTTGAACCAACAAAAAGGAACCAACACGACGTAACAAGGTCGAACAAGTGGGGCTACACCCCTGCCAGCTGAAAGGAAACCAAAAGGAGGTCACTCGTCTTGGGGGACATGCTGGCCCGGTCAAAAAGAGGGCCAGCCTGCAGGGCAGCATCGCTGCCAGCCAACTTGTCCTGGCGCATGGCCCGATTTCGGCAGCGGCTCGTGCATCCAGGTGCTTCCAGCTACCGCTTCAGTGCCAGTAGTGGGTAGCCAACAGCCTCTCTTCTAGACATGCGCTCCAGCCACCCATAGTTGTTCAACAGGGCGTGTACTCCGTCTTAGTTTTTTCACCCAGTCCGCAAAAACTTAGAGGAAGGAAACCCTGGGTACAATCTACCGGATACACAATGTGTTCGCTCATCCTTTTCACCACGGGCAAAAAAAAACAGATATTGCCAAAGTGGCCCAACGTTGAACCAGTCGCTTCGCTGGGTCTCACGAATAACAAAACATAGTTCGCGCCTGCATATCCTTCTTCTTCTGCGCGGCGTTCTCCAGCTGGTCGCCCTTCTTTTCCTCCTCATCCTCCTTGGCCCTTGCATGATCCTGCGTGGTGTGAGTTTTTTGGGAGGGATGCCTGTTGGGCAAACCGAAGAAAGAAAAAAAAACTCCTCCTCCATTGTCGGGGGGCCAAATCCCTACTTGACGCACCAACTTGTGATCAATGGGAATACTTCCAATACCCAGAGCACGGCAGGCTAAACGTGGCGTTTGCTTAGGACCAAAAGAACAATGTCATGCTGACCCCGGATTAATAAACCCCCCTGTCCCTGCTTATGAATACAGGGGTGTCCCTTTTTTAGCGGGGAATCAGGCCACTGTTGGAGGGGCCCCAACCCCCCTATGAATAAGCAGGAGTTTACTAATCCGGGGCCAACATTGTTTCTCCAACAGTTGTCAGTGGATAGTGAAGGCGTTTCAAAAGCCGGGTCCATGGCTACCACAAGCTGCAGAACCATTGGAGCGAAGGTTCAAAATTTCAAAGACTTGGTACCTTGTTGGCCTAAGCATAGGCCCGGAACCGCCTCAGGAACCGTGTCCAAAATAGTGCGATGTCCCAGGTAAGTGGCTCACGGACATAGATTGCGGCCATCTTCGCCAAGAACTGATACAGCACAGAACTATCTGCAACATCTACAAAAAACAAGTCCCAAAAACCTCAAATGAGGGACCCCCAAAGTAAAGGACACACATCATGGTTATCTCGTTTTACACCCAGATGAGCTTGTAAACAAAATGGATCCATACATGGATTCATGGATGAGCCGCCGACAATTCCACTCCTTCAGCGAAATAATATCCTCCGGGAGGCCTTTGGCAAGAGGAAACCAGGACCACTTGTTGGCAGGACATCACATCTTGTCCACCTTTTGGTCGTCAAAAAGCGGCCGTGTTTGTTTGGGGCCGTGTTCAAGGGAACTCCAGGGGAACCGGGGGTCCCAGAGATGGCGAACAAATCGGGTGGACTGTCTGCGATGATTCCATGTAGTGCGTATCTCCCAGATCAGAAGTCTAGGGGGCTTAACCGGCTGGATGGTTGCGAGATCCGCTTCACCACCGTTCAGAAACCCTGGCATGATTCTAAGGGTTGATTCCTTGTCCATTCGTTTCAACCATCGTTCTAAAAACAAAAGGTGTTTCCCTGGGTTTCTGGAGGTTTTCTAGAAAGAAGTATCCCTGCAAAGAATGGGGAAGGTAGCACTAGAATGATGATTCCCCAACAAAAAAAAGAATGGTTTCCCCAGGCTTCATAGTGGTTTTCATGATTTTGTCCATCCACAGCATAACCCACTGAGCAGACTTAACTCGGGATGTTTACCCGGCGGTCGAAGCGAAGCGAAGACCACACCTTCAGCTCCGGAGTTTTGGACAGCAGGATGCCCAGCTGGTACTGCGGCGCCAGAAAACAGGGGTCAAAGAAATCTACCACCAAGATGGTCTTCCCACAGGTCCAGAAACTTCAGAGCTACGTTCAACCTTGGCTTTAAAAGGAAAACAACAGAAACACACACCCAATAGAGCTGCCTGTTTCTGTCGAACCGTAATTCATTTAACTCGGTGCTCAATAGGTCGGAACCGAAATCGAGACATATCGAAGGATATGTCCCCTCATGGGTCAACTCAAGAAACAAAAGTGTGTGATGACACCGGGATCCGTTTCGCATGCCGACTGCCTAGGATTCTATGTGTCCAAAAGTGGGATCGGACCCCTTTTGGTTTGTAAAGGGAAGGACAAAGGAAACCAGCACCAGCCATTTCGGAAGGGGAGGGTCACTGTTGTTAGGACACAAGCATGCATCTTCTGGGGCATGCCGGGCTTTGCTTTCTATTTTTTGTGTTAAAGCAAATCACCATGCCGACGGCGGGTTTCCGAGTTGCCACCCACCATGCTCAAGAAGGAAGCCCCCTCTCGGAAATTTGAAGTGCAAAGAAAGGAATGCCCAACATTTCCAAGTGGGGCCGGGTTGGACCACCAACCCATGATAAGACTTTTGCTTGGGATCTGACAAAAACCCTTGGCCTCCAAACCCTTCCATGAACACTTCAAGGTCAATCTGGCCTAACTGTACTTGCCACAAAGGACGCGACAGCGCCAATATAGGCGGGAACTATGGGACATCCATTGCAGGCCATGGATGTGGATTCTCTTAACCAATGGCTCCAGGATGCTCCAGGCTTTTTTGGGTCGCCTTCGGCTGGATTCTCTTGAAGCCTCAGAATCACTTCAAAGCCATGCTCTAGCTTGGATTGCTTAGTTGGCCGGAGGCCTCCGGTGGCAACCCTAACAGTAGCCTGACATGATGCAAGCAAAAGCAATGATGCCTATTGTTGGGTGCTGCAACCACTGCACGCAAGTTGCTGGCTCCGTGCTCTCATGCTTCATCACAAGATCGCCGACTAGCGACTTGCCTTTCCACTTCCTGTTCGTATGGTTGAGAAAGCTGAGCGCTGCATTCAGCGAAGCCCCCCAATGGCCCAAACGCAGGTCTCCAGCGCCGCATTTTCTTCCGAGCCCGGGGATTGCCGGACTGAAAACTCCGCCTCTGCAGCGTTGTACTTCGGCTGCATCTGCTCCAGGGTCTTCTTCGCCTACAAGGGCCCAGCGACCCGCGGCACTCGGGGAGCTGAAGTGTTGAGGACTGGCAGGGACCCCGGATGCTTCAGACCCTCTGGGCCTTTCCAAAACTGGGTGAACACCATGGTTGAGATCACTATCAAGATTTCGTTCCCTGTGAAGAACCTCAAAGGGGTCCTGAAGTTCAACACTCACATGTGCCATGCTTGTTTCCTGAAAAAGACATCTTGGACATGGTCAAAACTCGCTAAAGGTCTCCCTAGCAAGGTCCTGCCATCCCCCCCAACAACCAAGTTTTTAGACCACGGCAACTGTGTGCCATCAACACTCCTTCTGCAGTTGTGGCCATGGCTCATGGGCTGATTTGAGGCTCCGAGTTCCTGGCCCGCGATTCTCCTCTTACAGGGATCTCCAGTCAGGTTGCAAGCTAGTTGGTACATTTGGGTACATATGGGTGTCGGCTTTTTGAGATACCCTTTTCAGGTTGGTGAAAAGAAGCCCAAAGAAAAACACCCTTGGGGGCCCTGTTTGCACACATACCCATGTGTGTTGCTGCGTCCTCACCTCGTCGGTCTTCTTCTTCAGGTCGTCGCGCCTCTTCTTTGCCACAGCAACGGCAACCATGTGGGCCTGGCATATAACTTTGCTCCGCAGTAAAAGTGACTCCCAAACGATGGATGAAAGGTTCAAAGGACCCCCTCCCCCAAGAAAAAGGTCAATTTGAGAACCCTAAAATGTTCACTTCGGTTCAATGGGTCCGCAATCCTGGCACCAACTCTCCCTCTAGAACAACCTGACGAAACCAAACGTTAACGCAAGAACATCCATATTATATGTCCCCTTCAAACATCACCCCAAAGGGAAACTTTAACGGACACAGGGAGTACATCCGAAGCAGCTTAGACTCATTGGAATGACCAAGAGGCAATTCAGCCATCCCGGGCCGCGAGCAAGCAGGTCTCTTCATGAAATTCCATCCGAACTCCAAACACTTCAATGAGAAAAAAAACAAACTAAGTCACTAATCAATGAACACCGAGACCATAAAACCCGCTCTTTCTAAGGTCAGTCACCGACCCTTAGGTTACAACCAGCAAATGGATCCTGCCTGTGGGATGGTTCCCATCCCCCCGCGCCTTGTAGCCATCCTCAGCCCGCTTGGACTCTTCATGAGCTTTGTCATAGAGTTCCCCCGCGGCTGCTACCTCCATGGCCTGCTTGTCGATCTCCTAACAGTCCAATCCCTGACATATCGAGAGGGACTTGGCTGTCCGTCCTCAGATCCGCCGCCAAAAGCTGAACTTTGAGTGGGTTAAATGGAAATCCTGACAGGCTCTAAAAAACTTACGGTATGGCTGGGAAGCACCAAGGGGATACTAAGCTTTTGCCTTGGTGGTTTGGAGCCTGGTTGTTTTGGGTAAGGGCTGGCTTGCCATGTACCTACAAGAACCACCTCTTCGAATCGAAATCCAAACCACCAATCCAAACAACCAGCCAAGGGTTCCCTGACTGTTGCAAGATGTTAAAATCGGCAAGCCTCTGCTAACTTACTTTAGCGGCAGCTGACAGCACCTGCTTGGTGGATTCCCGTTTGACCCGGACTGCCGCATCTCACTTCAAGGGGCGTACCCTTGTTATCACGAAAGCCACCGCAAAAATTCATTGTTCCACAACCATGGCTCGGGAACAACAACCGCTGCGGGAAGTTAGTGGTTGCTTTGTGTTGACAGCATGTTCAAACTCGTAGTGGGAACCCTTGGCAACCTACAGGACACTGAAATCATTGAAAGTCCCATGAACGTCGGGCCACCTGTTGCTGCCCTGTAACACAGTAAGAGGATCTTCAACCTGTTGCGGGACCCGCGTGGCGATACCCAGTTTGTGGGAGTGGATCAGTGCTTGAAATTGGTCTGAGTCACTCTCCGCACAATCATCAAGCAGGGGTTGTGGGGGCCTTTTTGCTCAGACCAAAATGGGGAAAACCAAAAGGTCAAAAGGTCAGCCTTGGGCAAGTGAGAAGGCAAGTATATACGGGAGCCTGTACATTTAGCATAAGCTTGGCCTTGTGTACCCCTTATACACACATGGTATCTCCACAAGCTCCGTACCCCCAAACGCTATAACACCTTCCCTGGACATGATCTCAAGTTGGAGCCTGGTTGTTTTGGGTAAGGGCTGGCTTGCCATGTACCTACAAGAACCACCTCTTCGAATCGAAATCCAAACCACCAATCCAAACAAAAAGCCAAGGGTTCCCTGACTGTTCCAAGATGTTAAAATCGGCAAGCCTCTGCTTGGTGGATTCCCGTTTGACCCGGACTGCCGCATCTCACTTCAAGGGGCGTACCCTTGTTATCACGAAAGCCACCGCAAAAGTTCATTTTTCCACAACCATGGCTCGGGAACAACAACCGCTGCGGGAAGTTAGTGGTTGCTTTGTGTTGACAGCATGTTCAAACTCGTAGTGGGAACCCTTGGCAACCTACAGGACACTGAAATCATTGAAAGTCCCATGAACGTCGGGCCACCTGTTGCTGCCCTGTAACACAGTAAGAGGATCTTCAACCTGTTGCGGGACCCGCGTGGCGATACCCAGTTTGTGGGAGTGGATCAGTGCTTGAAATTGGTCTGGGTCACTCTCCGCACAATCATCAAGCAGGGGTTGTGGGGGCCTTTTTGCTCAGACCAAAATGGGGAAAACCAAAAGGTCAAAAGGTCAGCCTTGGGCAAGTGAGAAGGCAAGTATATACGGGAGCCTGTACATTTAGCATAAGCTTGCAAGGCCTTGTGTACCCCTTATACACACGTGGTATCTCCACAAGCTCCGTACCCCCAAACTCCACAACACCTTCCCTGGACATGATCTCACTTCCTGAGTGGATTGGCCAGAAGAGATCAACCTTGCCTTTACCGTTTACCACTTCCCAAAATGCAAGTCCAGAATGTCCGGCCCAAGTTATTCATAGGGCCCAGCATCCGGAGACCAAACCTAGGTCCTCCAGTAGAGAGGTTAGAATAAGGGTAGTCTATTTTAGTAGGGGAACCCTCACCCAAAAAAGAAACGGTAAAAGGGCACTACTAATTAGATAAGAGACCTAGAAACAAACATCGGTAAGAAACCCGACGCTGGCTCCTCCTGATTTCGGGAGAGGTCCGCCGAGGTGCGCGCCACCGTCTCTGCCTGAAGTTTCACGAGTTGACCCAGCCATGGCGTGAACTTGGAAGGACAAGCCAACCGGAAAACCACCTATTCCTGATGGGCAAAAACCAACAACAGCTGCCACGAGTATCGGTATCCTTTTCGGGGAGACAGAAAGAACCACCCCCATTTTGAAGGATTCGCAGGTTCAAATACAACCCAGCAACGCACTTGCGTCTCTTCGGCTGTTCGTGTCATCCCAGTGAAAACGGCCGAGAGGACATCGCTGAAGCTGGTGCAAGGACAGGGCTGACAGATCCTCCTATCCCTGTTGACCTCCCGTTCCAACCACGCTTGACATGGGCTTTCCAAAGAAGGGCTGCTCCTGCGTTTAAAGAACACCCAAAGGAAAGGATGAACACGGATCCTCGCGTGGATGTTTCAATGGCAAGGCTCGAGCTGACCGCCTGAGTAAAAAGGTATGATACTGATCAGCCGAAAGTAACTCAGAAAGGAACACCCGGCATGAGGCTTAAACACATCAGCTGAACATCATGTGATGGCTGGCATATGGTTGGAACGAACACCCAGGAACACAACAAGTCCCCCGGTCCCGCAAATCAGCTCCCTGGTAAGGAAATGCACTATTTTTTGAAGCTCTTCTAACTAAGAGACATCAAGTTAGTACTGTGGATGGACGAAATCCTGCACCACCTAAGAACCCTGGAATGATGATTCCCCTCCAAATACCGAGCAAGGGTGTCTCGTGGTTTCTTCTCTGTGCGAAATGGGCGTTGCCTTTCCCGCAGTAATTTCTTTCCGCAAAAAAAAACTAGACCACGGTTGGCCCGAAAGCAGAACATCGCAAGCGAGGTCGGCCCAACGCTGCAGGATGCGTTCTTTTTCCCTACACGAAGCATTCGTGAAGCAAGCGCGAGACAGCACCAGGCAAGGTGCTCTGTGCAAGTTGCTCTGTGCAAGTTGCTCTGCGTAAGTTGCTCTGCGCAAGTTGCTCTGCGCAAGTTGCTCTAGGCAAGGCGCTCTGCGCAAACTGGTCGGTGCAAGTTGGTCTGCGCAAGTTGCTCTGTGCAACTTGCTCTGCGCAAGTTGCTCTGCGCAAGTTGCTTTAAAATGCAAGTTGCATCTTGCGACGCCCGCCCGCGGACCAGGGAGGAATCGAACCCGCGACCCGCCGGTTCCGGGAGCAGGCGCGCGAACCACGAGACAACTCCCGAGGACCAGTTCGAACAACAAAAGTCGCAAAAAACCTCGAGTTTTTGCACCTCGACCACGCCGATCCCCGCAGAGGGTCGCGCGAGCACCGCAGAAATCGCAAAAAAAAAGGTTTTTGCACCTCGACCACGCCGATCCCCGCAGAGGGTCGCGCGAGCAAAAAACCATGGGTTTTTGCACCTCGACCACGCCGATCCCCGCAGAGGGTCGCGCGAGCCGAATTAGAAATCGCAAAAAAAACCATGGGTTTTTGCACCTCGACCACGCCGATCCCCGCAGAGGTCGATTTTCGTGTAGTGTCGTCGGCACTACCCCGCCGCCCTAAGAAGAGATTTTAACTCCTCGCAAGTCAATTGCACTTGACTCCTTGCACTTGCAACTTGCACTTGACTCCTTGCTTGTTTCAAGGAGTCATTGCAAGGAGTCATTGCAAGGAGTCATTGCAAGGAGTCATTGCAAGGAGTCATGGCAAGGAGTCATTGCAAGGAGTCATTGCAAGGAGTCATTGCAAGGAGTCATTGCAAGGAGTCATTGCAAGGAGTCATGAGAGCCATTGCAAGTTGCAAGGAGCCAAGTGCATGGAGTCAAGTGCAAGTCGCAAGTGCACGGAGTTAAGTGCAAGTTGCAAGTGCAAGGAGCCAAGTGCCAGCCAAGTGCAAGTGCATGGAGTCAAGTGCAAGTTGCAAGTGCATGGAGTCAAGTGCAAGTTGCAAGTGCAAGGAGTCAAGTGCAAGTTGCAATTGCAAGGAGTCAAGTGCAAGTTGCAATCCTTGCCATGACTCCTTGCAATGACTCCTTGCAATGACTCCTTGCAATGACTCCTTGCAATGACTCCTTGCAATGACTCCTTGCCTCCTTGCAATGACTCCTTGCAATGACTCCTTGCAATGACTCCTTGCAATGACTCCTTGCAATGACTCCTTGCAATGACTCCTTGCAACAATGACTCCTTGCAATGACTCCTTGCAATGCAATGACTCCTTGCAATGACTCCTTGCAATGACTCCTTGCAATGACTCCTTGCAATGACTCCTTGCAATGACTCCTTGCAATGACTCCTTGCAATGACTCCTTGCAATGACTCCTTGCAATGACTCCTTGCAATGACTCCTTGCAATGACTCCTTGCAATGACTCCTTGCAATGACTTTTGCAATGACTTTCATGATGATGATTCCTTGCAATGACTCCTTGCAATGACTTTCATGATGCTGATTCCTTGCAATGACACCTTGTAATGACTTTCATGATGATGATTCCTTGCAATGACTCCTTGCAATGACTTTCATGATGCTGATTCCTTGCAATGACACCTTGCAATGACTTTCATGATGATGATTCCTTGCAATGACTCCTTGCAATGACTTTGATGATGATGATTCCTTGCAATGACTCCTTGCAATGACTTTCAATGACTGCTGATTTGCCTTTGCAATGACATGATGATGATTCCTTGCAATGACTCCTTGCAATGACTTTCATGATGCTGATTCCTTGCAATGACTCCTTGCAATGACTTTCATGATGCTGATTCCTTGCAATGACACCTTGCAATGACTTTCATGATGATGATTCCTTGCAATGACTCCTTGCAATGACTTTCATGATGCTGATTCCTTGCAATGACACCTTGTAATGACTCTCATGAGAACAACTCAAGTGAACCCAGCGGAAGAACCCTTCGCCATGCTTTCGGGAAAAAACGCGAAGCGGTCGCCTGGGAGTGCACAAAGCGGGTGAGGTTGTCGTGCTGGTCGTCCAGAGCCTTGAGCCTGGGGTCCTCAAGAGACGTGGGACGATGACATGGCGCCGTTTTTAAGGGGCCCCCGTGTTCTTTTTAGGACTTGAACGCGCCAAATGGAGGGGTCTTCCTTCTTTTTCAAGGTTGGAACCCCCAAAACAGGGAGGCAGTCCTTCGTTTTTCAGGCTGGACCCGCCCAAGATGGTTGGTTTCATTATTTTGCTTCCTGTATGGGTCCAATTTCTTCTTGTCCCCCTGGAAAAATGAGAAAATATGTCAAGGTGAAATGGAATCCCTTTAAAACCCGGGGAAAATAAGAACGGTTTCATTTCAGCAAATGGAAGTGTGGGTCTGTCTTTTCTTTTAGGAATCAGACCCCCACAATGGGTGGTTGTAATCCGTTTGGTTTCCCTTTAGCACCCTTAAAAAGACACCCTATGAACCACGGTGAAAAAATATTGTTCTACACTATGTCCCTCCCAGAGCCATAGAGTAATTGACTTCGAGTTGAACTTCTACGTGCCTCTGAAAGTGGTTTAACACATTATTTGCGGCTCTCTTTGAACTTCATTTCGTGGATTTATGAAACCTATGTCCGCCAACCATCCGGGAAAGTATTCCTTACCAAATGTCCAAGCCACGTTGAAGGCGCTGCGGCATCCCACTTTGCGCAGTAAGGCATACCGGGTATCCATCCATCAACATTCAGGTGGGTTTCGGCCGAGTGTTCTGCATGCTCTGGCCTACAGAACTGGAAGGACAACTTGCATAGGGGAAACTTGCTCAGAGAGAGACTTGTGCAAAAAGAGACACTGAGAGACTTGCAGAGAACTTGCTCAGAACTTGCTCAAAGAAACCTGGCCAGAGAGACTTGCTGCGAGAAAGTAGCTGAGACACACTCAAGGAAATGGCTGCAGACAACAAAATGATCAGAGGACTTGCTCAGAAGACTTGCCCAAAGAACATACTTGCTCTGAGACTCGGATAACTTGCTCTGAGAGCTTGCTCAAATACACGTGTTGAAAGAACTTCTCCGAGAACTTGCTTGGATATAGATAGTTTTTTTGTTTTTTCTACTATCTAGATCAACACGCATTAAAGCCTTGCCAGGCAAAGCGTGGGAACGTACGCACTTCCCGGGAGTGCAACAAATCGGGCGGGCCGACCTTCAAAAGCTCGACGGAAATGACACTTTCGTGCTGTGCGAGGAACCCTCCGAGTGGATTAAATGGGTGGATCCGCACAAATGCTGCACACACATGTTTTGTTTATTGAAGAAGTGTGCTCCAGAGCTTGTCTGGTGGTTTGAGTGCCTACTTGTGGAAGCCAGCGCACAGGGAAAGCCTGGGGCGCATCAGCAGACTGATGCTCCTTTTGGCAGCATGGTGCACAATTTCAAGAAGGGGCAAACGCCGCAAAGGACAAGAGCTCTTACTTAGCCTTCGTGTAGGGTCGTTTGCTCCTGTTAACAGAATGGTGCGCAACTTCCGAGACATTTCAATCTGGAACCGGCCCAGGCCCACAAAAGCTTATTGCCCGAATCGCGAAGGGTTCTTCCGCTGGGTTCTCTTGAGCTGGACTACATCAAGGGCTCGCGTAGAGCTCAGAAGAACTTGGTCAGAGAAACCTGCTCAGAGAGAGAGATAGAGAGAGAGACTTGCTTAGAGTCACGCACAAGGACTTGCTCACAGAACTTGCTCAGCGACACCTGCAATGAATAACCTTCAGGAGCTTGATCAATGAACTTACCTTGAAGCTTGTAATTAGTCAAATATGCTTCCCCCACACCAGTCGTGAAAGCAGTGGATTGAGTTGACCATGTGCGGCGCATGGTCAAACCCCGTCCGTGCCCTTCACGGACACGGTGTCGGTGTGGTTTTTTAAGGCCACAGTGTGGTTCTTCACGTACACTGGCTTCTCCACCTGCACCTCGGAATGGCCAAGATTTCTAGACCCTCAAATGAGACCCCGATTCAACTGCCAAGTCGGGTGGCTTCAGAGTGCAGTTCTCCTAAGCCCAAAAGGGACCTGTAGGAAAAAGAGGTGTTGCCAAAAGCAACTTTCTCCCTCCAAAACAGTAACCCAAAGTGAATGTCATTGTAGGTCGACCATGTCTAACGAGAAACTCGTATCCTAATAAAGCCGTACGGCTTGCAATGCTATATGTACACCAGAATGGAGCTTAATACCTCAAGGGAGTCGAGGTATTAGGGGTAGGGCAAACAAGCAAGGCCCATGAAACTTGAATGAGTCGCCCCTTAAGAGAGGTTCGCCCATTCGGGATCCTCTGATCCTCCATTTGACAAACCCGAAGTTGCCGAACCCAGTGCTTGCAGTTTCCACTGCAGCAGGCAACCAGGGTTTCTTGCCTCCAAGTCTTACATGACGCTTGTCCCGGGATACCCTCTTGTGCGTCATGCTCATCCTTGTCAAATTTAGGATATTGCAGGTCCGGCGCCGGATAAACCCCTGAAAGGTCTCGACGTGGAAAGCAGCTCAAGGGCGTTGTTCAACCCCAACCCCCGCTAAAAGGATGTGCAATCACTCTCCGCCGCGGGGTGCCAGGGTCATGGCCCCATTCATGATTGATTGGTCATCCTTCCGATTTGTGTTTTGTTAAAATGGTCTCTTGGATTTTTGGAAATCCACATCTCAATTGGAAGCAGTGGGTTCCCGCTTCCCCAAACTCGAGAAAGGAGTCCACCACCCCACACCAAAACAACATAAACGGCCTCGTAGAAGCTGATCACTCCATTTGTCCAAAAGACCTAGAGATCACACCCTTGGGCCATCACTGCAAACCATGGCCACAGTTCAGCTCAAGCCACTTCGGCGCAAAAACAGAAAACAAGCGAGTGCCTATGACAAACAACAGTTGCTAGGCAGGGAACGTGGGAAGAACCATTTACCAACCACCAGTCGGTTCTGTGGCTGCAAAATGGACTTGTCCACTCCCATTTTGCCCAAGCCAGAAAAGAAGCCCACTGACCGAACTGCAGAGACCTTTGCCCGGTTTCCCTCCAGGGCCAGCGCAAGAGACTCCTTAGGCGAGCGCGAGATGCACCTACCATGGGCCTTGAGATTCACCCAGCGGATTCCTTAAAGGGAAGCCCTACCGACCGGAACCTTCCCTGAAGGCCCCAAACCACCCTGGTCGCCTATCTGGACCCATGGACCCCAAAGGCTTCGGCTGCATCAGGGCTTCCGAGCACCAGTAGCACCACTAGTAGTACTGGTGCTAGTACCAGTGGTGGTGGTGGCAGTAGTAATAGCAGTAATAGCAGCGATACTAGTAGCTGGAAATCTTGATGTGGGTCCCTCCCGCCATGGAAACCCCCTGTTTCGCCGGGTTTGCGGAGCAAAACAATAGGAAAATAATCAGAAAGGCAATCTGACGGAGGGGTCCATAAGGACCAAAGACCAAACACGTGGCTGCCAACGAAACACAATGCCAAATGAAATCACTGGATCGATCCATGATGTGTGACCGGTAAGAGCAAAATCCACCCTTTCATTGGGGATGCACTTTCATTATGTGCACCTAAGTGACAATCTTTCCAATCTGGATGAATCACAATCATTGATCAAGCTGAACTGGGCCGTCGTCAAAAGAAGCCGATTCAGAGGGCCATATTTTTCTGCACAGAGACATTTAATTGCTTTTGACCCCCCCCCCCCCCGGCAAAAAGTGAATCACTTTGTGTGGGAAAATCCTGTGTTTCAATCCAGAAATTATTCAGTCCACAGATCCAGATTAATCAATAACCAGTGTGGGAAGCCACTCCTAACCACCAGGTTCACACCCCGTCTTTTTTGTTAGTTTAGCCATAGAAGCCTCTGTGAAACCGCTTCAATTTCCAATGGAAACGGCCAATCCGAGGGTGGGACCCGTTTCGTGAGGTTGGATTTGTTGAGAAGCTCGTCCAAGGTCTTCTCCACCTGGAGCAAAACCCTGTCGAATCCAAGTGGAAAACTCAAGGCTTCCGCCCATGTAACATGGAACCAGGTCCTGAAAGGCAATTCTCCTCTAAAACCAGACCCTCTGGTGGGTTCCACGTTAGCGGACGGGCGGGTACCCTCTTTTGAAATCAGAGTCATGGAAGTAGAAAGGAAGCCTTTGAAAACGGTTCGTCTGCCTACAGTTTCCTCTCCACTGCTGTCCTTGACTTCCAAGAGCTCCATCGTGGAGCTTTGGCGGGGCGCATAAGACCAGATGGGCTTGCCCCATGTCGCGGCGGACGACTCTGTGTGCTGGCAAGAGGAAACTCAAATGAAAACAACACACGATATCTTCCATCTCCCGATGGCTGGGAGAAGCAGGTGATAGGTCGCACCTAACCCATTTGAAGAATAGTCAACACCTGGTACTGGATAGGTCGTCCAAAGGCCTTGGTCATTCAAACACCGCTGACACAAACCACAAACAAGCACGCAGGCCAAAGACAAAAGGCTTTCACCTTGGTCTCGGATTCTGCCAGTTCCAAACAAACATGCGGGCTCTGGCGATCCAACTCGCCTCAGCGCGCTCATCTTTGGAGAGGTTGGCGGACTTCAGCGCCTGCTCCACCTCCGTAGTTGAGCTTCCACAACCCTCTCTTGGCCATTTCAGTATATGAGTCATACTCATTTTGACCTACCCAAAAGCATGCGAAGAATTGCGTTTGTTTCACGCTAAGCTTCATCTACGCGGGCTTTGTTTGATTGTGGCTCAGGTGCTTCTGCCTGGCTCGATGGGGTGAAAGTAAGGTCTAAGCCTTACTGGGTGCAGGATTTAGTCTACTTTCCTTCTGCCAAGGGCCCAATGTGTGGCCCCTATGTCTGAGCCACACCCTTATGGCCTATTTTGGGTTTCCACTAAAGTGTTGAGGCAATACAACTCAGTCAAATCATGCCAAGGCATGCTTGTACTTCTCGGGACCTGATTGAGGGGTCTACATGGGTGTGTCAAACATTGTAGAACGTTGTTCCGGACATGTGTGGAGTCCTCAAGCACGTGGGCATATCTTGTAAGCTGGATGAGTGGATGGATGGATGGATGGATGGATGGATGGATGGATGGATGGATGGATGGATGGATGGATGGATGGATGGATGGATGGATGGATGGATGGATGGATGGATGGATGGATGGATGGATGGATGGATGGATGGATGGATGGATGGATGGATGGATGGATGGATGGATGGATGGATGGATGGATGGACGAAGGAAGAGACCACGTGGCACACGGCCTTATGACACGGTCCCTCCCGCCATTGTTGTCACCTTCGCGCCAAGACTCTTGATGGAGTTGAACATGCCGGCACGTCTTTCCTAAAGTGGTGGGTTGGAACACCCCAATGCACCGCAGTCAGGCCCTAAACGAACCCATGGAACCGGCTTACGTCTAGGGAAATACGCTGGAGTGAGGCCAGTTCTCTCAGCAGCTCTGCCCATCTTGGCGTTCGAGCACCAACACCTCTTGACTTTGACACTTGGCGCTTTGGCACTTTCGACCCAATCGCTGAGACCAGAATTCAAGGTGGGTTCTGAGTTGGCGAAGTCAGCTCCTCTGGCCACACCTTCTCTAGCTGGCAGCTGCAGTTCGAATAATTCATGGGTATGGCTCGTCAAGATAGGGAGCCTCACAAATAGTGACTTTGGGTTTGTTTTTAACCGCCGGGACAAGGTGAGGGCCGAAGTTCACCGTTCACAGCATCCCCGGACGGCCTCAGCATCGTACCTCGGGTACGAAGAACGGTTTCCGCGATGTGGTTGACAGGTCTGTCAAACATACAAAGGACACAAGGGGAACAACTGCAAACAAAAACTGTTTTGACTGACCTGTTTGCCTGAGTAAACAAAAACTGCTATGAGGACAAGGGGTGGCAAGCGAAGTGGAGCTGCTATTGAAAAGCTCAGTTGGGCAATGGACACAAAAGGGCAATCTTAATGGTCCCCTTTGAACTCTAGGTTGAAACCATCCCAAACACGCTACTGTCAAATCAACAACAACAACCAGAAGGCGTCACACTCAGATTTTACAAAAAGGCCACGAGTCGAGATGAAGGCATGCTAACACTCAGGTAGGTAGTTGCAACTGCCCAGAACTGGATCACATTGTTCGCAAGATTTGAATCAGCCATAAAGCACAAGTCTTTGTACTGTGCCCAGAAAACAGAGAACGACAAACCCTGTGCCAAGATGCTTCTGACTCTTCTTCCAGAAGGGCTTCTCTTCCGACACCTGCCAACCAATCACACCGAGTTCGGCTTGAGCGTCTTCTTTTGGGGCCCGAGGTAAGCGTACTTACATTTTTCGGGCGTGGTTTAATTCAGGCACCAAACAAAAGGCCGAGGGAGCTGCGACTGGACAACTATGGCTTCAAGCTGTTCGGCAACCACATCACAAGCATCCACATGACAGCCAGGCTGTGTGTGTGTGTTTGAGTTCGACAGTGCCTTGGTGCCGTTGTATTTGTGTGTATTCGTGCGTGTGCGGATGCGGGTTTGTGCTTCTATGTTTGTGTGTTAGTGCGTCTCTGCGCCCACCTATGTGTGTAAGCGCCCGCGCGTGTCTGTACATGTGCATCTGTGTGCGTCTGACAGAACTGTGTCTGTATTACGGCATGTCTTTGTCTCTGTATGTGTGTCGTGTGTGCGTGTGTGTGTCCGCGTGCCTGAGCGCATCTGAGTGCATCTGCGTGTGCTTCCGAATGTGGATGCGTGCGCACGTCCGCACTCTGTGTGTGTGTGTGCGCCTCTGTGCGTCTGTGTCTGTGTGACTGCGTGTCCGCGACTGTGTGTCGTGTCTGCTTCTGTGCTTAAATACGTAAACGTGGATGCAGATCTGTGTGCGCGTACGAACGCACACATGCGGGTGTCTTTTTGAGGGCGTGTTGCTACGTGTTAAAACAAGCAACACCTATGTGCGTATTATAGCGTACTGTACCGCAACCGTGCTATACTGTAGCATAGCGTAGGGTAGTTTTGTGTTTCTGCGTGTGCGTGCACAAAATACTACTTCAGAATGCTCACTCCAGCGCAGCAACATTTTCTTGCGCTGTGCAACTTCTACGATACATAGCTGTTGATGCAATGTGATGCGATGCGATGCGATGTATAAGGCAAGGTGGTGAAATGCAATGTAGTGCGTGTAGTGTGGCTTGATGCGGCCTGATGTTGTGTCTGTGTGTGTGTGTCTGCGTCACTGTGTCCGTGTCTGCATGTGCTTGCATCAACGTGGCCGAGCGCATCTGTGTTCATGTGCGTGTGCTTGCGAGTGTGTCTGCACCAGCGTGTTTCTGTCTGAACGCGTGTCTGTCCGTGCGCGTCTGCACTATGTGTCCGAGTCTGTGCGTGTTTGACTGTGTGGCTTTGTGCCCGTGTGTCTGTATCTGTGCGTCTGTGTGACTGCGCGCCTGCGCAACTAAGTGTGGGTGCCTTTGCTTGCGTCTGTGCGTGTGGGTGTGTCCGCGTCCATGTCCGGTCGGGCTCAAATATCTGGTTGTTGCAAAAACAAACACCTGCGTCTGCCCGGCGGTTTCTGGCTCTTGCTGGAACAACAAACGGCACCTCGCGTAGGTTCTAAACTGGATGCTGTAGTTTTGGCTCGTCGTTTTGCCACACATGGGTGGGTGTTGGAGTGCTGCTTAAGCGGCTCCAGTGTTCTTTGGGCTCATATACTTTGAATTTCATGTCTGGGGGAGTGCCGGGTTTTTTAATTGAATTTATGATTCGCGTCTGGTCGGTGTTTTCTTGTTAAATTATGTTGGGTTCCCCCTGGTCTTCCTTGATTAAGTGAACTGGTCACCCGATATGACCAAGTTGTTCTCAAAACAGCACAGTTCTAAGGAGATTGTGGTCAAACGTTTCAATCACGGGCATAGTTTGCGCTATTCAAGTTTGGTGTCCGTTGGTATGTGTTTGGCACCGGTTTGTTGACAGATAATCGGGCTGCACGTAATGTTGGTACGTGTGCGTCAAGCAACGATTGAACAGAAAGCTGGAAGCATTTCAACACATACCTGGACTCGGCAACGATGGATTTTTGCAGTCTCCCCTGAAATTTTGCCGCAGCACGCGGCGCCCCTGAAAACATGGCGCGAAAGCAGCAAACAAAAAACGCGCGAAAGCAACGCAAAACGACGCCCACAGTTGCGTCGTCATTGAGTTGCTTTTTTGGTCTTGGGCCCAGGTATGGGTGTGTATTTCTTTGCCGTTCCGAACCCGGGGAGTTTTCGGGGATATGTGTCGGGGTATGTTTTGAAAGGGTGCTTCGTACATGTGAGCCAGCGCGTGGGAAGGCGGAAGGCCGAGCAAAAGCTGTTGCGGTAGGTGGGGCATGCGCAGCTGCTGTGTCAGGCATCATTGCTGCCCTCACCTCCTCCATGCAAGCTCAGCACAAGCCCGTGCGCTACGTGCACCAGTCGAAAAAAATCGAACAGACCGCCTCCCTCTGTTCTCACAACGGGCAACAGTTGGGTTGCTGCGAGTTTACTATTATGGACTGTGGAAGTTGAGATTCCGACTTGTGCCATTGCGTCTGATGACCTGCTTCAGTCAAGCTGTCCAGGAATTGGCGTGAAACATTCTTGTGGGAGCATGGGTTGGACCGAGCCAGAGGCTTTTTGGAAGCCTTTGAGCGTGTCTCCCTACTTGGTTCCTTCCGAAAATCGCAGGTGACGGCCTGGGCACGCTGGGTTGTTGAAGCGCTGGCCCTCCTACTGTGTGTCATTTCGTGAAAAGACCGTGAAATGGGAGCCCACAAACCCATGCGAACAGGATGCGCGATGGGCAGGCTGGGAAAGCTACAACGCATTACAGTGCGCTTGCGCGAGCTTGGTGATCTTGGGAGGGTGCTCCAGAATAGGACGCGCGCACGCTGGAACTTCACGTCTCCTAAGAAACTGCGTCTGCAGAAAATGTTCGCATTCTTTTGGAGGCTCTTTTAGCAGCTTAAAAGTTCTAGAACGCATGAGATGGCGTGTCAAAGTCCTAAGCTTGCGCGACGCTGACTAAAAGGTGTTTACACGTGCTTGGCGGAAGGACTGAAAACCGCGAAAAGCGTAAATGCGGCTTGACCAAGCTTGTCTGGAAATGTTTGAGTTGGCCAAGTTAAACTTGGCCAAATAACCGTTTGGGCCCCTGTGTTGCGTTTTTGAATTCGCGCTTGAGGATGCCTGTGTTTTGTTTTAAACTTTTGAACTCATGCCAGGACCCTGGTGGGTTTCTTTGAAATCACGCCCGGGGGTTCAGCTGCTTGCTGTTGTTGAATTTATGCCTGCGGCCCCGGCGCTTTTTTGAGCTCAGCATGATTACACAAAAAACACCGCCAGGTGCGACTTCTAAAAGAAAAAACACCGGAGCCCCCAGAGGCGCATTCAAAAGAAAAATACGGAATGCCCGGCGTGCGATCTAAAAAGAAACACCGGAGCCCCCCGAGGGGAAATTCAAAAGAGAACTATGTGGTAGCTGTCTGTCACAGGCTCTGTCACAGCTGTCTGTCGCATCTGTCTGTGTGTCACAGGCTCTATCACAGGCTCTGTCACAGCTGTCTGTCACATCTGGCTGTCCAATCTGTCTGTCACAGGAGGCTCCGTCGGTGGGCGGGCTTGTCATGGAGGGCGGATGTCAATTAAAATCTAACAACTCCAAACCTGTCGGGTGGGGAACAAAACACACCGGTTCCAGGCTCCTCCCTCCCTCGGTGACAAGATGTGCCAAAGTGGCTTGGCGCCAAAGCTGACTCCATCCTCAAGTTTAGGTGACCCACCCCCCCAAGGCGCTCCCAGTGCAGCTTGCTATGCATATGGTCTTTGGACCCTTCACAGGCCTCCAATGATCACACATCCCGACAGTTGAGAAATTCCTGGGTGTCGTTTTGGATTTCTAATTGAATTGACTTTTCCAGTACCGATCGCGTTGATGTGTGCAGTTTGGGGCCAATCAGCACTTCGGACCCTTGTGTACTGTCCCCCTTGGCATGTCAGCATGCCCCTTTTCAACTCAGCAACCACATGTCGGTTTAGGCTTTGGGTCCTTTCAGGACACAAGTCGCCTCACTATAGTGGGGATTGATGCTACAGATTGAATTTGAGTGGCAAAAACAACCCTGCCCATTGAACAAGATGATCGCTATTGCACTATTCGTATGATTCATGGGCAGCGATTGAAAGTGAGCGGAAAAATCATGCGTGCCGATTCAACACCAAAATCGCCGTGTAAACACAATGATCGCTGTGCGCTAGATGGCATATCGGTGGCATTCATGAGCACCGATAGTTGGCATGGGGTCAACAAGTCATTCGGAACACCCTGTTTGGCGTCCTTCAATTCCCATACCCAGACCTACATTCTGCATCAGATTTCAATTTGATTGTAACCTTTGCTTTGCCCTACCAGTGATCTCATGGAACTGCAATCCTTCTCCACCAGTTCGATGGCCCGCTTGCTCTCCGTGTCCCAGTCAATGCGCAATGATGCAAAAGTGCAGGGCACCACGTGGCAAACCTTCCCGAGGCAGTGTCCGGCACAGAGTCCCAACACGCCCCAGTGAAAGACCGAGGCGAGGAGAAAAGCTGAGGGCAAACTGACACCCAAATAGCTTCGCATGGCCCATCGTCCGCTGAGGTTCTGCTGACCACAGGATGCCAACACCCCATTGTTGTAGGCTTGCACTGCATCCAGACTGCAGTAGAACAGCATGGGCAGAACCAGTGTGTCAAGGAGTTGGAGCACCTCATCATTTCTTGTAAAGAGAAGACCCCAGTGACGGGTGAAGCCGAGCAAAAACAATGCTGGAATTGTGATCCATAGAAGTATGAGTCGAAGCCCTGCTCGTGCAGCAATGGCAGCTTCTGCCGGGCGGCCAGCACCCAGTTGATTGCCGACTCGACTGCTGATAGATATTCGAAGTGCACCTGGAATCTGATAGCAGGTGACTTGTGTCAGGAAATAGATGGACAGGGCTGACAAACAGGTATCAGGATTGGGTAGCATGCCGGCGGCCAAGGTTAAGGCTTCTCCCACAAAATACTCTGTGTTCATGCAAACACCTGGCAAAGCGACTTCCAAGTAGGGCCCCCAATCCTTGAAAGCATCGCAACTGAAGCCCCGCCACGTGCCGGCACAAGTGGATGAGCAGGATATGTACAAGTAGATGAGCAAGGCCTGAAGCGCCGTACTCATGGTCGTTGCCACACCTGCACCCATGTAAGTCAAGGAGGTTGAATATGTGAGGTACACAGTCATGATGGCATGCAACGGAAGCACCCAGAGAATCACACACATCCATGGATGGTTGTTCCGTTGTGCAACCAGCCATACTCCAATGGAGCGCTGGATGCCTACGAAAGGCGACACCAACAGGACACAAAAAGCATAGTTGCCTGCAACAGTGGCAAAGGCCTCGTCCATGTGGAGGCCAAGCAAGATGGGCTTTATCATCGCCAACATCAAGACACAGGGCAAGGAGCCAAGCAATGCAACAAGCAAGGCTCTTTGTAGCACCAAGGCCACTGCCAAGTCATTGCCCGCTCCAAATGCTTGCGATGCCAAGGTTGATATGCCCACCTTGAGTCCTCCGACGATAGAAGTCCCAAAGAGATTATTCACACTGCTCGACAGACTCACAGGTCCCAGAATCTCCTTGCCCAGATGTCCGATTGCAATCAACGACAGCCAGGAGTATGATCGGTGTATCAAATTGGCACCGGCCACAGGCAGTGTCAAGCACACTTGGACCCATGCCTCGTCCCAAATCGGCTTGGCACAGCGGACGGGTTCTCCCTTTAAGGGATCCATGGCGGCTTATCCACAAAGGTACGGCAAGCAATGCCTCTTGGACCGAATGAGCCATCATACAGTACCTGATATGTACGGAGTCCGGCCGGACCTATCTATGGCAAGGACCGTACTAACCATCATTTGGCACCGGTTTGACTATGGCTCTCATTCAAACATTCAACGCCCTGCCGATATAACCTCCATGTCTGACCTGCTGAATTGACCGGCAAAGCAAAATCTCTGCTACTGTGGATGGACGAAATCCATTTCGCACCACCTAATAAGAAACCCTGGAATCTTGATTCCAGTGTTAACTACCAACAACCGTTATGGTTTCAAGCTTGGTTTCAACGTGCGAAATGGATTTTGTCCATGGGCACTGCGTATCATTCCTGCGTGCGCTCTGGCCTGCTCCACGGCGCCTTGGCTATCCAGCGCCAGCGACGCAGGCCTCTCCTCGCTTGGACTACCCATTTTGGGCTTTGGTGTTCCTGTTGCTATCCCCAAAATGGGCTTCGGTGTTCCTTATCCCAAAGGGGTTTCGGGGCGCCGAAATTTGGTCTCCCTTCAAAACAAGATCCTGTACAAGGTGCCATCAAAACCACACGAGCACGCACACGCACACGCACAGTTGCAACCAGTGACCTGTTCAGTCGAAAAGGGAAGTACCGTTTTGAGGTTGATTTGTGTGGGAACGAGCCCCCTCTTTTTGCATATTATCTCACTCATTGACAAGTCTTAGATTGAGAGTTCTTGGCTGGCTTCTTATCTGAGATTGAGAAGCCAAAAGGAAAGAGATATCACTTTGGGAGTTCTTCTTTGTTGGGAATCTCTATTCACTTTGTCTTTATCCTTTACACTTTACCATTCCTTCCCTCCGTTCTTTTCATCCATAATTATCCTGTCTGTGGAATGAATCCGAACGAAGTGACGGGTAAGCATTCACATGCTATCTCTTTACCTTACAACTCTATTTATAATCTCATTCTAGTGTTTTTATTATTTACTTCTTTCCTCATGGTCTTATCATCTACCTGTCAATGACAGAGGGAACATGAAGGAAAGTGATAAATAAAGAAATATTCTATCTCTTCCCTGTCCTACCGTCAAATCTCTGGAAACTGAAAGACAAAGATAAAGAAAGAGATAACATGAGATAGTAAATAGAGTGGAGTGACAGGGAATGCAGTGACCAAGGGACAGGAAGGTAAGGGATGACACACATGAAATCTCTTCCTATCTCCTTCCCCCTCTCTTCGTTCGGTTGGCCACTATTCTCGTTACATCATGTGGTTGAAAAAGAGAAGAAGGAGATGGATTAAGATATGAAAATAATAAAGACACCAAACAGTAATAAAGAGAAAAGAGATGAATCGATGTATATAGATGTGTAATGCATGAGATCCCTTCTGTAAAAGCAATTAAAAGGATTGTGTTTCTCTTCTCTGTTCCCTTCACTGACTAAGACTTACCCATTCATTCCGTTCCTATATTTTTCATAGGTTATCCCTTTCTTTATCATCTTAATATCTTATCTCATATTATTCCTTACAAATTAGCTCGTCAAGATCTTAGGATTACCAGCATGAAGATGCATGAGGTGAAAAGGAAGGACCATAATTATTTGATCTTTATGCGTCTCCCTTTATCAACTGCCACACGACACGGTGAGTCAAGATGCAGTTGATGGGAGAGAAAGATAAATGTCATCATCTTACCAAGCCTTCCTTCGATTACCTGTCTGACATGAGAACCCGAAGGTACAGAGGGGAAGTAATAAGATATCTCTGTTCCGTTCATTCATAACTTTCGGGAAGGTAAATAGAAATGCTAATAATAAAAGAAAAGGAAAGGAAGAACCGAATGGATCTTGGACAACCCGAAAAAGCCACTTCCACAGGTCTGCAGCCGCGATCACTGAAGGGGCCCAAAGCACGAGCCAGAAGTCAGCCGCCCCATCAATTCCGGGGGGCAAAACATGTTTCCGGAACATGCAACAACCAAAAGATACCACAAGCAGGAGATTAGCTTTTGGAAACCACTCACGAAAGCGGTCAGAACCTCATTCAAGATGGTAGTCTTTCCAAACTCTGTCCGCTTCCAACATTGTTGAAAAGGAGGTATGAGGAACCAGCCAAGCGCACCAGCCGTTTGCCTCAGTGAGCTCGTTGAGCGCCATCTTCACCGCACCAGCAGCTGTAGCCTCCTGAGTCAAGGCTCGCAAGGGATTTGTTTACATCCCTGTAAAGCAAGCTTGGTGGTCTGTTGATTGATGCTCCCTTGGCAAAGCTTTTTTTTTCTCTGGGATATGTCACAAAATCTCTGCACACCGTGCAAAACAAAAGGATGCTGTCTTTGTTTCGATTTCTAACCAACTTCTGAACTGCCCCAACGCAAATGAGTAAATGCACGGTGAAAAAGCATGGCAACCCCAAGACCTTTTGCTGTATCGGAAACGTGGGCTTGTGGCCAATGGTGCAAGGTGCTGCTTCCGTTTATTCAAACTCCTGCCCCACAAGGCCCCGATTAAAAAAACAAAAAACTCCAAAACCAACCGTCGGGATGCTGCCAAGGAAGTCCCTGAGATCCGTGCCAAAACCTTCTCATCCAGGACCGCCTGAAAGAGGTGCTGGGTCAACCCGTCTCAATGACATCCTCATGGACATGGGCATTCAAGGGCCTTCTGTTAAAGAGGCTTTTGTCCAGTTGCAGGAGAAGACCTACCTTTTGTTTCTCTCTTGCAAAGCAGGAGTGACAACGCGGGAAATATGCAACCAGCAGCTGTGAAGTCGTACCACTTTGAGGGAAGCCGGAGGAAGCTCCAAATCCGCGCAAAAGTTTCCAAAAAAGTCGACCCCAAAGCTTGGTTGCTGTTGACCCCCCTGCAAAAAGTGAGCCGACAGGAACGCATAAAGGCAGCTATTCTTTTGCAAGTGAGTACGGTTGCTCGGTTGTTTTCTGCTCCCCTGCAGAAAGTGAATAACTTTTAGTATTAATCGAAAACCCATTAGCTGGCAAAAAGTTTAAGTCCTAACATCCAAGCAAAATGCACCAGGTTGGGGGAAAAAGGCAACCAACATGACACTTTGAGATGCGTATCCACGCGCCATCATTCGAGCCTCAGGGCTTTCCAGTTAGCGCCCCGCAAATTGGCGACTTTCGCGGCTTTCGGTCAAAGAAGCAACCTCCAAAGGAAAAACTAGAAATAGGGGTCAAGCAAAACCCTACATCTTCAATCGTTTTACACCCGGGAAAAAACACACACACACACAAAAAAAAAAACACGCAAACACACACACACAAGCACGCCATAGGCAAACCACATGTGCCCTGCCCGTCTGCCCGTTGAGCTGATCTCCGTCTCCCGTCCAGACCTCTCCCAGGCAACTGGCCACCAAGGACAGCAAAATTGCACGCGCCATTACCTCGAACGGGTGCAGGATTCCCTGCTTGGGTGTTCGGCCAAGTTGGTAAGTGGTTAGCCACCTGGGTTATAGCATGCTAACAACAAGGTTCGTTCCACTTAGGGGAGGGACTCACAAGTGGGTTATAATCTAGGTTTCGAACAGCTTAGTAACTTGGCCGAGCACCCAAGCAAGGTGGACTCACATTGAATGGCCCATGAAAAGGTGACATGTAAAAACTGAATAGGACATGTATAGGGACTCCTGTGAGATAAGGTGTGAAACACCATATCCTTCCCACAAACATGGCACCTGCCAAATCGTCCGTGCAAGATAAACCATTCTCGGACTTGTTAAACTCATTTCCAGGTTCCGTCCTACAGGTGATCTGTTCCCTTTTGGCTTCCTGTAGGATTGATCCCCAATGGCAAGCAACAGTGCCTCTGGACTGGGACCCTACCAATCAACCAACTTAGGAAATCAATCATCTGAGGCAATCATGGTTGTACATTCACATGTAATCCAACAACATACCTCAAGGAGATTCTTTCTCTTTCTCTCTCTTTCTCTCTCCCTCTCTTTGCATCTAGATATTATGTCTTTGCATCTAGATATTATGTGTATGCATACTCATGACGCATATTATATCATATTTTTTTGCGGGACCAGCCTCGCAAGTAAACGGCACCGACCAAATTGTACTATACACACACATATATATAAATATATATTGTCGCCGCCTTGCGTAGTGCTTCTGAACAGCAAGAACACCGCAAATAGCGGTATTCTGTGAATATAGTGAAATTCATGCAAACTTGAAAGCAACTTGTAAGAACCCACAAACCTGAAACAGATTCCATTACACTTTTGGAGGTCGAGGCGCTGAAAGTGCTGCACTGTCCCTATTTGTTGCTTTCCAAGAAGCAGAAAATACGGATTTCCACACTTTTGAAGGTCGAGGTGCTGAAAGTGTTGCACTGTCCCAGTCTTTTGCTTTCCAGTCATCAGAAAATAGGTAGGTCGGGCGCTGAAAATGCTGTACTGAAATGTTGCACTGTCCCTAAAAACCTTGGAGTCTCCAGCTTGGCCCTTCTCCAAGACTCCAAAAAAAAGTTGGTTTTCAAATTTTTAAAGACAGTGCAGCACTTTTGAAGGTTTTCAAGGAGAACATATTGAAATGTTGCACTGTCCCTAAAATTGGAGTCTCCAGCTTGGCCCTTCTCCAAGACTTCAAAAATAGTTGGTTTTCAATTTTTTAGGGACAGTACAGCACTTTTGAAGGTTTTCAAGGAGAAAATATGGACAGTTCCACACCTTTGGTGCGCTGCCCCGATTTTTCCAGAAGCAGAAAGTGGGGACAGTTGCACTTTTGGAGGTCGAGGTGCTGAAAGTGCTGTACTGTCAGGGTTCACAGTGTGGACAATGCTGATGTGAGCAAGGCTGTTTCGATCTCTGGTCAAAACTTCCTCGCCTACGGTGGGCCTTACTGTACTAGGAGTTGAAGCTGGTCCAACATGGTTCCCGTCAGGCACAGGAGCCTTGGGCTTCAAAGCCTTCATGACCTTCTTAGGCATTGCGCAAACTTCTAGAAAAAGCACAAAGATTTACCTGCCGCAACGGGCGCTTGAAAAGGCAGGCAGGCTCGAAAACCACAAGTAGCAGCAGCAGCAGCGCATGCAGCAAGCACGCTTGTCAAGAGGAGCAAAGGGCGCTGTCTTCCGAGCGGGCTCTCTTTTTGTAACCTCGCTGGTGTCCGGAAAGTCCGTGTTGTACTTAGTGGCTGTGCCTCAGTCGCTGGTGTCCATCATTTGGTCCAGCTCGCGCTCGAGGTCACTTCGGAAGGAAAGTCGTCGGCCGGGTGGGTTGGTCAAGTCATTCTCGTCTACCACCATCTCCTTTCCTTCTGGCATCATCTCATCATTACCCTCAGCCCTCAGCCTGGGCCACAAGGTGCTCCTTCTCTTCAGAGGCCTTCGGTCTCGTCGCACGCGCAGCAGATTTCATGTTGGGCTGCTTTGTCAAGTCGTCAGAGGAGTCTGAATTGTTGATGGTGAGAGTCCTCGAGCTGAGTTGGTTCTTGAAGATGAAGGGCTGGACTAGCCCTGCTTTGACTTTGACCTTAGCAGCAAGAGCAGTTGACCAAACTCCAAAGAGTATGTAGCACAACATACATACTCTTTTGAGTTTGATGGGTGTCCGGTTGCTATTTTAGTCCTAGGAGGAGGGTCTCTGCCTTGTTCTCTTTGGCGTCCTCCCCCTGGACCTCTCTAGACCGTGTCCTCTGTGGCCTTAATGACCTCGTCCTTTGCGGGCTTGACGGCGCAACTCCCTTGCTCCCCTTTGACCTCCTCCTGCGGCTTTGTGGCAGTAAGCAAGGCACTGGATGACTTCACAGTCCTCAGCTTCTTGGCGGGGGGCTCCTGAGTACCGGGCTCAGACAAAGGAATTTCTTCGCCATCCAAGCGAGCCTGAAGCTCCACTGCAGGTCCTCCCCGTTTGGCCGGAAGCTGCCTCAGGCTGCCTTGCTTGTAGGCGGCATATGTCGGCCTTGCCTTCTTGGAGACGACACCTGTCTTTTTATGGCCACGCCTTGCGAAGAAGAGGCTTTCTGTCAGTTCCAGCATCCGCAAGTAGATCCCCTGGTCTGAGACAAGACAACAAAGACGGGTCTCTTGAACACACCGATGAGGTCTTCTTCATCGAAGGATAATTTTAGAGAAGGTCTGAAAAAAGGGATGTAGTCGTGGTCTAAGGAAGGTCTCAAAAAGGGATGTCGTCGTGGTCGACATTGGCGGCTATGGGTGGTTCCTGTGTTCTATCATACGGCTTAGAGCAGATCTGACAGAGCTGGTTCTTCTCATACGAAGAAGCGTTGTATCTGGCCATCGTCTTGCGGTCAATGCCAGACACCTCTGTTACGGCCTTCACCAACGCGGGGGTGCTCCAAGTTGAGGCTGCCAAAGTCGAAGATGCGCGGCTTTGAGCGCCGGCCCTTCTCCTTCCTGCAGTAGTCCAAGCGGTTGGACGTCTGGAAGCGCGCAAAATGTGGCGAAGGTTGACGAAATTGAGGCTCTTGCCCACCTCGCTCTTTGCCGTTGAGTGAGGCGAGGGAGGATTGGAACCAGGACCCTCCTCTTGAGGGCCGACGGAGTGAGGCTTTTGAAAGTTCTTGATGGTGTTGGCCTGCAAGCCTTGATCTGCCAAACACCTGAGGTGCTGCTGGATAGTGTGGGCCTTGAGCATTGACCTGTTCCTCAGTCCATGTAGCAAACGCACCCCTCTGAAATTTCATCAACACCATTGGTCTTGATGATCTAAAAGCCCTTGCAGATATTGTCCGTGTCCTTGCTGGGCTTGTTGGAAGCGCCTGCTGGTACCAGTTTTTGGTACCTGACCTGGAATCCACCCAAGTCTTCGCGCATGCGCGACCGCCTTCTTGACACATACTGAGAATGGTGGAGTGCAGGACTTTGGCGGCGTCGGCGAACTTGATGTGTTTGATAACATCGTATTTGCCATTCTCCTTCTGCAGGATGCAGAGCTGCATCGTGTGGGGAACCACGTTGTTGCCCTTCATTTTGATGAGTTCCGGTAAGTCCGCGTACCTTTGTTGCAAAAAGAGGGTTTCGATGGCCTTGAGATCCAAAGGTGTTCAAAGACTTCCTCGCCTCAGATAGGCGAACGCGGAGACAGTACAGAGGAATAGGAAAAGCAAACTGAAGCAGGCTTGAACAGCAACCATTTCACAGAAGAATCTGGTACACAGGTCCTGCCAAGTAGCCATCTGGAAAGTGGCCAACCAGGACTGGCTATGAAGCAGGTCCGTCGGGGGCGGGTTCCGCTGCCCATGCCTCTATCATCCGCACCACTTCTGTGGGCAGTTTTGTGAAGAAGGTTGGACATCCCTCAGGTAGACGGAACTAAGTGGAAAGACAAGCTGAAAGCTGCAGAAGACCATGTAATCTTTCACCTTCCTTTGGCCTCTTTCCATGACTGGCCCTTTTATTGTTTGGGAGGCTTTTTGGAAGACACTTGACAGATAGTTGTCCGTGAGTTGTTAGATAGTTTGCCAGACAGTGGAGTCAGTTGCCAAACAGTTGACAGACGAAAGCCGCTGGGCGCGGATCTTGGGGGGGAGCATATATACATATACATATATATTTATTTATTTATATATACACGTATATCAATCTATGTATATTGTGATTCATACACGTAGATGTATTGCTCGCAGTTGTGCACACATCAGGCTTGAAGGTTTGCTCCGCCTTGGCCCTGAGAACCTGCGACTGAAGTGTATGGCTTGCGACCTGCCTTAGCCAGGAGTGAAAATATGCTATATGGCTGAGGGTCAAAAATAGGTACCCAAAATGGGACCCTGGCAAGTGGAAACATGGACCAACACCTGCAGTCTTTTGGTGGTTTAATTTTCATCCATGCCCATATGTGCTTGGCATGAAGCAAGTCCTAGCGGATCGCATTCTCAGGCCCTGGCTAAGTTGGAAGAGATATGAATGTGCACACTGAGGCTGTTCAGCGTATCAGCACGTGCTACGCGGTGGAGCCAAACAGTGTCGGTGGGATACAAACACCCGCGTCTGGAGCAACCCAACATCCATTGAGGATGCCTTGGGATGCTCAGATCTGAAAGCATGGCCCTTATCACACTCCCGCACGCACGCACTCACACACACACACGGACACACACACACACAAACTTGAAGCCGAAACTTGGGCGTGGGGCGCGAACTGTTGGCTTCCGTTCGGATTCCGATTCGGATTGATTCGATCCATCTCGGCCGTAGATTCGACAGACTTTGAGAAAGGCGCCCTGGGAATGTGGACCCAAAACCTTGAAGGATCCCAGCCTCAAATGGAACACCGCCGACTAAATCACCCAGCAGTTTCTTCATCCAAGGCTACCACAGTGCCGTTTTTCTCCGCTCATTCTTCGAGCTGCGACTGTGCTCTTGAATTTGTGAGACCAGCTGGATGCGACATCTTGTAGGAACCAGCTCTCTGGGGGTCTTGCCGCTTGTTAAGCCAATGGCTATTAGAACCGACCAGCAACCAAGCCTTTTCCTTTCTTTGTGCATTCTCCACAACTACCTCAGCTGCTGACCCCCCAACGAAAAAAGATGACTTTGGCCCAAGTTGACCGAACCTTCAGCAGTTCAAAATGGGCACGCTTCGTGTCAGATAAGGCAAACTTGAAAAGCGAGTTTCAGGCACCACTGGGCCACTGCTTGGTTGCTGTTGACCTCTCTGCAAAAAGTTGACTTTTTTTTATGGGTCCAATACGGAAACTCCACGGTTTCAACCAAAAAGTTCAAGTCCAAAGATCCGTTCCCAAATAGCCATGAACACTCATTGATGGGTTGGAGGTTGAGCCGGTTTCCCATCCCTCTACAAACGCCACAATCCAACCAATCCAAACCAATCCAAGTCACCGAGGGCTTGCCCTAAAAGAACATACATGGTCTATTGAATGTCTCCACTAGAGGGGCTCAAACGCCCCTCTGGTTCACCATCCGTGCCAGCGGGCCCCACTTGCTCTCAGGGCCCGCCAGGTATCCGGTGCCCCCCACGCCCGTTGGGGTCACCACCTCCTCCTCAGATCCGAGGAAGAGATCCGAAAAGCGGCAAATCCAGGTGGTTTCCGGGTGACAAGGCTGGTTTGCCGAGTGAAAAGAGTGGTTTTTTGTTGGATCCGGGTGAAAAGGCTGGTTTTCCTCTTGGATCGGGTGAAAAGGCTGGGTTTCCTCTTGGTTTCCTTTTCGACCAAGGTGAACAGGCGACCAACTCGGAAAGGAAAAGAAGACAAACTCCCCTACACCTAGCAGGAGTGAGGTTGCATGGTGGCCCACGTTGCACCTCAGGTAAGCATTTCCCACATTCCCACTCAAGTTCACGCCCAAATGGACCCTTGCTTGGTTTTCTCCAAATAAACAACGTTTGACAAGAAACTAATCTACCCCTTTCGTCAGTTGTCAAAGGGATTCCAAAGCAACATCGAAACCAGTTTTGCGGCATTCAATTTGGATCCAACTATTTCTGAGACAAACCCATTTTCTCGCATCCTGATAATGGCCAAGAGAAATGTTTGATTGATTGCCACTAAACTGCTCCCAAGTAGTAAGTCCAGTACTTGGTTGCTGTTCAACCCTCTGCAACTCCCAATACGGAAACTCCACGGTTTCAACCACAAAGTTAAAGTCCAAAGATCCGTTACCAAATAGGGCTTGATCAATCCTCACCCCGAACATGACCATGGGCAACTTTCTCACCTTGTTCTTGGTTTACGCCATAACCAAAGTAAGACTCACCGAGTCTCACCTTCTGAGCCCCGGGCTGACGCCGAAAAGCGCCTGGTGCCGCCAGCGCCGGGGCGCTCGCTGCGGCCGTGGCGTAGCGAGTGGCTGGCGGGCACCATTTTTCCGAGTCGCGGAACTGCGGGTTCAAGCTGCGCATATGGGTGTATCAAACTAGGAACCGTGCCCAAAGATGGTTGGTGTCCTTTTGGTCCTAGTTCCATTTTGAGAAACTCCCACTATGTGCCATGGTCATAACTCCCTATGTGGTCCAGGGTCATGGTGCGTCCTGCGTAGGAAACCCTCAGAACGCACGTCTAAACCCACGTAAAGGCTTGACCATCGACCATCGCTAGCAACGCCCAGTAAAGGGGTCTTTTAACCATCGCATGATCTAAGAAATGTGCTCTTACTTTGGGAAGGTTTCCCAGGGTTCAAACCTCAGGCTGATTCCCCACCCACTGCCTCCCCAAAAGTGTCCCGTCCACCCCCAGCAGCTACAAGAAACCCACAACCCACAGAATCCAACGTGGGTATGTCAACTGGTGCAAATAGAAGCCAATGGTTTTCCCTCAATCATTCCCGCACACGCGCAAGAAGGCAGATATCCCCTACAAGCAGACTGTCCCCCTTTTCCTTCCCAGATCCCAGGTACCTAGGTAATCACGTTCCGCTCGGTTGTTGCACTATTGCTCCATTGTAGGGAAACGAACTCACTGGGCTTCACTTGGGGGGTTGGAGGAAGTGCTTTGAACCGTAGGAGAAGCAAGCAGTTGTCTAAGGTAACCCCTTCGAATGCACAACTCCGAACATATGGGGTTGCTATTTTTCGAGGGTAATTACCCCTGTCTTGTGGTTTTCAAGGGACCCAAAGGCAAACCACCTTTTTGAGGCTCCCCTAAACCACGACACATGCAAAGAAACCGCCAACCCTAGCCGTCAAAGCCCACGAAACCCACCACTCCGAGGGCGGCGTTCCGTTTTTTTTCCGGGGGAAACAGGCCCAAAGGCTTCGTCCGAAGTCTCGGAGCCTGTGGGACATCCAAGCGCTGCTGCCCTGGCTTGGCCTCGCCTCCAGTCTGAGGCACTCCCGCAGCCACTTCAGTGCAGCTCTGGCCCAACAAACACATATATATATATACCACATATATATATATATATAACACATATATATATATATATAATATTATACTCTCCCACCCTTGTCACATTAACCCGACAGGTCCCTTTAAAAGGAAAATGGTCCAAATCAGGACCCCCCGAACGTTAGGTTTCATGTTGATTGGTGGGAGGATAATCCTGGGACATGTGTGAATGTAAAAACGCTCGGCATATTCCAAAATATCTGAAAAATATCAACAGAATCCAGGGTGTGGGCACCTATGGCTGGGGTCTGTCCTCGCCGCATGCCCGGTTTTGTGTCTGACAATCTTGCTCTAGGTCTTAAGGGATACACCAGGCATTTTGTCAACGTGACTTCCATGTAAACTGCCTAGCATAGTGCGTGAGTGGTAAACCGGCGAACTCCACAGATCCAGAGGATGTACTTTGCAGGCTTGCTTGATTCTCGAAAACGGAGATCGCTATCAAGTTACAGCAAGGGTCGCCTTCGTGCGAAGCCTGACAGACACCTAATGCCGGTGTATGCCGGAGCCTGTTACCCCAACGTCTCATGACTCCTTGCTGCCGAGCCACGTGCAAAGCACTTTCCTGAGAGGTACCAAGCAATCAAATTGCTGCTTGATTTGCTAAGATGTGTTCAACCGTGGACATGGCCTTGGCAAGCCGAATCAGGCCATTGCTCCCTTAAGTGGCGGAAGCCGGTCATGAGACCCATGCTCCAGTCATGCTGCTGCAAGCTTTCACCATTGCAGTGCCCTCACAACTCATCCGCAACTCATGTCATGTCTCCAAAAGGGCGCAAAGGAACTTGAAAACTCTCTTGTGTGTGAGTGTGGCAGAGCTACTTGCTCTTACACCTATGCCTAACGGCCTGAACATTTGAAGCTTCAAAGGCTCAACACAATACATGGACATTAACGCACACAAACCCAAAAGTATAAACTTATAAACCATGTGTATACATATCAATGCGTATATACATACACCAGAAAGCAAAGGGTGTTGGGGGGGGAGTTTCGAAGCATTGAACTCAAAGGAGAGGGAAACACAGTTTTCTCAACAACGGGGGAACCCGGGACCTTAAAAGGAACGAACCCCGCCGTGACTGCGACCTCTCCCTTAACCTTGTGGCAGCGCGTGCAACGCGCTCTTTTCTTGAGCCAAAGCAATGACATGCGGACATGCCATTGGTCTTGGGTATTGAATTGTTTGTACAACATCATGCTGCAAGTCATCTGACTCATGTAACCTCTGGGCCATAAATGTCATCGTGATAATTGACTCCCCCCTCATTGACGGCACTGAGGGAGTGTCCTGGGCGCATTACCACGCCAACTTGAAGTCAAGTTTACATCACAACGACTGATGCAAGTTATTCAAGCATCGCCCAGTCACTTGCACACTTTTGGAAATTTTGCAGACATGCTGCAGCGCACTAGGCAGCTGCTTTAGCGGATCTACTTTCACGAACGTCTTCAAGCTTCTCTGGAAGGTCAACACGAATGCCGAGCAACCGGATGGCATGGTCCCACTTGTTGGGTGGAAGTGCTTTCGTGAAGATGTCTGCTGACTGCATGTCGGTTTGAACGTATTCTATCGAGATGTGTTCGCTTTCAAGCTGCTCTGCGATGCACGCGAGGTTCACCTTGTGGTTGCGCTGGACACAGCGTAGCTTGGATGAGAAACCCTTCTTTGCTACGAGGATAGTCGCCTGGTTGTCCTCGTGGATCTTGAGATGGAATGGTCTGTCCAAGATCAGCTCCCATAAGCTGAGCGCAGGAAGCGCCTCCTGGTACAGGGAGTACGCAAGAGATACGATCTCCGCCTCGGTTGTCGATCGGGAGACCGAGGTCTGCCTTTTAGACACCCACGCAAGGGGGAAATGCGTATGTGGACCACTCAAAGGCAAGAATCCTCCGGACGTTGATTTTGCGTCTCGTTCTCCAGCGAAATCGGCGTCCACATAGAGAGACAGATGCAACTCATCAGTCGAATCCTGAACTGTGCCAACTAGCGTGCTGTTGACGTAGCTGCTTATCGCAGTTCCTAGACCATTTCTGAACAAATGAGGCAAGGTCGCCAATGGGCTTGACCAGGTCTGGGCGTGCCAAACGGCCGAGCCATAAGGCTTTCATCAACACGCGGCAAGCGGCGAAGCCGAGCTCACCCTCCAAGGCGTCATCTGCAGGATCTAGAGATCCAGCGGGACAGAATGGAGTGGTGGCATCACGCAACTTTTCAGTTTTTAGCTGTGCAACCTCAAGATATAATGCAACCGTTTGACGAGCATAATCTCGCATGTCGAACGCCATGCCCCCTTTCAATCTGCCCATTGCGGCATTAAGATCGGGTTCAGTTGGGTCCTTTGGAGCATCTATCAAAAGGTGATTCCTGCCTAGCACCCGATATATGTCTTCTGGGGGTTCTATATCAACCAGTCTTGTTAACTTTTCCCAGAAGTCTTTATGAAGGTGGCTGGGGCCGGCCAACGTCAAGTCGTCGACGTATGTCGAGAGAAGTAACCCGGACTCCTTGAACCAGAAGTTTCCAGGAAACTCTGCGACCTCACGCCCTCCAAGTTCACTAATGAAACCTTTGAGGTGTGCCTCCCAGAGTCCGCCAGCGTCAGGATGCCCATAAAGAGCTTTAACGAGCAAAACCACAGGTTTCACGAAACGCTCGCGCCACCACCTTGGCCGGAGCTCAGGCGGGAGTGTGATCCAAGTTTGGTACTTGGACTTCAGCAGTGCTTGCACATAAGCCTTTATAGCGTCCGCTGTTGTGGTGGAGTTCCCTGGCAGGGATCCATAAGCGAGACAGTTATTAAGACCTTGTACGCTCGTGGGATTTGCTCCCAGTTCTTGGTAGACAGCTGCTGCGCCATGTTCGTCTTTCGCACAGTCTCCGCGATACACAATCCTACCTTTCATCTTCTGAAGGTGTTTCGCGAGTTCGGCGAACTTGACGGATGCTAGCGACATCAACTGCCCGAAATGGACTTTTATACTGGATCGTCGCGCCTCAGCAGCGACTTGATCATACTCTCGGGCTGAATTTAGATCCCAAACGCCGGCTTTCTCCAGGCCTGTGGCTTCAAGTCGAACGGCTTCAAGGGCTTCCGGGGAAGCCAACATTTCGACACGTGACAAGAGTCTGGTCACCATTGCGGTGATTTCAGGATCCTTCTCTTCCTTGACTTGTCCTAGGGAATGTGCGATGAGATTTTCAACATCAAGAACTTGTTCAAGGATGTCGTGACACTTTTCATCGGACTCAACAGCAACACCTATATCTTCCAAACCAGAGAGAGGGGATATGTGTTTTAGCTGCTGCTCACGTTCCCGGTGATCGAGAGGCAATGGCACTTGGACAGGCATCGCAGGCGCAACGGGCTGAACTGTCGGATACAGCGCACGGGCAACTGTGAGACACATGCCTTCGGGGTAGAAAGCGGTCTTTGCGGTCTTGTTACCTGCTGCAAGCGAATGTTTATACCCTTTTTCGTGCGGGCACTTGAATGCACTTAGCGCGGATGCGAGGGTGCTATTGCTGGTCATGACTTTCCATGGCTTTTTGATGGGATAACCATTGCTGTCCTTCAGACCTAGGGCGCAACCGTGGAAGGTCGCTGGGGTGAAGACCTGTGCGTATTCCCTAAAGAACGCAGAAACATCATCCCTAGCCCAGCCGTCGCAATCCCTTGGCCACTCAAACGAAACACTACCCCCCTGATGGAGGACAGTCTCTGCGTGACGTCTGAATCTGGAGAACAACTCTCTCGACTCTCTAACCTTTTGCTTCAGTTTCTTTTTGAACTGGCTTCCTAACTTGGCCTTATTAAGGCGTTGCCATGCTGAACCTGATGTGCAGGGGATTGCAGCCCAAAGATTGGGTTTATCGCAACCTTCAATCTGCGACTGCAACTGGATTTCTCCTTCATCTGTGCTAAGGTCGATAAACTCTTTAGCCAGCCTAACATGAGGTATGCCAAGACCTTCAAACACGCGACCCATATTGGACTCTGGTGAACATGCGTATTCGAACATCACAGGCAACTTATCAATGCGTGCCTGTCGCTTGCGGGCACGATGATTTCCTACCTCAAACTGCTTGGGCTGCGGAACTTCAACCTCTGCGCTGCACAGCATGCCAAAAATTGGCAATGTATCTGGACGACCGTTCTTTGACGCTTCGGTGAGAGGTGTCGGCGGTACGGAGTCTAACATCACGGCTGCACCTGTGGTGATAACGCAATTGGACTGAATGGGTTTTAACTTGAACACTGTGAACCCGGTCCATGGATCTCCAAGTGAGCGATTAGGTCTGCTACCAAACCAACCATCGTGAATGTTGTCTGCTTTGCCCCCCTGAAACACGGCACGAGTGGTGCGAGCTGCAGTAAACCTTTCTGGGGAAACGGGGCAATCCTCGACCTCCTTCGGGGTAAAAAGACTCTGCCTTGGCATGATATGGTATCGAACCAAACAGTTGGCACTTTCTTTGAACACCCAAAAATCTTCACCTTGCGATGTAGCGGCTGTCGCTGGCGCGGAATTGAAAAATGAGGCACCGGGTCTTGAGGGAGCGGGCTCCCCAGCTTCGGCGGCATCAAATTCATGCGCAACATCTTCTGCAGTAACTGCGATTTTAGGATCTTTCTCGTGCTCGGATGCGTGGATTGCCCTGGCTAGCTCCTCATCCCCTTCAGTAGGAACAATGGGAATGGGTTCCTTAGATTCAGTTTTGGCAGCGCTTTTTGCAGCTGCTTCAGCTCGATCTGCAGAAACAAGTTCGGAGAACCTCTTCTTGCATTCGGCACTGTGAATCTTGGAATGACCGGTGCATGCACGGCAACCTGGCGTTTCCTTGAACTTGATGATCCTCTCAACAGTTATGTACACGGATTTTGACTTGACAGCGGATGGAGTCGGTGGGGCCCCAAAGGGCGCCTCTCGCAGGGGCAAAGTTGGGGGATCTGACCCGTCTGTCTTGCCTCCATGCAATGCTCTAGCTGCTGCTGCTGCGATCGAACAGCTTGGGGGTCCGTCCTCAACGAACAATTCCGGTTCAGGAACATCGTGAACGGAAATGGAACCGTCCTTACGGAAGGCTTCATAGTCCATGACTTTGACCACATTACGGTACCGCAACCCCGGATCGACCCTCCAACCCAAAAGGAGCGCTGGCGCCATGTTCGGATCGAGAGTCTTGGTTCTGTACCAAACCAATTGCCCGAAACAGCATCTCTTCCCTTGGAACTTTTCCTTTGTGAGGGCTTCCCATTGGGTTTTACCTGGGCTGAATGGAGCAGGCCTGTCGAACGACATGGTGAGGCATGCAAATGGGTAGCTAAACGTATGCAACGAATAGGGCACCCCTGATTGCAAGTGGATGCTGCGACAGCATTCCTTCTCTTCGCGAATGTCGCGCTCCAGGACGGTATTGTGAGGCCACCTGTTGGGCAAGCTTGTCTCTGGGACGAGACCGACTTCATGGGCCGCTCCTTCGAGCTCTCCTGCTGCATCCATTTTTATTAGACATGCTGGCGGCGAATCAGTGGCCCGAAGGCCCATGAACTGATGAAAGTTTTTAACATGCGCTTGCGTGTCTCGCCTACTCACAGGGTATGCGAGGCGGACGCCTGAGAAAACATCACGTACTACATGGTGGGATTTGATTCCTCCGAAACCTACTCCGAGATGTTCGTCGCCCATGGCAAGAATCACGGAATCGGTAGCCAACTGTTGAAATGGTGCGGTTGGGACGTCGACTTTGTCGTCTGATCTGGTATCCTTTTTGTGCGCTACCCTTGCAGAAGTGGTCTTTGAGATTGAACACACCTTGCAAAACGGGTTCTTAGGGAAATGGGACCTCATGTGCTCAGGAGATTTCGCTTGCTCCTTCAACGCAGTATCATGTGTCGGGTCACCATCCCTGAAGGCGATCAACGGAAGTTCATCCTCGGAAGGAGGGGCTTCCTCGGCCGCTAGCATGTTCACAGGAACCTGATCTGGCTCACCTTCATCTGACGCTTGGCACGAGTCATCGCACAAAGAAACGACATCGTCTTCGGCCGCGCTCATAGCAGCGGCTTCAATCGGCCAGAGGTGAGTTGACGACTCTGCCAACTTGGGCTTTTCCACCTCATCATACTGGGGAACGTATTCCACTACCCTAGATGCATTAATGCGCGCGTTGCGGGGCACGTTAATCTTACATCTGCTGATGTCCTTTGGGGGAACAAGGTATGGAACATTTTCAAGTGGATCCCAAATGAGTAGGTGTCCTTGATCCAGTACGGTCTTTCCGATGGATTGCGCTGGTGGGCAATCACGGAGGACGTACACCTGCTCTTCAGCAGGTATCACTCGGCTGTCCTCGAACCCTAATGAAGTAGTGCCTTGTTGGGCACCACCCCCAGTCGCAAAACCTACGGGTGTGCTGCTCTCGCGCACGCACTTGATCATGTTGCTATTCAAAGCTTGACGTCCGATCAAGTGTCTCCCTGCGGCAGTATCCCAAAGCCAACTGATGCGATTGTCGTCAGAAGCAACGCTTGCCATTGCCGGGATGAGATGTGCAACAGCTGCGCTCGCCTTTGGCGGCGGCGGTGACAACAAACTTTTGGGCTTGGGACCAGTGTACTTGTTTGTATCACTGTGGAGAAATGCGCACTGCTTGGGCTTGCACGAATTATAGGCATAAGACATGCATGGCGTCTTGGCTTTCTGCCGCGGTCATATTGGCTGTCTTGCTGATGGCCTTAGACCTAGGAGTAAGGTTATCGTTCGGACCACCCTTACCTTTGCCCTTGGGGGCCGGTGCTGCATTAGCCTTAGGAGGAGGCGGCTTTGGATCTTTAACCTTCGGCGCAGGGGGCTGCCGGAGTCTGCTGGTCAGCAGATTTATCCTTCTTGCTCTTCTTATTTTTCTTCTTGGGCTTGTCTTCGCTGCTTGCTGCAGGCATGGCATTAGGATTATTCCCCTGGGACATGACGGCTGGCTTGATTTGAAGACTTTTGTCAAACTCATCCCTGTTCCGCTTGCCCTGATGGAGCTCCAAGGCTAGATCAACCTTGGACCACAACCATTCCGGCTTCCTACGGTGGCTGCCGATAGGGGCTTCCCGCGCCTTTTCTACCTTAGGCTTCAGCGCGGTGCACTTTTCCAGCTCATCCAACAGGTGGTCAAACAAGGTTGTTTCCCTGGGTTGTTCTGCCACGGGGATTGCGGTCAGCACGTAAACGTACTAAGGCATCCAAGTCAGCAAGGGACGGACCTGCAAGAGACACCTTTAACAAGTTACGACCTCGTAAGGTTCCGATCCTACCTCGTTCTAACTGGAAGTGCTTGAAGATGGCGCGCAACATGATTCTCCCTACGGGCATCCCACCTGACGAGATTCTCTCTTGTTCAACCATGTTTTGAAACAAGAGCCCGAACTTACCTTTGCGGCAGGTCTTAAGGAGCTTTGCGGCTACTTCACGATCTAGACGTGGGAAACGCTTGTCCGCGATGAGTTCTTGCTCGGTGGAGGACATGCATGCTTGGGCCCACTGGTAAACTTCATCTCCGGGGGGTCTTCTGGAGTCGACCGATGGCCATCAAAACTTGGTTGACGAAACCTCTAGCCTGACCAGCGTTCTCCGGAGGGGATGGTAGTACAAGATCCTTGAGATCCTTGACGCGGACAACGGACTCCTCATACGCGGCGTGATCTACGGCGGTCATGCCTGCACTGGGATCGGCAGCTTGAGACGGGTCTGCATTGGGGAACTGGCCAGAGCCTCCCCCACCTCCCCCACCACCATTCATGGTGAGGTATGGGCATTCCGTGTCTTCATGGCTGCCGCCGCAAACTCGACATTGTGGGGTATCATCATCTCCATCGGAGTCTGATGATGAGTCGGAGCTTGCGGCCGATGGCGCTTGTGGGGATGACGAGTACAACCCTCCCAACATTGTGATTGGTACTGGCGGAACACGAGTGCCGTTGCCAGCTTTTGGCGGAGGCGGCGCCCCTGCGAGGGGCGTGGGAGGCACTGGAGGTGGTGCGGCCGGAGGCGGAGGTGGCGGAGCCACTTGATTAGCAACCAATTGGGAAAGCTGCTGAACCATTTCCGCTAAAGCCGTCACTTGCACTCTCACATCGGCTTGATCCCTTGTGCCGTCTCTACCCAACCCGCTAGTCCTCGACGCGCCGGGGGCTGCGTCTCCAACAGAGGACGCTGCTCCTAGCACTGCCGAATGGCCTGCGAGATGTTGACTTGTTGCACCCCCACCAGGGTCCCTTGAATGAGCTGGGGCATCGTGACCAAGTCCTGAACTTTGAACAGAACCACACGGAGGGTCGGGGATAGTACTTGTAACAGCATTCCCTTGCGACGATGCGGCAACACCGGAGGCATCTTGTGAATCTGAAACCTGAGGTGCTCCAACCGGCTGATGGGTTCCTGGGGGAACTGTGCCCTGACTTGAGGCTTTAGCCGCGCTTGATTCCGTAGCTGTTTCGGCTATTGATGCGGCTTTTGGCGGGGACTCTTGAATCGGAACAGGGGTCGCACGGGCTTGTTGGGTTAGGTGTGCAACAACACGTTCGAGATCACCAAGTCGTTGATGCATCACAGAATTTTCCTGGGACAATCCACGAATGGTATGCTCTTGACTGGCAATGGTTTGTTCCCTTTGCGAGATTGCCTGTTGAGCCTCTTGAACAATGCGTTGAACCTCTTGCTGAGCGTCCTGTTGAGTGGCATTAACAACCTGTCGTGCGTTCTCGACATGGCCAATGGCTTCCTGTCGTGTCTGCTCGATTAGTTGCCTAGCCTGAGCCTCACTCTGTTGTGCTGTTTGTACAGCCTGCTGTGCTTGCGAAGCTAGCTGAGCGGCCTGAACCCTAACATCTGATACTTCTCTTACAGCCCTTTCCCTGATCCATCCGGCCTCTTGTCTCGCCGGGTCGGCGGCCTGCTGTTGGTGCAAGGCGTGATTGGCTGCCTGAGCAGCGAGGTCGGATGCTCGATGAGCTTGCTGCACCGCAGCTCCAGCAATAAATGCGGCAGCCGGTACGTTAGTCATCGGGTCGGGTAATTGCGATCCCTGTGAAGGAAACTGAATGGCTGGGGAAGCTTCGGATGATGTCGGTTCTGACACGATCGGACCACTCGGGGGTGATGATGGTCGTGTTTGGGCTGCTCGTTGAGGTGTGGATGTGCGAACTGTGGACATAGCTGCGGGAACCATGGCTAGGTCAGGGTCATCCGGTTCAGAATCCCTATTTGGGGTTGACCTTGAACGGGGTTCTGAGGGCGGTGATAAGCCCGTTGAAGCCATGACACAGCAATGCAATTTTGCACTCACACGAAGCTAGCTCCACGCGCTTTGAGCAGCGTGTCAAAAGGTGCTACGAGGAGATATCCATGGATTGGCAGCTGGTTGCGAAACGCTCAAGTGAGCCACTCAAGAAAATACGCCCTGCTGCTTTGCACCTGATGAATTCTGTACTTGTGATTGTACTTGTAGATTGATTGATCCGCCCTGCCGCACTATGGTGCTTTATCGAAGGATGTTGCCAAGCTGTATTGAGAATAGTCTGCAAATCGAATGCCTGTAGCTGCAAAGATGCTGTACCGCGCAAAGCGACGGTTTTAACGGCTTGCAAAGAAAGGCTATCGAAGTACCCGACTGGCGGGCAACTGGGACGCAGACCGATGGAGCTCCTCGAGGTACTGCGATGGATGCAGGCCCCTTGCCGCCGGAATGAAATATCGATTCCGGGACTCGATATACTCCCCAACGTTCTCAAGCGCGTTGGCAAATCCGCTCGGCCCAAAATGCGGGAAGTTGCGGAACGCTGCGATGCCTGTCTTCTGCGCTTCACGGACTATCGCAGCCTGCTCGTCGATGAGGACGTGGGCACCCAGCCCCAAGAGGGCGTCTGCTTTGCCGGCCCTGCCCAACCGTTCGTGTACGATTTTTATCGCAGAGAAAGTGAGTCCAGCTGTCGCCCGCGCGTGCTCCAGGGCGACCTGGAACTCGCGGCGGCGAAACTCGCTTGCAGCCCTGCCCGCGAAGGATAGCACCACAAAATTGATAGGTGCGTAGTCGGCTGCAAATTGAACGAGATGCCGGATCACCTCCGGGTTGAGGTGGGGTCCCTGCTGCCCAACGTCAAGAACTCCGTGCCAGTCAAGAGCGATGGTGAGCTCCTTGGGCGGCACTGGCCTTGAAGGCGGCGGGGGTGGCGCAGGCGGCGGCCTTCTTGGTGGCGATCGAAAGCGTGTGCCAGCCTCGGAAGTTGCAGCGCTTGCAGCAGCTGCTTTAACGACCTGCGGCGGTGGCGGCTTGACGATGTACCCTTTTGGCGGGTTTGAGCCCGATTTGCTTCTGGGTTCGGCCTTGTTCAAACCTCGCGGAGGCGCCTTGTACCCGAATGCACTCTGAGTCCGAATAGGAGACCTTGCTCGAGGCGGTGATTTCCTTGGAATATCTGCTTTTGCCGGTACCGAAGAAGCTGCACGAGGAAGTTCCTTGGGCAATGGAGGCTTGCTGCCAAAAATGGCCTTTGGTGCGGCCTTTGGTGGCGGCGGTTGAATTGCTCCAATCCTCCGGCTATGCAAAGCAATATATATAGGCTCAGTGTGAGTCGGTGCCTCGTATACGCGCCGGGGCACGTAAGCTGACCTGCCAGTTCTGATGGATTCCGCGTCCTGCGGAGGTTCCTCTTCTGAGCTGTAGGCGTCGAGGCGATAGTGCTCCGCTGGTCCTGAGCGTCGATCTGGAGATCGTGATCGCGAGCTTGTGGATGATCTTCTTGGGGGATCTCTCCACGTCTCGTCCGCAAGCAAATACGGGTCAGCCTGACGGAGATGTCCGGATGTCCGCTGTGCTCGGCGGTGAGATGTTGCCTCACGTGGCTGTGAAGCCTCCCGAACGAGTACCCAAGTGCCGTGCTCGTCAAATCGTGTCACAGGGTATATACTGTTCTGTGGAGCCAATACGATGGGCCGTGTGGCAAGGGAAGTCCTGGATGGCCTGCCCTCCCGCGCAAGCGCGGGTTCAACACTGTGTGCCCGATGTTCCACAGGGGTAGCAGCAGTCGGTCCTCGTCTCGGAGGCGATGGAGACCTCGACCTTCGTGGCGATGGGGACCTCGATCTTTGTGGCGAGCGTTCCCTGCTGCTCTCCCGCCGCGTTTCCGCAGCTCTAGCGTATACCCCTCGAAGTGCTGTCTTGGCGGCACCTCGCAACACTTGTCTTTCCTCTGCTGATGGTCGGATGCGAGGCAATGGAGTGCGCGAATCTTGTAGCCAGGATGAAGCTGAAGGAGGCGTAGGAGGGCGTAGCCAGTCCGCTGCACTGCTTGCTGCTTCCGCCGCGCCAGAGGCTGCGGCTCTATCCTGAGATTGCACACCTTGCGGCAAGACCACACCTGCGGTTTCAACCGATGCGAGACGCTGCTGATAAGCGTTGTCCGCGGCCTGGATCACCTCAAAGGCTTCCTGGTCGAAATCCCACAGGTGCCAACTATCCAATGACTCACGCCAGGAAAAGAGCGCCTCGACCTGTTGCTTCGAGGCGTCTGCAAACCTGATCCACCGGAATCGTCTGTCCTGTCGCTTGTACTCGTCAACGACGATCTGTTGCAGAGTGTTGTACAGACGGGCACGCGGCCCTTTCCCACCGCGAGTGCCGCGGTGAGGGCCGACTTCCATGTGCGACCAGAAGGTCGCAGTCACGGAAGGGTTTGTTTACCCGAAAAGCGTTACGGCTGATAACCACTCAAAGGAGAGGGAAACACAGTTTTCTCAACAACGGGGGAACCCGGGACCTTAAAAGGAACGAACCCCGCCGTGACTGCGACCTCTCCCTTAACCTTGTGGCAGCGCGTGCAACGCGCTCTTTTCTTGAGCCAAAGCAATGACATGCGGACATGCCATTGGTCTTGGGTATTGAATTGTTTGTACAACATCATGCTGCAAGTCATCTGACTCATGTAACCTCTGGGCCATAAATGTCATCGTGATAATTGACTATTGAACATGTAATGTGTTGCCCGCGCAATCATTCATTGACCAGCCAGGCAATCAGTTGGCCAGTTCATTGAGTTAAGTCATGAGCAAACTAGTCAGTAGTCAGTCAGTTTTGGGGACACCATGGGCTTGTTTGTCTGTTGGGCCCAGGGGTCTGTGGGGGACTATTGGGAACTATTTACAGAAACAGTGGAAACCATCCAGAACTATTTTCAAAAAGAGCTGAGAAGTATAGACAGTATAGAGGAGCCAAGCAAGACAAACCGATTCACAGCTTGGACACCGCAACAAGGTCACCAGGATTGTTCACAGAAGAAAGGCTGACAAGTGGAAAATGTGTTTGTGTGTGTATCTGAGTCAGTGTGTGTGTGTGTTACTCGCAAAGCGCAACCCCTGCATCTGTTCCTCATGAGACCTGATTTACGATTGGCAAGCCAACTTAGCCTTCAACAGCCTGCCTAGAAGCATTCAGCGGCTTGCAAGATTCCAGGAAACACACGTTAACGTCCGTCAAGAGTCATGGTCATAGAGTCAGTCATTGACACTTACATAGTCATAAGATGTCACAAGTCATACACTCGTACGGTCCGTGTACCTAACCAAAAGCCAAAACAAATGCTCAATCCGCAATCCCCAAACATCTGCGCCAGCTGAAGCAGGAGCTGCAGAATGTTTTCGCCACTCAGCGCGAAAGTTGCTTGGCGACCCCGAGAGATTCCATCTGGCCACGCACAAGATGGCAAGCCCCCACCCCAAACTAAAGGCGATGGCACTGTTGCACAGTGCTTCACTGGCATATTTGCAAAAAAGCCTGCACCTTATTTCTTGGCCCTTGCCCGTTTCGGCTTAGACCCCTCTGCTGCCTCTGCCTTGGGAGCTGCCCGCTTTGCGGGCTTTGACTGTGATCCGCTGGCACTCTCAGTGGGGCCATGGATTGCCTTCTGCGCCCTTAGCTGCGAAGTTTGGCTGGCGCCCCCCTTGTGAAAGCTCACTTGTGAAAGCTCACTAACACAACAGTTACAGTTGACAATACAGCACACAGCAACAAAGTAACACAACATGAAAGCAAGCTATTGTAAGATGTGCACCGTTGAGGGGATTGCTAGCATCATTACTCACTCCCTCTTCCAAAAGTAGAAAAGGAGAGGTATGCGCAACACCCAGAAATCTGTCAAAGAGATAATGATCGTGCGTAATAGTGTGTGTAACTGCGTGCTGCAAGCTGCAACGCGAAGTGTGGAACAATCAGAAAGAACCTTGATCCCCGTTCCAGAATCCAACCCGGAACAAACCGTTGCTGCAAGGCAACCGCTGGAGCCAAATGCACGCTGAAGATCTTCTGTTTGGCCATGGTCTTGACTGAGCTGCTTAGCCAGCACACAGCACACAATGAAACAAGTAACCTTTGATTGGTTGGCCATGCATCCCCAACAATAAGCGCTCTCCAGGCTACAGGGGCAAACCAAATTCCCCAAAATTTACAAACAACTTTATGATCTAGTGGCACGTGGCAACGTTGCGAATTCATCAGTCACGATCCGTGTGATGGGTCAAGGTCACGAGTGAAGATCCGTGTGCTTCAGTTAAAACCCGTACGAAATGCCTGAGCCCCCGCCATGCAGAAAGAAGGCAAGAGTCCCACTCATCATCTCTGCAAACTTTGTCTTCAACATGCCAGGGAAGTCCTCCTTGCTGGTCCCGACCGACTTCGCCAAGAAAGCGCACACCTTTCGGCCAGCATCAAGCGCGTTGTCCTTCTTCGAGCTGTTGAGCACGCAGTCCATGCCCATCATGCAAGTCACAATCTGCCTGCACGTTGACGCCAAATCCTGCGGAAACAAACACATGTGTGCAACTTACAGGAGTCCATGAGAAACTTCCCTCAAAATTTGTTGGTCATCAGTCATCTGTTTTTTTGGCCACGGGCCATGGGCAAAAAAAAAGAATCCACGCAATCCGCAATCCCCTTGCTTTGTTGTCTGGTCTGATCCATGCCAGTCCCCAAGTGGTCAGCAAGTGAAGCTTTCCGCCCACAAACAAACCCGGGTCACGGTCACGGTTAAAACAACCTGTGTCTGAGTCAATTAAACGGCCAACTAACAAACATCATCTTCCCCTGAATCCCCCTTGGTCGGCCCATTCCTCCCCCAAAAAACCTGCTACTTCCCGCCTGCATTCTGGCCAGCATGGAATGGAACAAGTTCATGGAGTCGGAAATGCCCTCGCCGTCCAAATCCTTCTCGCCAAAAGGCCGCGAGGCAATCATCAGCTTGATCTGCGGGATGGCCTCAGAAAATTGGTTCTGGTACTTGAGCATCTGCTGAATGTCAGCGTTCACAGCATCGCTGCTGGCAAAGAACTCCTCGCAACCTTTGACGTCCCAATTCTCGGCTGCGTCCCTCACACACCTGACAAGAATCAGGAACACTACTGCGAAACTGCAAGCAACACAACTATCTCCAAGAACACACCATTGAACAGTTTGAACAAGCGGGGCAGCTAGGGCGGCTGGGAAGTGAGTGCAGCAACATCGCAATTGACTTTTCAACTCAACTAGCTCGCTTTACTTTTCTAACTAAGCTCAGTTGTGACACCAACGACCTATAGGCTACCACGACAGCTCTCTGACTTGGTGTGGAGAAGGGCAAAAAACAAGGACTACTATTGGGCTGGGTTGCAGACACAAATGTCTAGACGGGTGACCCAACTAAAAATGGAACTGATTGCTGCCGGTACACAGGTACGTATCCAACAGCTTGCCACACTTCTCAGTGTCGCTGTCCAGCTTGTCAACCATCTGCTTGCACACCTCCGCAACTTTGACCATGTAAGCTTTGAGTGTCTCAATGGATGTGGGCAGGAGGCCCTCAAGAAGGTCAGGCTGGATGACCCCAACTTTGTGGTAGTTGCAAACGTGAGGCGCCAACGCTCCCAGGCTGCCAGCAGGAGACACATCTGCAGCCTGCCAGCACTTGACCTCCTTGTGACAAGCAAGCACGATCATGCACTCCCGAAGCTTGCCTGGTACCACTGCAAACTCCTTGAGCAGCTGCATGCCAGCCTCCTCCCCCTGGTTGGCCACAACCTCCAAAACAGCCTGGGTGCCCGCTTCAATCACCAGAGGCTTAAGCCGATCTGCGGCAACTCCGCAAGACACCGGCCATGTTGTTGCGGACTCTTCGCCCAACTGCACCATGGCTGCCTTGGCCAGGGCCTGCCAAGCAACAAGTTGGGCAATCAGAGGGCTGCTGCCTTCTGAAGACGAGGAGTCCTGGAGAGCAGTCAAGGCCTCCACAACCTTCTCCAACGCAATGTTGGCCTGGTGGTGCTGGTTGAAGATATGGATGTTCAGCAAGCCTGAGCGAGCGATGAAAGTGGGCAAGGCAATGAAAACCAGGTGGCCAAACCATTCACTCTTGCCACTCTCCTACTTACAAATCTGTACAACTTTGCGGGCAACCTTCGGCGAGCGCCTACAAGTCAACCTGCCTATCTGCCTTCAATCGGACAAGGGGGCCTGAGAAATCCAACAAGTCAACTCAAACTGGGATTTGGATTTGCGCCCTGCCTGGTCACAGCTGGTGTCTGAAATGATTGAACGGAAACTACGTTTCTGCCCATGTCCCCCATCTTTGCCCCAGTCAACTCCATCAACAAAATTGATGACTTGAACGCCGTAACCGATCGGCAATTGGCGCTGCAACAAAGAAGTCAACGAACATCCCCGCAACTTGTACGCCTTCAACCAAGGAGCTCAAAAGATGAACTGAGTCCTTGTGAGTGTCAAAGGTGTCGCTGTCGGTCAGGCAGCAATCCTCCTCAAACTGCGCGCCCAACCACGTAGAGAAGGCCTCAACGCTAGTCTCTGACAAGGCTGCAACTCGTGAGAGCATCTGCTGCTTCATCTCGCAGAGATTATCCTTGACAACAGACTCGCCCTGCAAAGCGCCCAAAATCTCTCCCAGCTTCGAGACCGCCTGGAGTTGAGAGATCAGCTCTGGGGTAACGCTGGCGCCAGATTCGCCTATGGCGGACACAACATTGCGCAGGGGCTCCACGAGCTCCTCAGCAAGCTTTAGGGCCTGCTTGGCACTCATGGACTTCTTGCAAGCGTCTGCGCAAGCAGCCCACATAGTCCTTCGCGGCGCTCCGTGCACACATCTCTACCAGACAGGCCCCGCTTAAAAAGCCGCAACTACACCAAAAAACAAAACAGGTCCAAGATTGGTTCGACTACGTTGCGCCCAAACCTCAAGCTCAAGCGCAAGCCGTCCAGTCCTGAGCTGAGCATTTGACCGGAAGAGCAGATTGATTCTGGCGCTGTACTTTGACGATCCCCCGACGGCTGCCTTGAACTGCTCACACTCCTCCTTTGAGAAGGATTTCCGCGGAGGGTGCCCAACGCAAGCGCAAGCCAGAAGCCTTTGCAAGTCCATGAGGACCCGACAACTGAGGCCAGTTTCATTCTCAAACTCGCTGCCTGTAGCTTCTAAAGTGAGCTTCTCGGTCAGCGGGAGCCTGGCAAGTCAGGGAGAATACAAGTATGAACCTATGTGAGTCTGGACGTCTTGGGTCTTGAGTGAAAATTTCCGCATAATCTGAGTCGTGCAGAAAAAGTTGAGGTGGATGGGATGGTGTTAAAGCACAACATCAAAACAAAGCTGATGTGGAACCCCCAAAGTTTGGCGCGAAACGGCGCCCGGCCGGTGGAACCCCTAACACGTTGTGACCAACCATTGGGGCGAGAGCATGCTTAAGCAAAGAATATGGAGTCATGGAGTTGCTAAAACCTGCAAACCGCAGTTCGCGCCTATATATCAACCTACATAGCCATAGCCTATAACTACAAAACTGCAAACTGGCTACAACAGCCTCATTGACTTGCGTGATTTCCTTGATACTGATATGGGATGGACAAAGGTATTTCAGCGTCAGTGCCAATCTTTTCATAGCCTGCAAACAAAGCCGTATGCAGTTTCTCAATCCAGAAAATGTTACGTCTGACAACTGGTTTTTGACGTGCCTCAGGATGTCCTGGGGAAGAAACAACTGCTTCGGGATGGTGTCCACCTGCAAGTGGCACGTGGAAAGCGTGCGCAGCTTGTCGAGCCAACCGTTGAAGAGGTTGGCCTGTAGCTGTAGCAAGCCATCTTGATCAAGCACGCCTCCGGCATGCAAGTACTTGCCAAGCGAGAACCAGTTGAAGGCTGAGTCCTGCTCAAGGGAGATGAAATGGAAGAGGAGACTGCAGTTCTCTTCGCCGATGCACACCTCAAACGTCAGACAGCGCCATGCAACATCTGTTTAGATTGCAAAAGCTTGGCACTCAATGGTGCGAGTCAGTCAGCAACCTAAACCCTGACATTGCCCGAGTCTGCAAATCGCAAGGTGCCACAAGTCTCCCACGCTAATGCAAACGCTAATGCAACTTCAGTATTGAAACAAGGATGGGCTTAGGCCGACCACGGGTTGGAGGAAGGCAAAACTATGCTTGAAGGGTGACAGCCTGCCTCAGTGATCTTCTTGCCAATGTCAGCAAGGATGGCCCGGGCTGCGTCAGGAGGCAGCGGCTTGGTCAGGTTGATCCAGCGCTCCTTGTCATGCAGGTTGACTTCTTGAGGGCCTTGAGCTCTCCAGAGATTGACCATCTCAAGGAACTCTGACAGATTCTCAGCCTGGCTAGACAACTTTTCCTGTATGGCGGTCCCCTCTGCGTCTGGGTGGGAGGCAAGGGCGCTCACCGCCTTCATGGCCTTGGCAACCTTGGCCTCCAAGTCCTTCATCTTTGCCTTGCCCAGCCAGATCTGGAGCGGGTCAACTTGCTGAAAGCTTGCGCTCAAGGTGGTTGCCTGGGCCTTCACCTTGTCCAGGCTTGCCACCTTTCCACTGCTGGCCTTGGAATCGGGCGTGGCCAGGTCAGTCTTGTCGGTCTTGTCCTTGTCTGTCTTGCCCTTGGGGGCTTTGTCCTTGGTCGTCTTGTCGGCAGCGGTTTTCGCATCTGACTTGGCTGCCTTGTCCTTTTTTTTCTTGTTCGCCACCTTGCCGCTCTGAAGCCCGAAGTCCGATTCTGACGAGTCATCCGAATCGTGCGCCGGGCTCTGCTCCTCCTCAGCCTCACTCTCCGGCTCCACATTGCCAAGAAGAGCCGCTTCCTCGCCCTTCAGGGTGTATGTGAAGCGCGGGCAGTGTGGGGCTTGGATGATGACCAGCATGTACTATTATGTTGGGGGCAGGGGAAAACAGCTGAAGCAAGTAGCGCGGTGCCAAAACAGTACTGCAGTGGCAAGGCAACCCTGGAAACGCAGGCCGTCAAGCAATGCTTCTGACATGTCACCCTGGCTGCGTCATGTGAAAGAGTTGTGCTGGGGATTGCGGCCCTGCTTTAAACTGCAATGGCAATGCAAAATTATTCTAGTTGAACGTCGAGCGCCTGCTGGCAAACGCCTCAAGTTTCAAGATTCAACCCAACCCCAACGCCTTGTCTTGCGCCTCGATCTTCAACCCTTGCTCTGCCTCTTGGGCTGCCTCCTCCAACGACCGCTTGTTGGCATGCTCTGAACGCTTCTCCCGCGTGACAGCCAGGCGCGTGCCGAACTTGACCTTCTTGCGGCCGTGCTCCGGGAGAACGCAAACTCCGTCTGCTCCTGTCTCGTCCTCAAAAGGGAAGGAACCAAGCAACAGCGGCATGTGGAGAAGGGTTTTACGTTGTCACTGGTCAGGCGTTGTCAGTCACGCTGAAAACTGCAATGACATCCCAAGCTCGCTCAAATAAACGTGGACACAGCTGACAAGGAATTAGGCAAAACGGTTCAGTCTGACAGTGTGCCCCGTCCTTCTGCAACTTCACCCCCAGCTTCAGCAACCAAGCCTTGCGCTGAGGGGCGGTCCGCAGTCTCTTTCTGGTTGCCTCATCAGCTTTGTCCTCAAAATACTGCTTGAGCGGAACCCAGTCGGCCTCCTGACGGGAAGCTTGCGAGCCAGAGGCAGATGGGAAAAGGAATGCGCCGCCCTTTCATTCAATAAAAACATGATTTGCTGGCTGAAACTAAGTTTGGCTGACAGTGGCTCTTTCAATGACCCTGTCACTGCACTGAGAAAAAGAAAAGTAAAAACACAAACTGCGACAACTATCCAGCAATTCCCTCCCAGCCCACCGCCCGCTCCTGAAAGAAATCAGCGTATTTTTCGGTTTCTTTCCGTGAAAAAAGCCGAACATCTACTTCCTCATGTCTTGGCTTTGACTTCGGGTTCCTGAGAGTGTGGCGAATGTGCTTTCGCCGGAGGCTTCTGAACCTTGGCTGGGCCAACCCTGATGTGGAGATAGGGGAGAGGCAAAGGCAAGCACAGCAACACTTGCAACTCCAACAGTCAACCGCAATTCCGATTGCAACCCTTGAAATTTCAACTCGGTGACGAGGCAACGCTGACATGTTGGAGAGCAGTACAAACTACACAGCAAATCGCTGCTCACAGTACAGCAATAAAGCGCTGCCAGGCTGGCCAGGCGTCTTCTCGCGAAGAGGGGCGCTCTGCCGAGACATGCGGGCGAGCTCTGTGGTCTTGATTGACTTGAAGGATCCGCGCTTGATGTAGAAACAGCGCAGGCAAACGCCATTGGCAGAGCTGTCGCCCTTCACGCCAGAAACCACCAGCACTGAGCCTGGCGGAGCATCCTGAGGGCCATGGCCATATGGTGATAGAACAACACAATGCAACTACAACAGACCAAGACACAAAAGATGACAAAGGAAAGTGCAGGATATGCACATACCCGTGTGACTATTTTAGTGTCAGTCTCAGTCATTTGGTTAGGGTTGGTGTTTGGTCAGGAGTCACTCCACATATCAGGCTGAGCTGAACTGTCAAATCCGAGTTTGGGATCAGGAAACCTTTCGTCATGCGCAATTGTCCTCATCTTGGGCCCCAAAGATCTGCCCGCATAGCATGCAGCCGTCTTCTACCTCCGGCAGCTCCTCCACCTCTGAGCCGGACTCAGCACCGTTCTGGCCTTCCTGATCGGACATGACCTCATCCTGGTCCTCCTGGTCCGCGCCCAAGGCGCCAACAAGATCCATGACCGCGTTGGCTGTCAAAGGTGTGGCTGGGCCAAAAAACTTCAACGTATCTTGATTTGTGTGGCGCCTGACGCGGCTCACACACTCAAAGCGTAAGATGGCACGGCAAGGCTTTGTTTCCGCAACTTCGGTCTAGTGACATCAATGATTGATGATCATCATGATGTTGAACGGAGCTCCCTGAGGCCTGCTGCTTGAGCTGACCAAGCTCCAAAACCCCAGCATATTGCTTCAAAAAACACAGCACAACCATGCCAAGCAACAAAACAAAACACATGGAATGACTTCGCAACGTGAAGCCAAGTTGCCTTCTGGCAAAAATTGCTGCATGGCTGCGCTGTGCAAACCCCACAAAAGACAACCCCCTAACGGGGCTGAGCATCTGGCATCGAGCACTGCTGGGACTCCAGCACTATCACATGGTCTGCAAGGGTGGCTGGGAATGAGTCTGGCTGCGTCTCATCCACGGGAAGGAGCGAAACCCGCTGGCGCTTCTGAGTGTTGTCGTTGGCCCAATCTCGCAAGTCCTCCCAAGCACGCTGGCGCTTGTAGTAGTCGTTCACATGTGCCAGCTGCGTGGCTGCAACATCTGTAAGGTCACACAAAGCGGACACCAAGTCATCCAGCAGCCCTTGAGCAGAAGGTGGGAGATCAACCGAAACAGACAGCGACAGGGCCCGTTCCAAGCAAGCTTCGTGAACTGAAACTGGCATGTTCGCGATGGCGTCAAAAACGCACCGTGGATGGAACCACTCCGCAGCCTCCTCGCCTGGCTTGAAGTAGTATGAGAACACGTCTGCGTGCAAGTGGAAGGAGCAGCCGCCACACACCACGCTCGGTCCTGCGCGCCCAAGATCGAGAAGGGCATCACCGGCATTCCCGCCTGCCACATGCTCTGTGAGCAACTCCGGAGGACTGGTGGGGCTGTCGCTTGCAAGCGAGATGTCTTCCCACTCTGGCTGCTCCGTTGGTGTGAAAACGGGCGGCTCTTTCAAGATGTAAGGCCACTCGTCAGAGCGATAGGCTTGCCCCACCTTCACCGGGATCAAGTACGCAAGCAAGGTGCAAAGGACTGCTGCCGCAACCGGCGCGCTCCAACCATCTCCTTGCACAGGCGGGACTGACGCTGACATCTGACTAAAATGCATAAAAATCCCAAGAACTCACATGTCACAAAATTAACCAAAAATTAAAAAGAGCCAGTAAAGACCAAGCGTGAATCACCCAAATGCAAACGCCACACTTAGCCCAAGTCCTGAGAGGATATTGAGCTCTCGATAAGACAGCCCGTGAAGGTCCAGCTTCTCGGGGGAATACCCCTGAAGTGCCACCAGGTCCTAGCCCATGTCAAGATCTGGTGATCTGGTCACACCCAAACCTCTGCTTTGAAAGCAAAATGGCAAAACTGGCAATCAATGGAAACAGCAGCTCTGTCCTCCCCCGTCAGAAGGGCCTTGCTGGCAAAGTCAAAAACCTTGACGCTCGTTGTGATGCAGTGAATGCGGCTGTTCTTGCAGCACTGGTAGCGGCCCACGCTGCCTCGGCGGACATGCTGACTGGGCACGGGCGCAAGCCAGATTGCACAGCATCACTGGCCCACTGGCTGTGAAATGTTTCTTGCTTGTAGCACGTGGCACTACCCAAGAAGCAAACCAACCCGAAACCACAAATCGCAAGTTGCGTTGGTAGAGAGTGGGGCTCCTAAGGCCCCTGCGTGCCAGGTCCGCGTTGCAGCGATCCTTCACCGGATCCAGGCCCTTCACCTGCCCATGAACCAATGCTGTCTGCCAACGCCCATGAGAACTCATTTCCTGCTAAAACCACCTTGCCTTGATCTCAAAGGAGCTACAAAAACAATCAGGGAAGTCCACCAAATGAGAGAAGCTAGAAAACAACCGCTATGAGTAAGAGGTTGCAACATGCTGCCAAAGACACACCTCAAATTCAACTCTATGCTAGGTGAAAGAAATTCCTCTCCGTGTGGATGCCCGCCACTAAAACCATACCTCAACTTCGAGCGAGCGAAAAAAATAACTATAAAATGTCCGGCTTCAATCTATTGACGAATGAAAGCAAGCAACACGCTGCGAAAGTCACACCTTGATGTCAAATGAGCTAGCAACACCAGCAATTGTGAAATGTCCCCGCTCTCTCGCTCTCTCTCCCTACGGATGTGAAATCGGTTGTGGCACGCTGCATGCTTTGAAAAACGCACCATGACTTCAAGGGAGTTGAGCAAGCCAAAAAACAAATCTTCTGATCTTCTATCTTCTCATCCATGCGATCCACACCAGCTAAGTGATAACAACGCAATACACTTCCTTACCAAGGACAAGGTCAAAATCAATATCTGTTGCACAACACGCACAAAAAACAATACCGCCGCAATTTCATTGAACAACTATGATCAAACCTAGTGATAAATCAAACCCAAATGGTTAGTAGTTAATGAAGTTTTATGTGTAAACTGTAAAATATGTAACTCTTGTATGCAACTGTAGTCTAGGCTCTTTGGAAATAGCGGGAAACTGTCTGGGCGAGCTATTCACAAACGACCAGGCCAGAGAGTAGCGGGAAACGGTTTCAAACGGTTCCAAGATATTTCCAACCATGTTGGCAAATAGCAGGTGACGGTTTCAAACGGTTCCAGGCTATTTTCAATTTAGACTAGTAATTAGCGGGAAACGGTTCCGAACGGTTTGAAACTACTTGCACACCCCACCAAAGGTGGAACCATATGGAACTATCTGGAACTATCTGGAACTATTTGAAACTACTTGGGGCTATATGGGAGTTATATGGCGTTGGGCTTTCTGAATAGCGGGAAACGGTTTCAGACGGTTTCCTACTATTGTCCGTTGTGCTGTGTGAATGGCGGGAAACGGCTTCAAACGGTTTCCTACCATTTGCCAGGTTTGATGTTGCAAACAGCGGGGAACGGTTCCAGACGGTTCCGAGCTATCTCCAAAAGCGAAGTAGCTTGAAACGACCATAACTGAGCCAACAGACCTTAAACACAGCTATTGGGAGCATGAAGTGGGAAAGCAGCAACACAACACTGCAGCACTGCAGCATAACAAACAAGCATGCAGCATGCATCAATCACATAAACATATGACCTTGTCCTTGGCGCACGAGGCTGAGAAAAGCAAGAGAGGCGTACTCACGTTTCGTGCCAAAATCCCTGTAAACTCACGTTGAAAAAGGGCCTCATCAAAGCCTATGTCCCTGCCTGCTGGAGCCAGGCCCACAAGATGTCCAGTGTGTCCTGCTCCCGTTTGTTCAGCACGGACCGGGAGCTCTCAGAAAGCTCAGTCTGGCAGTAGGACGGCCACCCGTCTGATCGACCCAACCCGAAGGATTTCTTGAGCTGGCGGACCTGTGCCTTGGCGACAGCCGTAGTCGCGCCATCCTGATGACTGTGCGGCCAAACATCTTGAAATGCAAGCCAAAACCCGGACCCTGAAAACGACCACTTTTGGGGCGAGCCGGGCCCCTGGGATCTGGGGCCGTTTTGTATATGGTTCTGCCGTCTTCCCAGTGATATTGAAAATAGTTCTGCATAGTTCCCATCAAATTTGAAAATAGTCCTGTTCATTTTTTGGTGATAAAGACAGGTCGGCTGGGCCCGGCAAAATGCGACGCGCAAAAAGGCCAAAGGCGGCCAAAGTCCAAAGTTGCCAAGTTGGGCCAGGGTTCCTTCGCAGAGCTGGGGCTTGTGAGAGGTTGACCCAGATCTTCAGCCACTCGGCGAGTGTAGGCCTGAACCTGGCTGACACTGGCAGCGCGCAGGTTTCTCATGGCGGGGGCGAGGACGTGTTTCACCACCCACGGCAAGCCGCGCAATGCGCCCTTGCTGCAGACGTCGCTCGCCGCCATGACGATGAAGACTCTCTTCCGCGTTTGCGCCATCCCGAACTCGCTGCAACTGGGCTTGCGGAAAACTGGCCATCTGACAAGCAAGGCGTTTGTGGGTGACATTACATTAACCATGGCTGGCTTGAGACCCAACCGTAACTGTGCTCTAGGATACGCCAAGTCGACCAGGAGTAGTCAGCCACTCACACAGTGATTGCAACATGGCCACAACATTCTGCTACTACGCCACGAATCATGCAACTATGGTGCCTTTTGGCAATCAATTCGATCTGACAACATCAACATCGACGAAGAAACTGCAGGTATTTAGACCAAGGCGCTCCAAGGTCATGACTTCCAGTGAGTAGTCGGGGATGGTCCGCAGGCCCACCGCTTCCGAGCCCTCTGCAGTCTCCAAGTAGCCGTCCAACATGAAGTCCGCAGGAGTCTGCAGGCGTGCGAGCAAGGAAGTGCAACCGCTGCGCTCAAAATCCGCAGCAACAAGTTTTGCAACGCACGTTGATGGTCTGCTACTCTCATGGTCAAGTCACAAGCGCAGCCAAGAAAAAAAGAGCTGCCCCACCTTCTCACAATCAGTTGGTCAGTTGCACAACAAATCATGTGTTGTGACTCTGACACTGACACCTCAATAATCAAATGGATGTAACTGATGTGAAAATTTGGCAAAACACAGGCAACGTAATGCGCAAACGAGGATTTTGTCTCGAGCGTGTCACGAAGAGCGCGCAGCCCGCAACATGTCTAGAGCTGCTACTCGGTCCAACTAACGCAAGACAGCAGCCGCGAAGCCTCTGAAGCAACAGCAACCCGTTTGCTGTCTGCGCTGCCAGCTCCTTGCCCTGCAAGTTGAACTAACTGCGCCTGAGTTTGGGCCACCAGGTTGAAATGCTTTGCAGCGGTGAGAAGGCAATGGCTGTGTACCCAAGCGTGAGGCCGAAGCGTGTTGTACTGCCAAGTAAACCTGCAGGAATCCTTGGGGATGGTCTGCTTGCACGTGTAGCACTTGCTTCTAGCAGTGGGCGCTATGGCGCCCTCACCAAGCCCAAGGCTTTTGGCAAAGAAAGTTCCAGCGCCTGGCTTGGGCTCAGGCTTGGAAGGCAAGTTCGAAGCAACTTGAGCTTGGGCCTGGTCAGCCTCCTCGACTTCCTGCGCAACAAGTTGAGCAGCAAGAAGCTCATCTGCGTGAACAGCCGAAACAGGATCGATTGGCGCGTCTTCTTCTTCAGCATTCTGAATCTTGTCTGCGCCAGAGACTGTGCTGGCATCATCATCATCATCATCAGCGTCTTCATTGCCGCTGTCGTCATCAGAATCATCAATGGCACCATTGCTGTCAGTGTCATCATTGTCCTGACTCAGAATGCCATCATCAAGCTCGGTTTCAGCAGCCAACACTAAGTTGAAAAGGCCAGGTGAAATGTCTGATGCTGAGGCTGGCAACGCCTGCGCTGGTCTAGAGCTGGTGCTGCCTGCCGGTTTCCGCTGCACACGTGGCATTTTCAAGCCAAATGGCAATACTGCAGTGGCTGAAGATTTTTTGGCAAGCTGCTGCTGGGTGTTGACAGTAAAGGCGCCTTTGCAGTCAGAAAGCCGTAGCTCTATGCTCAGATCCTCATTGAGACTCGCAGCTGTCTGCCACGCCTCGCAACCCAACCTAAACTTTTTCATCTTCTTAGCGTTACTGTTGCTGCAGGCCAACGATAACTCAAGCATGCGCAGGAGCAAATCGTGCGATGTCCCAATTGTCCAGGTTTCGCCAAGGTCAACAAGCTCGTTGCGACACAGGCTCGGCACTTTCACATGCAGCAAGGTGTGCAGGTGAGGCCTCCTGCACACCACGCCAAGTATGCAACGAAGCTGTTCTGCTCTGGGACAGTCCGGGCTTGAAAATGCAAGAAGTGTGCCGGTCTTGAGGCCGCGCTCGTCCAACTGACGCTGCAAAAGTTTCACAAGCTTGGCCACTGGTTTGCAATAAGGAGAAGTCTGACACAGGCTGGTGGCACATGGTGAATCATGCGCGACACTGGCCTCTCGAGCAGCAGAAACTGTCTTGGGACTGCAGTGCAAGGAACGGTCCAGAAAATCCGTAATGTCCTTGTCAGTAGAGCTGACGTCAACGGCCTTGGCCTTCAGCGCCCCCAAACCTTGAAGCGCAGTGCCACGCAGAAACACATGCATGCGCCCTCTAGTCCGCAAAAACAAGACACGTAAAGCGTTGCAACCCGTCCTGGGGCCCTACCCTAGCAGCCACACGTTCAGAATGTCTCGGCTTGATGATGATAACACGCGCGGTGGCACAAAAACAAGTTAAACAAGGAACCAAATCATATCTTAATTCTGAATCATCCGGTGTTGTCTTTTGGGGCGGCTGAGAAACAGCAGGATTTCTTTGAGCCCCAGTCCGCTGTAAAGGCAATGGAGACAAGTGAGGCAAAACAAATAAGGCACAGTGCAAAGCAAGGCGCCATCCCCCAGCTGCGTTGGCAAAGACCAAAAGGCATGGCCCAAATACTGCTGCTCGTTGACACCCAGCCGCTTGATGGACAGCTTCTTGCAGCCAGAGCGGCCAACTTGCTGCTCAAGGGCAGAACCTTGAGCGCCTTTGATGGGGAGAGCTTGCTTCTCCAGCTCATTCCGAAGTGAGCGCTGGTGGACAGCCTCAACCTCAAAGGATTCCTTGTCTGCCTGGCATAGACGCTTCCATTGCCTCGACAGGCTTGAAACGCGGTCCTTGTACTCGGACTTGGTGAGCTTGACCTTCTCAAGCTCAGTGCGGAGAAACATGTTCCAGCCCGAGATGGCACGAAGCTTGCGGCTCTTTGCCGCCTTGATGCGACGCTGGTTCTTGGCAAAGGACAAGTGAGCAGTCCGGAAGTGTGGCATGGCCTTGCAAGGGTCAGCCCAACCATGCCCCCAGCTCCAAGCCCGGTCTAGAGAAACAAAGTAAACAAGCGCAATGACAAGCAAGTGGCAGAAATCCGATCACGCTCACTCCGATCTTGATCTGAGAATTCTGAGCAATTAAGTTGAGTGAGAAAGCGGACAATAAAGGGTCGTGAGTGGTGGGTCCGAAGTTGCAACATCTGGCCATTGAAGGGTCGACAAAGCTGTCCAGCCAAGTCACATTGGCATTCTTCAAGGACACGCCGGCCTGCCTTTGAATTGCTGCACGAACAGTGGCAGGAGGGCGCGTGGCTTCACCAACGTGGCACTGAGCGATGCAATTCGGTATGATAGCAGAGCGAAGTAAGGAAAATTCTGTTGCACTTCTGCCCTTCTTCACATACTGCCCCCCGCGTTTTGAGACTGTCCATTGCAGCTGCCCGTGCTTCACCTCAACGCTGTCAGCGTTTACAGGCGAGAACGTAGCAACGAATTCTAAAATGCCGCGCACCTCTGCCACACTTGCTGCCTGCTCAGCATGCGGCTTTGCAGAGAGCGGCCCAACACCTTCAAGTAGCTGGCTGGTGAATTCGAAGTCCACACATGTTTTGCATTTACGCACAATGTCGGCCACAGCACGCCACTCGTTGACAAATGCCAGTGTGTCATCAGGCTCAATGGACAGAAGGGAAAATAGTTTGAAGGGATAGCGGTCAAAGTCCCGCACCAATCTTCTCCAACAATCCGTTGTGCAAACCAAAACTTGCTGGAACAGGAGCTCCAACGTGGACCCTGATGGGTCCAGGCCCATGTGAAGCGACTCCCGAAGGTCGAGCAGCGCAGCATAGCTTGCAATCAGTGTGCGACCCAACTCACCTGTCACAATCTGCAGGAAAATGCGTCTGCTAGTGGCAGCAAGTTCTGCGTAGTCTGGCAAGTTTTTGCTTAGCGTCGACAGCTTTGTCAGAATGCTGGTCCGCTTAAAAAGCAGATTGCTGCCGTACTCCATGGGGGCTGTCAGAATGTCAATCAAAAAAGCCGAGTTGCAAAAGTCTGCTCGACCAACCTCTTTCAAGACTAAATGGCGGCGAGCGCTATTCTGGAGCGTGAAGCCAAGGTCATTGTCCAGCAAATCAGACACAACGGATTGAAAGTTGTGGCTGCTGTCTTGGTCCTTGCCCTCGCCATCAAGCAAACCGTCAAGCAGCTTGCCAAGGTTGGAAGCAGCGTCAGTGCCAAGCCGGTCGGTGGAGTTGGTGTGCATCTGGCTGAGAACCCGCGGCAAAAAGTTGTGCAAACAACAGAATGTCTTCATAAAACTGCTGGCAGGAGAGTAATTTTTGAAACGGTACAGGAGCGGGAGGGGGTAGGACCGGCTAACCAGCGGAATTAACATCCGCAATAGCCGCTCGAAAGCCTCATCATCTGACGCACAGCAGCCTGGCAAGCAGTAATGGCACATCAAATCTGCCACCGTGTCTCCGTTCAGGAACTGCAGCAAGCTTTGCATTTGGGAGGTTGCTTGTTTGGAGTTGGAGACAAAGCCATTGGCAAGCCACTGGGCCCGCTCCTTCCAAGTCTGCGCGCCGGGAGGCAAGCGAAGAACTGAGATACCTGGCAGGGAAGCATCAGCCAAACAATGGCCTGTCTGCAGCAACAATAAATTGAAAACAGAAAGCAAGTGATGGGAAGCTTGCGGGCTCTTTGGGTTCATGGGCACTCGGGCTGCCGGAAGTACGATTATCACCTTGAGAAATTGAGGCCTTGAGGGGTGCGGGTAACGACTTGTGCCTCACGCCTACGAATGGTTTAAGCCTTTAACTGAACTTCAACTAGAACAGCGCTGTAAACAGGTGGTGCTGGCGATGCGGACAGGTGATGCTGGCGATGCTGAGCGTGTTCTTTTAGGCTTCCAAATGCAGACCTAAACGAACAGCGCTGTGACGCAAGCGATGTTGAGCGTGTGATGTTAAGCTTTCAATTGCAGACTAAAAGAACAGCGCTGTGACCAGGTATGTTTTTTTTAGGCCTTCACACGCTAGCAATGTTGAGCATGTTCTTTTAAGCCTTCCATTAGAGACACAAAAGAACAGCGCTTTGGACAGGTGATGGTCAACGTGCCCCGTAGTTCTTGGGAGCAGTTTTGTAGACCTATTCTATGTCATGATAACTGAGTCAGTTGAGCATCAGTATCTGCCTCTGCTACTGCGGGTCATGACCCGGGCTCCCAGACAAACAAAACGCCACGCCTAACAATGGTCTGAGTCCGTTTCTTAGTGAACATCTCAAAGCTTGCTGTCTTGTTGGCCGAGAAGCGTCTGAACCCAGTGCTGGATTGAGCAAGCTGAACTGTAGCCAAACAGATCTGCCGTCTGAAGGCTTGACTCTCCATGAGGTGCCCGAAACGCACTAAGGTTGACCAATACTGCCTCACGCTGAGAACGACAGGTTTCCGGATAAGGGCTATCTGGTGCAGAGTGCACTTCAAGCGGACCAGTAAAAGGCGTGGCGCCTTCCCTTGCTGCTGAGCACCAGCAGCCTGAAGCTGCCGCTCAAGTTTGACAACCGCGTCGTTGGTCCGTAATGCGTCACCAACCAGCACCATGCATCGCCATTTTGACTCACGACCCCAGTCTGCTGGTAAACCCGCTGCATGCAAGATTCGTCCTGCGCCGGCACTTGTGAGTGGCAAAGCTGCACATAGGGCGGCGTGCAAGTCCTCCGTTTTTGGCGAAGGTAAAACCAGCAAGGGCGTGGGGAGAAAGAAGTCAGCAGAGTCCGTGTTTGAATACATCACATGGACAGTGGCAACAGTGTTGAGCATGGTGTAAACGACACTCTTCTCACGAGATGGGGGTTTCAGGCGTGCGTTTGTCTCATCAAACACTGCTGTGCTGAGAACTGCGTGAGCTGGTGATGACAAGCGTGGCCCAACCAATCGGAGAAGCGCCTGCACGATGCCAGAAAGCAAACTCTTCACAGCGCGGGCTCGTTCACGAGCAGCGCGGGTATCTTGCCCGCCGCTTGGCAGGAAAAGCCGCTTGGTCAAACAATTGTCCACGATTCGTGCCGCATAAGATTCCTGAAGAGGATCAGCGCTTGAGGCGTCGGACTCCTCTTCTTGGCGCTTCCTTTTTGCACGGTTGACACGGACCTGAGCTCTAGCGTTGGCCGTTTGGGCCTGCTTCTTCAGCTTGTTCAAGAGCTCGGCATTTGCAACATGCCCTTGCGCAGCTGGGGCAGGGTCTGAATCTGGCGAAGGCTGAACAGACGCAGAATTTGCAGAACTGCTGAGCTCTGAGTCGGAGCAGTCTTGAAGAAGATCGGCCAACAGCATGCGTTAGGCAAGATCAACATGTCACACTCTTCAAAAAGCAGTCTGGTCTGGTGTAACCAAAGAACGGTCCTTTGTCGAATGCCCAAAATTCTGCATCAACCAAGTTCCGGTCTCATGTCACACTAAATCATCATCACAGCCGCAGTTGGCAACCAAAGGCCGACAATTTAGATGACTCAGGCTTGCGTCAAGTCACATTCCAATGTCAAGAATAGTCTACGCTTGACTCTAGTTGTCAAACTTTCTCAATCACAAACTCCAATCTAGATTCTCTGTGATTGAGCGGGGCATGCCTGTCAGTGCTGAGCCAAGATGCCAACAAATCAGTGAGCGCTGCCAACGAACCCCGGTGAAACAAAACGTGAACCATCTGTGGCAGTGCGGCGTGTGAAATTCGGATTGGCCGGTTGACTGGCTGAAATTACAAAGCTCGGAATTTACTCAAGGCTACCAACTTCAAGCTACTTTGATCCCTGAAACTAGGGCCGTGGCTAGGAAACGAAGGATTGCTTGCAACATTTCAATGACATGACAAGCAACACAACATTGCATCACAGAGAGGAAATCCGCCCCGGAACAAGTCATCATCCTTGGTTGCTGAAGAACAGAACTAAACACTTACCTTCACAAACTCCCCAAGTGCAGTAACTCCACATGGATCCAGCGCCCAGCTCCAAGTAACACTGCCGATGGAATTGCCAAGCAGACATTACCCTCTTCACGCAACACAAGGCGATTGAAATCTGCCAAGTGCCTCGTCTACGACAAAAATGAGGTGAAACAAACAGAGCAAGAAAAGGCATCCCACTTTGCACGCACCCTGGACCCTGGATGTCAAATGTCAAATTATAAAAATGAGATGAGGGGTAGAAGTTCCACAAGTCCAATTTGACCGCCTTTTGCAACTTGGGGCTTGCAGCCCGCAGGAAACTGCAAAAGCAATGACATCACGGTCAAGGCCGAAAATTCTAATTTGCCCCACAAATACGACGGTGACAAGAAACCGCATTGACAGCGTCAGACATCAGCCTGGTAGGTCTCGAAAAAGACACCCTTGAAGGTTGGCGGAAAGGGTGTCTGGATGTCTGGGACCTCAGATGAGGTATGCGTTTAGATGCGGCTGCTACCCGTTTGGCTTCTAATAGCATCTGCTCGTCTGCGACGCTCAGCCTTCTCTAGCTGCGGCCCAGGCGCTTCCTCAAGAAGTACAAAGCGAGGCCTTTTTCGTCCTGGGCTTGCCACAACTTCGCTGGACCGACTTGCCCAAAACAACATCTTGGGGCCGTCAGTCATGCGCTTGCCTACAGCCCAAAGCTAAGCAACTGTAGACAGCTCGTCTCCGTCTTGTGGCCAACAAAAAGCTAGAGACAAATGGGAAAACGTAGGCTGCAAATCAAGAACAAGCGCCGTCCATCCTTGAAGCGCTACCACGCTACTTGCCTTTTTGGTGTGAGAAGGCTTGCGCCCAAATTGAACCAAAGAAATGCCAAGCTTCGAATATACCTGCTGATCATCAAGAAGGGCTTCGCGGACTCCTCGCTGAAAGGATTATAGTTGCGCTTCCTTCTCCAGTTCGAACTCAATCTGGAATACGGTTTGCAAGGAGGCCCTGCTGCAAACACGTCCTGACAGGGCGGAAACAAAAGGAGCGCTGCATGATTGTCAACTAGTGTGAGTCGTAGGCTTGTAGCGGTTCAGATGCAGAAGCAACTGCCTTTGAACAGGCCCAAGCAAGGTGGCACGCAGGCGTGCCCATGCTATTGTTTTTGGTTGGCAATGTCAAGAGACGACTAACGGCTTCTTTGCAGAACAGTTACGCAGTTGGTTACTTGGTTTCATCGTGTTTGTTGAAACCGGGGACCAATGGCAAAGCACAGGCGCAAGCAAATAAGCAACCAGCTGTAACCAGCTCACCAAGAAAGCTCAATACTAGTCAGTCAGTTTCCACTAGTGCCGCCTCTCGCTCGTTCAGGCCACACCCAGAAGGGTGCAGATGGCAGCGCGCCCCGGCCAGCTGGTCCTCCAACTCGCGGAAGTGATGCTTGACTCAGCTTGAAAGCGAACGCGAGGACAGCGTCGCCCCGATGTGCGGTCAACACAGCAATGGTCACGCCAACAAGCAACCAAGCAACCGCCCAAGACGCCCCGTCAGTCTTTCAACCAGCAAGCAAGCAAGCAATCAATCAATCAATCAATCAATCAACCAAGCAAACCGAACCAAACCAACTAACCAGCCGTCAATCAATGAATCAACCAACCCATCAATCAACCAACCGGTTGATCGATCAATCAACCAAGTAACCACAACCAATCAATCAAAGCAACGAATCAGCAAGCAAGCACCCAGTCAGTCAGTCAGTCAGGCAGGCAACCAACCAACCAACCAACCAACCAACCAACCAACCAACCAACCAACCAACCAACCAAGCATCTGGGCCAATCAACAAATCCTGCAAGCAATCAATCGTTCCCTGCATCGACGAACCAGCTTGCCACCAATTGCTGAAAAAGTCAACCAGTTGGTCAATCAAGCGACCATTCAATGACATCCATCCACCCAGCAACATTACATCCATCCACCCGGTAACCAAGCAACCCCAAACCTAAGCGCAGTATTTGCGTCAAGACTTTAACACGGCCCAGCAAGATCCAATCGATCGACCTATCAACCAGTCAGTCAAACCAATCCGGCTTAAACCAACATTGAAGTCCACTCAAACCAAACCAGGGCCAGACCAATAAATCAACCAAAGCAAACAACCAGCAAATCAACCAGTCAACCAAGCAGTCAGCCAGCCAAACAACCAGTCAGTCAATCAATCAATCGATCGATCAATCAAAACAAAGCGCGCCAAGTCAAATCAGCCCAGCACTAACCGGCATTTACTTTGCGCACCGCCCTGCCCCTGCTCAATGCGAGCGAAGTGTCCGAGCCCCGCGTAGTTCCGCTTGATGAAGTCCGCCTTGAACTGCATCCTCTCACTGACGGACTCTGTCGCCACGTCCAAGTCCAGCAGCTGCGACATCTCCCGCCTTGGACATGGCATCTTCAAAGCTGGACACTGGTCAGAGTCATAGCAATGAGACGTGACTTGACACCAGAGCGTCTTGCAAAACACACACACACACTCACGAAATGGAGCAGCTCTCGCTCTAGTGCCCTCGCCGCCCAAACCTACCCAAGCTGACGCAATTCCTTCAAACGCCGTTGACGTGGAACATTATTGTCATTGTCATTTGTCGCCAGGCTGGCATTGGCCAAGCTACACAAACCCGATCAGACACCTGCAACAATGCAACTGGCACGGGCCAAACAATGTGCACCATCTGATCTGGGATGCCAAGGCCAAATCTCAGTGCCCTAATCCACCGAGCAAGCAAGGCAGAACACTTCACCGAGCACCTGTTGTGGAAGTGCAGAAAGCGTGTGACACTAAATGGCAATTGGGTAGTGCCAGGGCGCATAATGTACGTCGCTGGCGCCCCGCCAGCACAGCCTTCTGTGATCCGAATCCTTGGCTCAAAATACTGTGAACATCCTCATGGAGCGACGGGGACAAAAAAGTGCAGCGCAACCCCCCAAAACAATGGGAACCCAAGAAGGTTTGACACGTGTCTCCCCAGTTTGTGAAATGTTCCACTCATGACTTCTGACAAAAAATCATAATTCCGTTTCATGTTTAACAAATGTTTTATGTTGGGTAGAGCTCCCTGGACTGGGTTGTTTGTGCTTTAGCAAGTATTCTTGTTGCTCAGCTCAGCCTGGCCGCTGAGATCCGTAAAAGTTAAACATATACCGAGCCGACACCATGTAGTGTATGAGTACAACAGTACAACGACGGCCACGAAAGCGCCAGTTTTACTGAACACAAAATGCGGTCCAACATGACTCCCTGTGGCTCGAGCAGAGGGGCGGCGGCACCTTTCTGCCCCTGCACAAATCTGCCAGCCCCAGCTCCCTGCTGTAGATCTCCGGCCATTTAAAGTAGTCGGGCCATACGTCCAGGCCAGATGAGACGTCTGCTTGCCCACATTCTGGCTCATCCGGCCTCAGCCGGATCTATGCCAAACAAGCTACACTTGAGAAACACCTCCAAAACTGCTTTTCAAAAACAATCAGGAGTCCAGGAGTTCAAACCTACCAGGTGGCTGCGAAACAGCCAATGGCCTGAAATTTGAATCATATGCTTTGAGTCAGTTCAACAGGTTTGAGATGCTGCAGCATCCAAATCCTTTCTAATAAAGCTACCTGATCTGAGTGAGTGGTGCTCACACACACCCACCCACCCACCCACCCACCCACCCACGCACGCACGCACGCACCCACCCACACACACACACACACACCACACACACACACACACACACAGACACACACACACACACCCACGCACGCCCGCCCGCCCGCACGCACACACTGCACATGCACAAACCGTTGGAGACCTGATGACAGGCTGCCAATGGCCACCAGCCCTGAAGCCTGACAATGAAATGTACTGAAAAAACAGGCCATGATACCAATGCAGGAAACAGGCCACACAGCCACACATCTGCCAAGAAGCCCGAGCGAAACATCTGGCAGAAGCCAGGATGGAGACAGTGTCTCTGTTGGTGACAGCTCCGACTCCGACATGGCAGGCCACCCAGGTGCTCAAACCAATTGACCAAATCAAATCTGCAACTATTGAGGGGCTGCCTGACATGCAATGTCCCCTATCTCCTCCTGCAATGCGGGCAATCTTGCTTGAGCAGCTTTGGCCGAACCCTGCAATGGAAGACAGGCTCTAGGCAGCCTAGCTGCTGGCAACTCAACCCTCCCCTGATCTGTAAATAGCTCCATATGGCGTCCCACAAGCAATTCTGGAAATAGTTCTAAATGGCGCCCCGCAATCTGCAAATAGTTCCAAGTGGCGTCCCACAATCTGTAAATAGTTCTGTGATGACATTTCCATCAAAATACCCACAATTCGGCAAACAGTTCCAAATAGCGCCCCACTGTTTGTAAATAGTTCTGAATAGCGCCCCGCAGTGTGGAAATAGTTCTGAATAGCGCCCCCACCCACAATGTGTAAATAGTTCTGAATAGCGCCCCACAACTTGTGAATAGTTCTCAATGGTCCCCCACAATTTTGTAAATGGTTCTGAATGGTCCCCCACAATTTTGTGAATAGTTCCCTTCAAAAAACAGAAAGCCAAAATAAACAAGCCGATGGTGTCCCCAAAGTCAGTTGGTTAGTTGGCTGCTAAGTTGTTGGCAAAGTAGCTAGGGCGGATTGCGCTCCTCCCACACTCCAAGGCCTATGCTGACATGGCTTTTATATTTCGTGAATCATTTGGTTTCTTTGAGGACACCTTGGTCACCTTCAGGAACACTTCTCTGCTTCCAACTCTTGAGGGGCCGCTGAACCAAACCGCGGGAAACCGTGAAACGCAGACCTCAGGGCACGGCAGTGGAGCTCCTCCGCAGGCCTTAGAAGTGGACCAAAAAATGCCGGAAATTCTCGGGCAAATTTCGTGCCCTTTGGGTCAAAATGCTGGAATTCTCGGGGTCGGCCTCAATGAGTCTGCTTCATTTCAGGCCAGGAAATGCGCATAATCGCTTCCCACCATTGTTAAATCCCAGGTAAATAATATTTTTGGGGAACACATAGTTGCAGGGTCAGGGCACCCAGCGGGTCCCTCCTTTGCCGGGCGCAAAAAAAGCATCAAAATCGTAATCTGACGAGCAAGAACATTGCTCGACGCAGACGTTGTGATTTGTCAATCAAAACTTACAATTGTCATTCTAGAAAGTACCCACTAATAGTAGCTGTCCGAAGAAAAGTGTAAGTTTAGAATTGGGTCAATTAAAAGTAAGGGGGGGGGTTGGCATGAACAAATAAACATTCACTCATAGGGATAGATTTAATCTTAGGGGAAGCGATCAGAATACAGGCCAGTGGGCGTGGGCAGAGTCCAAGGTACAATGCCAAAGCCAAAAAACACAAATGCAGCAGCCTACCCACCATTAATAAAGAAAACCGATCGGCATTTGGAGTAAGGGTCACCGGGGTACGGAGGTTGTTTCAACAGGGAGTGCAAAGTGGGATTGCGGGGCTTTCGGTGAGTGGCACCTCACGAATTTGGGGCAAAGACTAATGACACTAGGGACATGCTTTTCGCGGCAGTTCTGGCCCTGGCATCTGCGAGCACTTGTTTCGGACCTCGTGAGTTTTGTTTCACATGCCTGCAAGGCAGCCGAGCCGGCTCGTCCACATTGAATGAAGTGAGTGTGAGCCACCGAGACGGTTGCGAAAAGGATCATGCAACCTGTCTTCGAGAATTCGGCCGATGCAAACAGAAGGATCCGCGAGCAACTGTCCACCAAGTGTAGAATGACTTGGGTGTCTTTGTGTGCCTAGGCGAGCTGCGTCCCCAGCATGTATGATTTGGCGAGCCAGTTCAGTTGAATAGCATCTAAGTCAACGCGGGTGCGTTGCCGGTGGACATCAGCAACAATATTCTGAGGAAACAGCAAACGCGGCACCTCAGCCAAGACTTCGCGGTAGTAGCGGCTTTGCAAGCATGTGACTTTATAGATCTTAGATTGCTTCTGTTGCAAAAGGTGCAATACAGTGTTTCAAAATATTGAGTTGTTGTAGGTAGTTTGATTCTAGAAGCACATGTCATACAAACACCCGCAGAAGTCAGGCTCAAACAAAGCCGTGTCTCAAAGGTGTTCTCCCATCTATCGCCCGCCCCACGCAAAACCACCTGAAACGTGGGGGCCTCTCCTCCATGCATTTCTCCCTTTCCCAAGGGAAATATGAGGGCCTCATGGATGTGCCGGTACGCCTCAACCCCAGACCGTTGGGACCGGACCAGCTCTGACACGTTTCAATGCTGCCAAGGAGCTGGAGGGGTTAGGTCGACCGTGCGCCTTTGCCTCAGGTCTTTGCTGGAAGGCCCGAGGTACCCCAAAAACAACAGGGATCCTTACATTATACACCTTGCCTTGTAAATGGTGGTTTCCCTCTATTTTGGTGGAAAAAACCATTTTTCAAATGGGCAAATTGTATCTTTTAAGGAGCCATAACAAGGACTCCCTTACCCCAAGGATGCCGAAGGATTCTGGGCCCTCAATACAAAGGTTTTGTTGGAGTGTCAGAAGGGACTCGGGGTGTCCAGGATCCTTAGAGCACCGTTTGCGCACGCGATGCGTGCTCCCTTCGAACCGCTTCTGACACAGTCCAATCGGCGCAGAATCCCCCAAGAAGCAATTGCTGTAATTCATACATGTCTTTCAGGAAACCCCAAGCGACTCCACTAATGTCCAACTGGTGGCCAGGCAAATTCCATTTAGCCGGCTTTTGCGGATGGTACACACCTCACATGTAAGTATAAGAGGTCCCCGGACAACGTGATTGAACCCTTAAATGGATATCCTAATCAACAACCATGTTTTGGCCCGCCATCCAGTGATGCCAGTTACCTGTGTAGGCAAACGCACCTTTTGTGGGATGGTTGTTCAAAGGGAAACCAAAAAGAAGCCAAACACCAAAAGAGAACTTTTCCCAGATCCCAGCCCAAATGGTCCCGGTAACTTGGATCTGGCTGTAAAGCTAATGATTGCAGCCAAGCGACAATGCAACGATTCAGCACCTCCCGGTCGCCAGCAGCCGGGAAAACCAAGACAAGTGGGGGGACAGCAAACTCCAACAGGCGAGCCAAACATTTCTGGGCTGTCCTCAGATCTCCTGCTGAAAGACTAACTTTTAGTGGGTTAAATGGAAACCCCCACCAAACCAACTTGAAAGGCTAAGGGACCGGATTGGGAGCCACCAAGACTTGGTGGGATCGCTTTCACTTGCCACACCCTCGACACCTCGCCTCCTCAGAATGACCGTCCTCTGCCAGCTTCGGGAGGTAGTAGCCTCATTCAAGCGACACACCTTGTGGGCTACGATTGGCTGTCGCCATTGAAACTTCGGGCTAGCTCTCGAGTAAGTGATGGACAAAATTGCCGCTTCCCAGGGACACAAGGAACCCCAGAGATTCCACTAAAAACACGTGGCTTTCTTACTCCTGGGTTTTACATGATGGTTTTCCCTGGTTACCTACTATTTATGGCTATTGGAAGCAGGGGAAACCGCCGGGAGGTGCCACATTCATCCTTCACCGACAGAAGGGCGCTGTGGCAACCGGCTGTACAAAGCTTTCTCGCGGATCTTCGTGTCCAGTGAATTCACCTCAGGCGAAGAAAGCACAAAGAGGACACCCGCGTTTCCCACTTGGATGAGGATGAGTTGCTATAGAAATATACTTATGTACATGTGAGAGCCTAGTCAATCACCGGACTAGAACACAACAAGGACACCCAAGCACGACCTCTTCATCATAGGTCAGCAGGTGAGTTCGTTTGCCTCCCCCTCGTTAGCCATGAGATGGTGAGATTTTACCTCCAGTCAGTCGCAGAACATGACCTGCGCGAGCACAAGGGATACCTGTGGTTGATTTCCCGCAGCCAAACCACAAAAAATATCAAAAGATGGTGGAATGTCCCACTTGCACGATATTTGAGAGTCTTTTGATTCTTGCTGAACGGACTGCCTCACTGCCCTTCCAAGAAGAACAGAATCACTCACTGCGACAGCGTCATCTGCAAGTATCTTGGCTACGCACGTACGTGCGCCCTCAGCATCATGCGTGGGGCAGCATGCCCTGCTTGCTTACTTGCTACGGTAGCAACCGGAAATACAACATTCAACAGCAGCATAGCTACTGGAATATGTCTTACTACTGTCTTAATGTACACTATGTTGAGCTAGGTCATGGACAACTGACCATGCCTGGAAGTACTGAGAAATCTAAACTGAGCAGGAACTGAAAAAATGCAAATTGCTGGAGACAACTATAGCCTACTTAACTGGAAATGGCTCGCGCATTCGAACTCATTGCGAACTGAGCCAGCGAAACTGGCTGCCTGGGCCCTCAAACTTCCCATAAAGGGGAATCACCCGTTTGGGGCAATACCCCGTTTAGAGAATTTTGGGGGTGGTGGATATCGTTGAGGGCAAGCAATCCCGCGACTATCAGGAGCTCAGAAAACTGAGTGCCGGGCAGCCGGCATCAGGCCACCGCCCCATGACACCAAATTCCTTGGAGCGGCATGGCCTGTTGAGTCTACCCTGCTTCCTGCACTTCCATGTTTGGCGCCAAGGTACCTCTCAAGAAGCTTCAGGTTCGGAGGGGTTTACTACAAGAAAACACAGAATCCGATTCGCATCCGGCTGTGGGGACTCATCACGATTGGAAGGGTACACCCCCTAATAAGCAGTGGTGGGGTCAACATTACTCACAGAAAGACCTAGAACAACTGGAACAACCTCGATTGAAGTCATCAAGGATATCCAAACACATCACATACTCGAAGGCTTCACCCCGAAGTGTTCATTGGACCCTCCAGCCCGTTCCCACGATCAGTGAACTGGAAATCCCATTCTCAGCGCCAAACATTGGGACTCTATCTCGGCGTCTGCTCGAAGGAGTAAGGTGTCTGCAAATCAGAGTACCAGAAAAAGCTTAAGGAAGGCTTTCTTCTAGAAATTCTGAAGCAACCAAGCAGCCCAACAAGTTCAATGACTTGTACAGGGGTTGCTCCAACACCTTTGTTGTGTTCGATAAAATGCCAAACGCTCGCTGGCACAGTCACACCCATTGCACGTGGAGGCCACCGCCTACAAACACCTCGTGGAACATCTACTTGGCTGAGACCGAGGCGTATCCGACAGCATTGCCACCCAACTTTGTTCGGTTTCCCAAACAACTCTTGCCCGTTCTGCTTTGAACCCATAGTGGCCTACTCAAAACCGATACAGTGCTTGAAGACTTTTATCAAAAAGTCCTCTCGAATCTTGGCCTAATTCTGGGGTATCTTTTCCTAACTCTGGGGTTCACTGAACAGAAACTGGTCAGACTCAGATCATATTTAGCCTACCCGCAAGAATACAATCAACAATTGGAGTAGTGGGGGCATTATTTCTACTGTTTCTAGGGGTTATCAAAGTCAGCGATTGGGGGGTGTTTCCCTTTAACCTACCACTTGAGGGGTGACTTTGGCAACTTTGACAAATCTGATCTGCGTTGACGTCCTTGATCATCTCTGCCCGCAGATCGGATCACTTGGTCAAGGCCGGCACACGGGGTCTACCACCAGCCGGGGCGCCTGTCTGGCGAATGTACCCCGTTTCTCGCTTGCTTTCTGCTCCCCTGATAAAAGCTTCACTGTTAGCGGTTTAATGGAAAACCCATTAGTTGGCAAAGAGTTAAAGTCCTAGCATCCAAGCAAAATGCACCAAAGCTTTCTAGGGGAGCAATGTTGGGGCTCGGAAGCCAGAAGGAAACCGCAAAATTGAACGCCAGACTCCCACTGCAAGAGAAGCTTTGGGTGGCGTTAAACACTAATTTGCATGCTGGGCCAATTCAAAGTGAGCTTCCTTGCAAACGTTTTCTACAGACAGGAAAACACGAGTCTATATTGGTTGCAGCGCGCGAAACCTTGGGAACTCCATCCGTCGCGGTTTCAAGCGGTGCCGACTGAAGATCAAGAACCATGCCTTGTGGTAAAACAGGGACCCAACACCGACCTTTTGACTTCGCTCCCCATTCAAATATGAGCCATATGGTGAAAACTCTTGTGGGTCATCATAGTTCGCTTGAGCCGTTGTGGTTTGTTGGCTGGCTTTTGGGGCAGCCCAGCCATGTCGGGTGTCCCTTCTCATTTTGCGGCGCGCCAAAGTTTCGGGCGACTTTACTGTGCTTCTCGTTCCCCCCTCAGCTTCAAATCGTTGGTTGGTGGGAAATCGCAGATTTTAATTATTGAAGGTGAAAGCTCCAACACAAACTCCGAACAAGTTCAAGGTTGAAGATGACATGTGAAAAATCCAACCAAATGGCGGCGAAATTAGACCCCGGGACGCGACCAGGCCTCGCGGCCCTGACGGCTCATGGCGAGAGTCGGCCGTGCACTTTGAGCCGGCGCTTCGCTTTCGGGTCACGTCGGGTCGGTCTGAGGACATCGAGTTTCTTCTCATAACCAGCCCGCCATTCCGACACACGGGAACACGAGCCTGCAACATGTTTCTATGGTTTAATGCAAGCCCAAAACGCCAAATCTTATGTCAGAATGTGTCAAAACACCAGGTGAAATGGTCTCGCAAAGGGGCTCTGGACAGCGACTTACCCGAAACACCCTCGTTCCTGAGAACTTCTATCTTTGCTTTCGGGGGATCGCGCGAACAGATCAGAGCTTCCCGGGAAATTTCGAGTGGATTTGTTGGCCTGAGCAAGCACACCTCTCAGCAGATCGGGCTGTCTTGTATCTGCATGAAACTGCTTGAGAAACAAACCCCATTACAGCTATAGATAGAAGCAACTCGTAGAGCCTGCACTTCTAGTTGGCGTAATGTGCAGTAGATGCTTATATTATGCTTCTTTTGGAGTTTGCACAAACATTCCCCCAAGAACGGCTGAGGTGTTACCAACCCTCCACCACCTTAGAAACAAACGAACAAGCTACCTTAACAAAGGTGAGATTGTTTTGGGGAAACTAACCTTCTGAAGGATGCCCGGAAGGTTTGCAATTCCCGAGGAATCTAGCGTTAGAATGAAGGACATGTGTTTATCCTGCGCGGCAAATTCGCTTGGGCAGAAGAGGGCATGTGTCGGGAAGAGAAACAAAACTGGAACACGTACTTTTGTTGAATGTGTGCTAGGTGCAGCGCGTTTTCGCGATGGAGTATTGCGGTGAGCATTCGCTCGCAGAGGTGTCCTATTGCACAAAGTAGATGGATCCCATTCAGACATGATCAGTACCTAACTGAACCAGGTGGAATCCATAAATGTTCAACTAGTCTAAACACCGCACATGGAAAGAAATAGCACACCTATGCTCGGACTGATCTGAAAGGCAAACCCACACTTGCGGCTTTCACTTCCGCAGCGCAGCATACTCCGCGACGTCCAGATCGAAGTCGGACACACCGGAGGGCGGCGAGCCTGGCGGTCGAATTTGTCGAATCAGGGACGCTGTCCCAAGCAGTGCCTGCCTTGCCAGGGGCCTGGTGCCTCTTGCAACCTTTTAGAAAGCTGAGACCCCATACAATGAAAGACCCGTGACACTAGCTAGAACCGGCTAAAGAACAATAGCATTCTTGGCGCCGCTCAAACACCCTTAATAATCCCTCTAAGCAGAAAGAACCGAGGGTGTTGAAAAGGACCCCTCAAAGGTTGATGCCGTTCATAGAGCTTGATCCATGGCACGAACCATCAGATTGTACAATCCACGTTCCACGTCGGGCTGCTATTTGCCAATAGTGTGTTCATTTGATTTCAGTGAGCCACTAACTGTTTCTTTCCCAAGTTTTGGCACTTGAATCAGTAGCCCCTTGCCACAACTTTCGGGGGGTGCGTGGCATGGAGGGGACTTCCAGATGTGATTAGAATTGAAATGAGAAAGCAAAGCTTCACCTTTGACCAAGGAATTGACCAACTTTAAACGGCTCCGCAGCAACCCTGCCCGTTGGAAAATCCAGCCACACCGCCTCTCCACCCCATGCCAAGCCTCCCCTCTCCCCCCGCTCCTGGGTCCATGGGCGGGGAGTCCGTGAGAGGAGAGATGCCGCCGGGGCGCGGCTGCTTCACAAGGCTTCGCCACCTCCGATCTGGAGGTTTCTCAAAGAGGGGAAACTCGGTGAGACCGAGTTGGTTCGATCCACCCTTAAAACAAATGACCGGTTCTGGGGACTCCCTTTAAAGCCTTAAAGAACACTAGACTGTGGATGGACGAAATCCATTGCATACCACTCGGAAACCATGGTTGAAACCATTGTTTGTTGGTATTTGCAAGGGGGGATCATCATTTCATGGTTTTCTATGATGGGCATGATTGCGTCCAGTATGTCTTCGGTGATTTAGTGAAACCCCAAAGAACAAGTGTCAAAAACCTGGAACAATGTAGTCAAACCCAAAAACGATAAAGTCTCATTCGAAATCGCCCAATGTAGTCTTAGGTGTTGCCGCTCGCTGGACCCCTAGTTGGTTGATGTCCAACGGGAAGCCACAAGGAAGCCATCCATTTTGTGGGACCCTTTATTTCGAGAAGCAATATTCCAGGATCTCAATGTGCTGATGCCAAAGTCATGAACGCAGCCTCTGCTGGGACTTGTGTTGACATTCGGGGAAGGCCACCCACAATGAACCCTAAGCTGGGCCAACAAACTATCGCCTAAGCACACTCACGAAGGATCTTAGTTGGCCAAAACTCTGAAGATCTGGTATCACCACGCAAATCGATACCATCGCATTCACCCATCAGGCCTGCTGAATCTTACTAAGCAAGGATCGCCCAAACTCAATCACTCAAGATTCCAAGTCAATATTCGACCCAAGCTTCCATTCTGGCCATGAAGGATTTGTCCAGAGAGTGTAAAGTGATTGCCTTCCCTATGGTCAATGGCATTTGATCCTTGGCATCTGAAAGGAATCCGCAGAGTGCATCCAATGGCTGCCACTGCGTATAAGCAACACTCATACCCTCCAGCCAATTGCAGGCAAACACATCTGGTAGTGAGCTTCACGGACCTTCGCAGCCGGCAATGGGCATTTCCGGCAGCAGGCTGGGAAATTGACGCAGGTTGTGTGAGCCCAGGTGACTTAGAAGAAAACAAGGGAAAAGCGGGCATGCCCAAGGCTGTTGAAAGAACGCCGTGACCTGCATACAAGCCAAAGGTAACATGGGATCAACGTGCGGAGTGTGGTTGCGCAGCACTTCCAAGCCACGATGAGGCGTGAGGCGTGCCAGATGGCGTTTCCCTTCCCGCAAGCCGAAAAGCACATCCCATTCCGAGCGACCTCTTGCAAGTCCGAGCTGTGGTGATGCAAAGCCAGCCACTGAAGCAAACGCTTGAGTTAACTAGCAACGCACCAGCCTCAAAAGCGTAAGGGCTGAGAAATTGTGACGCTGCCTTTGCTTCAAGGCAATCGTCCAACGCACAAATTAGTGATCGCATGCGCAGGCCATCAGTGTCTGCCAAACACAGCAGCGGTCTGATGCTGAAGCTTGCCAGGAAGTTCTGGGCGAGCCAAGCTTGTTGAGTCCAATGGCTCTGTGCTTTGCTCGACTCAAGGCAAAGATGTGTCTATGATGCCATCTGCCATCTGCCACTAGTCCTGGCAGCCATCACGAAGCTCATTCGCAAGAGTTAACGCAGGCAGGGATTCTGAGGTGTGCGAGCGCAGAGAGAGGTGAGTCTCAGCATTGACAGCTGCTTGGCCAAAAGGCTACAGCGCCGGGCATGCTCTCGGAATTTAGGGCCAGCGCCGCATTTGGAGGTCGGAGCACGGTCAGCTTCAGCTTTGCAAGTGATGCTCAAAATGGTCTCAAAAACACATCGCGCGTTGGCTTGCAAGGACGGGGCGCTGCCGCTGACGCACGGCGGCCTGTGCCATCCCTCGTGGTTTTTGCATGGCATCTTTCGCAGCAGGTTTCTTAAAAGACCTCATGGTGGATTGTCGGATCAGCCTTGAAACTGCTTTGTGGATGGCTGGTCTTCCCTTCTCTTCCCCAAAGCCCGGGACTTGACGATGTGGGCTAAGAAACCTCCAGAAACCGAGTTCTGGTTCGATAGGGGCATCGAACTGAACCAGCCTGCGGCTTCCTTGACTTCCACAGGCTTTCCCAAAGGCCCTCATTCCCTACGATTCCCTACCTGTCATGAGCAGCGAGCGAGTGAAAATGCCATTTGCCTTATCGACCCAGGTTTCGGACATCGAATCTGGGCTGGAAATAAATTAATACCCCTCAGAAACTTACCCTACCTGTCGAACCATGCACGCCGCTCGTGCTAATATGTCTCTCCAAGGTGCCGTGGGAGCAGCAACTGAATCAGAATGCCGGCGCATAGCATAGTCACGGCCATCTGAGGGGCCCAGGAGAAGAGCATTAGAAGGATCAATTCACGGCTAAAACCACACCAAGGGACTTCTTACAGCGACAATTGGAAACATGAGCAAAGCTACCCTTCTAAATGTTAACCAATTCAGACAAACTCCATAAAGAGACAGGGCATCAACCTACCCATAAAAATGGATTTCACTCTAAATTTGAGCGATAACCAATTTAAAGGAACTTTGAGGCTGCAGGGAGACATACTAGGGGAGCACTAGGTTTGAAATGTATTGCCCGAGGGTTGCAGTGCAACGACTGCGCTCAAGCAACCCTGTGAGTCGAACAAATGGATTTCTCCAAATAGGGGACCCCCCCCAAAAAAACAGTTGGTTTCCTGCTGGCTGCCCTTTACATAATCAACCCACACGCTTCCCATTTTGAGAAACCACCTGTTGAATTTCTGATAATTGCTCGGCTTCACGCTTTCGCTACTTGCTCAATTGATCCAAATGCGAGCCATTTCGCAACCCTCGGATGCCTGAAAAAAAACAAAAAAAGGCCAAATGCCCTCAGTGGGTGTGCCATCAGAGAGGTGCGCTATCCTGAACAAAGTGTGCATCAACAATGTGGCTCCATGATTTTACCATTGTCAAAGTCACACTCGCAAACAAGACCCGTGCCTAACTTCATACAGAGACAAACATCGTGGGCCTTTTTTGTGCTTCGGAAGCTGAAGGTCGTCAGAAACGTTCAGGCACAAGAGCTTGCAGCGTATGCTGCGGACAAAGCATTTCATGCCTTCACACCTCGAAAAAGTCGCAAGGAAACTGACATGGATGTGGGTCAAGCATGCGTAATCAAAATGGAACCCTGGTAAATGGAACTAAAAGACTAAAACAGGCGGTCGGTCCCCTGGTGGTTGTATTTTGACTCATACCCACATGGATGTTGGTGAAGAGCACATGAAGCCTACCCACCCCGACAGGTTTGTCGTGGGCAGCACGGCCACCAGTTTGGCGCCGTCGGACGGGAGCCGGGCAAGCGCGCCTGCAGCAAAGCCAAGCTCCAGCTGGTCTCTGCGAGTCGCAGGAGAAGCCTGCCAAACCATTTCCGAGGCAAATGGGCAAGTCAATAGGTTCTTTTTCTGATTTCTGGTGGGGGGGTCCATTTGAGACACGTGCACCACCATGAGCTGACTCCAAATAGCAAGTTGCCGAAAAGTGCAGCTTGCCCCTTGTTGAAGCGGTTCCCCTCATATTCTAGAAAGGACTGCTCTGGAAGGCGAATCCCCGCATTTGGCACCCGTGCCAGGAAGGGCATTCAAGACCACAACTGAACTCTCCCCTGGGCACGTCTACCGGGTCCAATTCAGGGCGCAACTGGATTCTGAAACAACCCTTCTGCCATCTCAACAGGCACAGCGTCACCCAACTTCATGACATCGACGACAAACGCGCAGCGCACATGTGGGCGGGCGTCTTGCTGCAAAAGGATGACAGCCTCAGTTGCAGCCAGAAATGCCATGAATAAGCTAACAAGACATAAGCAACCTAAGACACCCACCGACCAACAAATTGCCCGCCTGAACAGACCGAGCAACCAACCAACCACCCACCCAACCAACCAGCCAGCCACCCACCCAACCCACCCACCAACTAACCGCCCCGACCGCCCGACCAACCAATAGACCAAGCAATCGATCAAACAACCTTGCTCAAGGGCGACTTGATAGGGTCTATCTCTGAGGGAACCAAGCTCCTCCCTGGGGAATCAATGCACAAAGAAAGAAACCTTCTCCATGGGCGTGATCTTTGCTTGAATTTTACTAGAATCCTAAACATCCTGCTGGCTTCAGGCCCACAAACAGAGACACCGGGAGCTCCCATACGCACCACCCTTAAGGGAGCTGATTCAGCTTCAGGGGGGCGGTTCCCTTTTGCCCCACCACCTAGGAGGGGGTCATTTTGACGAGTTGGAGGTCCTCCCACCGGAAAGAAATGGTCCAACCGGCCCCGGTTCTAGCTGGCACCTCCCTTCCTCCTTCCCTGCCTCCGAAACTCTATCCCCCCCCCCTGCCGTGGGGCTCAAAGAAACTGACCAGCGTGGCGCAGTTCGTGCCCATCAGGTCGAAGGCGAAGAAGTTGGGAACCAAGTAGTAGGGGATTGCGCAGCAAAAGGCCGCGATAAACCTGAGGTCCGTTCTCAGGAGTCAAAAATCAGTGTGAAATTGGTCCGAGAGCCATGAAGAAATTCATGACGATTAAGTCAGAAACTTCCCAGAATCTATGATCAGTTCAGAGTGGAGCCATGAAGCAGGAGAGTCAAATAGGTGTCTAACGTGGGTACCCCTAAAACGGGTGCATTAAGAGACCCAGCCCGTCAATGAGAGCCAAACTTGTTTCAAGCGGTTTAACTTCATCACAATTACATTGAGTATGCCCCGAGCTGTTCAATAACCCTCTAGAAAAAGGGGACGACCTCTTCTTGAAGTCAACTGTTTGCAGTGGGAAGCCACCACCAAACAGAAGAGAACGACGGTGCCACTGAACGGGAATAGGGACTCGAGTAGAGTCATGAAGAGCGGGAGATGAATATTGATGACTACGTAGTGACTCTGAGGCAATTCGCAAGCGCTAAGCACGAAGCACAATATGCTCCTATATAACCATTCAACAAGGCACATTGAGGCCCGTTACAATGCCATGTGCGCATAACGCAAGACTTTAGCTGAGGCGCAGCAAGATTGCGACGGAAGTAGTACTGCTTTCAGAATCCTGCGAGTTGCGATCTCAAAACTCGCGGTCGCAATGTCCAGCCCTTCAGGCAATACAGAAACAAGCCATTCCCATCAGGGCGCTTTCATGCTGATCACCCGTAAGGCCCGTGGTGTGTTTTCTGCGACGCAAACTCACGCATCAACAGAACATACCGGAACACTATTCCTGATATCCTGCATCAGCCGCACTCGGGCTCAGCATCGCAAGAGAAACTCCAAAAATTACTTCGCTTCGAGCAATCCCCACCCTCCACACTCATCAGCTTACGACCGTGAACACGGGTGTGTGAATTCAAGCATGGTTTTCGAGTGGCTTGGGGCCTATGACTGCTCAACAAGCTTTGCATTGAGAGCCTTATCCACCTGTCTGTGTGTCAAACTCCACTTGTCTGCGAGCCGATCTTGAGAACTCAAACATCGGTTCCGTTAACAAAAGCCACCAAAAAGAAACCCGACGGGGGATTAAGCGAAGTTGCTTATTCGCAACCAACACCCTTTCCGTCGAAACACGAAGGCACCAACATGAAATGTAAACCCAACTGGCCGTGGGACATTAAGCAAAACCAGACTGGCGAGCTGCTCTGGCGGGATACTGGCGGAATCCACTGGCGAATACCTGCGAGCCGCTCCGGCTCGATACTGGCCGGATACTCGGCAGGATCCACCGGCAAGGGATACTCAGGGATATTCGGCGGGATCCACAAGCTACTCTGGGATACTCAGCGGGATACTCGGCGCGGTCCACTGCCAGGCTGCTCTGGTGGGATACTCGGCGGGATTCACTGGCGAGCTAGTCTGGGATACTCAGCAGGATGCTTGGCGGGATTTTTACTACTCGGCGGGATCCACTGGCGAGCTACTCTGGCAGCATACTCAGCGGGACCCTCAGCGAGCTACTCTGGGATACTCAGCGGGATACTCGGCGGGATCCACTGGCGGGCTGCTCTGGTGGGATACTCGGCGGGATCCACTGGCGAGCCGCTCTGGCGGGATACTCGGCGGGATCCACTGGCGAGCCGCTCGCTCGGTGGGATTCACTGGTGAGCGGGATCCACTGGCCAGCTGCTCTGGTGGGGTCTTCGGTGGGATCCACTGGCAAGCTGCTCTGGCGGGATATTAGGTGGGGGCGTGGTGTAGAAGCATCGCAAACGCGGATTCCAACATAGAATCTAGCAACCCCTTCCTGTCGGGTGGGGAAAAACTCCAAGGGCATAGCGATGCGTATCGAGGAAAGCTAGAGGATGCCCTAATGATTGCAAGTGGGGGAAAAAGGAAGATCCTGTCAATTACCTGGGTTCTGTGGTTGTCTGCTTCACTTGCAATACTTGAGGAATCCGCTGCGCAAGCCCTCGTTGCACGTCCTCACTTTTTGCAGCTTCAGTGGTTGCCCCCCGTTGGCCTCTTAAGACTGGGACAAGCAAAGGGTTAGAAGGTTGGGATTCTGGCAACGCTGCAGGCGACATGACCAATTCACCCCCGACTACATT